>CM023361.1:5996139-6011423 GCA_013282895.1 Eriosoma lanigerum
ACTTGGTGTTATCAAAATTGGTATTGACGGAAGACATATTCGTTATTGTCTTCGAACTTTCACATATGTATATGAATTATTGCCATATTTTAGCTATTCTTTTATATTTTGAATCATATTTGGGTTCAGGCCTGATATACGATTCTAACAAGAATCTATCAAATAAAACTGGAACTCCATTGCTTAGTAGAAGTAGTGATGAAATGCATTTTTAAACACTTTAAATTTTGTAATTGAGACAATAACAAGAATCTTGGTAGAAATATGATTTTTAATTTACCTTATAATGTAAGTTCACCTTTTGATAATGATAATTGCTCACAATAAATTAAATTGTTGAGAATATTAATTTATAAAAAAAAAAATGTATATTATCATTGTTTTTACAATAATTCTCAAAAATATTTTCTCAGTCATATATTATATAGCCTACCCCTGTTAAATGTTCTCCATGAGCCTCGTAATATAATAAATCATTACGTATTTTTACTTTCATGCCAATATTTATTGATTTACTAATTGTGTACGAAAGGTTATCAGGATAATGTTCTGCCGAATCGTTAATTGGTTGCATATAATTTGGGACTGTTAAGCTTAAAAATCTTGATTTAACTTTATTGAAGAATTTTAATTAACTTAACTTAACCAATTAAAAAATATGTTAACTTGTCTAGCCCTGCTATTTAAATAAATCAATTATAATGTGTTTAAATTTGTTGGTTTCTTTTATTAAATTAATTATATTTTATAAATAATAATTTGTTCCTATTTCAATTTATCCTCATGGTTTTAATAATATACACATAGCTATAAAATCAATGAGTTGTAAATCTATGAATAGTGAATTATAATGTATTATACACGATTTCTATGTGCGCTGTTATCTTAAATATTTGTAATAACATACATGTCACCGTTGCAATTATTATTATATTGTCCTTATCATAAATAATAATAAATCGATTTTCTTTTCTTGACATTATATGATGGAATTAATGATGTTAAAAACATTTAATAATAGTAGAAAACGTTAGAATGAAAACCAAACTTAGAAGAATCGATTCTACTAAATTGATCTTTTCTTTCATGTCTTCCATTTCTAAACACTCATTTTAAAATCTTTATCATTTGATTTTCCAGTTGATGTTCTCTAGTCGTATCTTCTGTATCTTGTTTATTTGACATTCTGTATGCTTCATTTCCTAAAAGATGAATAAAAACAAGGGATAATCCATTCCAAAATTATAGTACGTGTGTAAAACCACTCATGAAAATAACCTGCTTAAAATAATTTAAAGTCTCTATGTTTAAAATTGCATTTCTTATTCAAAAATATTTTAAATCAAAATAACAGATATCGATATTTTGCAGATTATTCGCCATTTTTGGTAGGTTTTTTAAGTCGGGTTTTCACTATTCGTGTATTTGATGAATATGTACATTTTTTAATAAACTTAAATATGTTTACACTTTCAAACTAGAATCACAAGAAGTACTTAAATTTTTTCAGACGTTTAAGTCTAAATCGATTAAAATATATACTGCTTCCAATCTGCTCAAGTATAATAATGTTAATTATATGATATTATTTAGAATCAATATCATAAATATAATAATGCATAAATAATTGTTTTTTTTTCTTTATAAACTTTATAGTGTTAAAAATTAGTTTGGACAAACCTTTTAAACTTATGGTCAGTTTTATTTTCAGATTTCTTTCTTTCATTATTTATATATTTTTAATTTGGTTTAACTTGTACTTATTTTCTTATGTGTATCGAAATCAGTCTCTCTGCTAATATTAAAAGTAATCCATGTGTTTTATTTATATAGCTACCTATTCATTAACTATAATTGATTAATTAATATTAATTAAAATAATTTATTTAAGGTATTAAGAATACTCTATTGATTATTTTGAACTTGATTTCAACATTTACATTTATAATATTATACTATATCTTATTTTATTTAAAATTTCGTTTATCCGAAATACTCAAAATATTTCATTATTAATTATCGTTTTAAAATGTAGTTCTTTTTTAATCACTAATAAATTTAAGGTTTTTCATTATTATTATTTTGTAGCGTCTAATAGATTTCGCATTGAATTCTATACCTAGTGTAAATGTTTATTTTTTTAAATATCTCATACATAAATATTAGGCAAAAATATGTTATCCCATCAGAACATAACTTCTCCTAGATCTATTCTTCAAGCATCATTCATAACAACCATTATCTTGTTGAACCTATTATAATATAACGAACATAAATTTGAGCGCAAATGTGTGATAACATATTATTAAGAGCACTAAAACCGAATTATAGCCACAATCCTATAAACGGAATTGATTAAAGGCGTGCTGGTTATATATAGTAAATAAATAATTTATAATTTATGAGCTCAATTATACCGAATTATTGCCGCAATCCTATAAACGGAATTGATAAATGGCGTGCTGGTATAATATTAGTTGTGGTCCATTTATATGCATAAAGGAACTACATATAGTAATATTTTATCACATAACACTTTACAATACAATATTTTTTTAAATTATATTTTATTAGGAAAATACATTTAATTGGTTATCTGGTGGTGTTTGTTTAATATGAGATTGTTAATCCTTGTCTGGGAAATTTGTGTTCTGATGAATAATCAATAAATACATATATATTAACATATTTTACTTGATTAAAAACATGAAAAAAAAAATAATAATAAAGAGAAAAAAAAGAAAAAAAGAGAAAAAAAGTGAAAAAAAGTAAATATTTAAATAGAGAAAAAATGATACTAATTTATTTATACGCTATGGAATAATAATTTTGACCCTTACCTATTGACAGTGATCAAAATAAAAAAATATGTTATTGTTATACATTTAAATATGTATATATATATATATATTTATATGAAAATAATTTTGATATACTTCAAATTTAAATACAGTTTAGAATAATTGGTGAGCAATAAATATTTTGATAAATATTATGCCTGTAAAGGTTGATCTTTTCAGTCATGATAGGCGTTACACTAAACACTATATATAAATAATAATAATAATAATAATTATTATTATTAAATTTCAAATAAGTTTATACTATTTTTTTTGAAATTCGGATCCCTCATACTTTTTAGCATATTTTTCACTATCTGTCAACCTGACACAACTTTATTTCAGTCGCCTTTTACGACAGACATGTGGTATACCATAAGAGTATTTTGATCCCCTCCCACAGGGATAACCATATGATATCAAGTACTAAAAACCAGTTAAATATATAAATATATTATTTTTGTAAGATAAAAATTATGAATGATTTCATTCACGTATTATTCATATAATATAAGCAACATTCAAAAACTAAATTTTATTTAAAATACTTTTACATTTCTTATGATAAATACTCAGCATAAATCACTTGAAAGAATGTTAAAAATAATCTCAATAAATAATTAATTAAATGTAAATAATTTGTAATGTAATAAAACAAATATATAAAGGTATACCAATGTTCTAATGAAAAAAAAATAAAAATAAGAAGTTAAATATAATTTTTATAAATATAATTATTAAATTCAATAATTTTTAATTTAAAAAAAAAATGATATTCAAACATCGTGAAACACTTGATAACAATTTAAATTAATAAATAGTAATTATTGTTTGTTTTTTATACCTATAAACGATGCATAATTATATTATTGTATAGGTAAGATATACGAACGCAAGAATATATTAAAAATCAAAATGAATTGATTCAATGTTAAAACTAAGGTTCGATAAAATTGTTAGTGATTTAATTAATGACCTAATTAACGAAGTATAATAAAATCTGTTAAAGTTATTGTAAAAAATATTAATTTTTTTTTATACATTTTTAAACAAAGTAATTTTATCATACCATATAAAAACATGTAAGTACAATTTTTTTGTAAATAATAAATATTACGTTAGAAAATATTGTGATGTACGACTCAGAGAGTAAGCTAGCTAGAAAAGTTAAGAAAACAATTTCTTTTTAATAATTTTTTTTTCACGTTTGAATATACAATATAATTTTTTAAATGTCGTCTAATAAATGACGGGTCGAAACACACGGTCTTTGGGCGGATAGTCGTAGAACGTCTCTGATGAAACCGCACATAGGCACAAGTGCGGCGGACGACGTGACTTGGATTTGATAAGAAATTACTACACCTATTACAAACTTACGTCTCCCTATCCTTTATTCCCTTCTACATTTCGTGATGATCTTGTCTCGATCGCTAAATTTAAAGCAGCTGATTGATTACAAACTTACTTCGACCCAACATGTCGTCGTGGTCATAAACTGCAACGAGCTCATCTATATTCTCCCTCCGGACAATTCCGCCCCCGGTCAAGCAACAATGCAATCCAATATCACAATGGGTGTTCTCTCGCTACTGTCAGCGACGTATCCGTATCATCCATCAAATCGTCGTCATTAATTATTTAATATCAGCCTATAAAATGAACGGATTTATCACATTTTCGAAATGTCGTTTCCAAGGCTAGACATGCGAATTATCGGAAGAAGCCGAAAACGTTTAATCCAAAAATGTTATGATTATCTGCAATTTTGGGTTTAACGGTTAGACAATTTTATAGACGCCTACTCATGTAATACTTTATCAAATTCCAAAATATTTTTATTAAGTCACAATTTCTTTTTATAAACTTTTAATATTTGAATATTTTTAGTAGAATTGAATATTATGATTATTTTTATGACTAAAACTGCTAAAAAAATGGCGGAAAAACGGTAACATTTTTACGGAAATCGTAATTTTGATGAAATTGATTTTAGATTTTTCATGATAACTAATGCAATTTTGAACGTAGATACTTAAAATATTTTTGAGCTTGAAACAGTTTTTAGATATCGCAAGAACATTACTAGTGCTGGGCTGATACCACTTTTTCCCGATATCCGACGTTCCAATATATATTGACGATATAAAACCGATAACTGATTCGATATTTTTCCTAGGTGCCATGAACCGATATAAAAAGAAACCAATATCCAGTATCCGATAATATATAAATCGATAAATTTTAGTATAGGTGTTATATCTTATATTATTATTAAAAATTATCGATATATCGATATCCGACAATACAGGCACGTAGCCAGAAAATATTTATTAGGTGGGCTAATATAATTTAAGCTCTCCTCCCTCGAACCCTATTCTAATAATTATGTAATATTTATGGGCGTAATTTGGTAGTGGTCTGGGGGGGGGGCTAAAGCCCCCTCAGAACCTCTCATAACCACCCTAAAATTTGTAAAATTATTAATGTAATATTTTTATAGAAATTTGAGTAGTTTAGGTGTATTTCTTATATAATCATTTTTAGTTTTTTAATACATCATTAGAATTAACACGTCTTTTGTTAAATTAACAATCTTGTACTTGTATAGTAGTATAACTTATTAACTTAATAAAATAATTATATAATATGTAATAATAATTATAAATGTATATTTATAGATTATTTTAAAATGGGTATATTAAGTCCATGTTATTATTAAATTATTGAAACTATTGTTGACATGTTTTTGTCAAATATCGACAATAACAACAACCACTATAACATAGTACTTGTAGCTACATAATATAAATATACAATTTAATATAAGATTAAATAATAATTTTAATATTTGTGGGACTACATGTCTACACAGTAAACAAGTCAATAGACCAATGTAGTATTGTCATAGATTAATACAATAGTATTATATTATAACATTATTTATATCTATTTATGAGTTTTAATCAGAACGTCAAAAATTTGTAATCAAAATATTATAATTTACATTTTTCACAGCCAATCAAATATATATTGATTATTAACCTGGCATCTAAAAAAAATGTATTATTTATAATTAAAAGTGGGTGGGCCGGCCCAAGACCAAAGCAATTTTAGGGTGGGCCGGGCCCACCAAGGCCCCCCCCCCCCTAGCTACGTGCCTGCGACAATACGGCGCATTATATCGGTTTTGAAAAAAACCCGATATCCCGATATTCGAATATCGGTATTGGCCCAGCCCTAAACATTACTCAGTTTCCCTAATTATATATTTTTATTTATTTACGTAACGAATATACGTATTTATTTAACACAAGTATGAATTTTTATTATAAAATGCACTTATTAATTTTAGGAGTTACAATTACAATTTATTTAATTTTGGAAGACGACGCGCGTGCGCGGCGGTTCGTCACGTAACCAACTAGTAACTACAGTCTAAATTTCTACAACCGAACAATACTATCGACAACGAGTATAACAAACAAATACAACAATATGTATCGATAAAATCCCATAGGTACAACTTATAGATATCGATACAATGTAAAATTGTTAGACAATATTAGACTGTCGAACAATAATCACAGGCACTGTGAAAACCAGATATATTGTTATTACTAAACACGATTATAACCGATTTTCGACCATACCGACGTATATCGGCTTCGTTAAACCGTTGTACCAATCACGTATACTCGGGGTAAATAACATGACGAATAATCGCTACGTTAGCGTGTTCGAGTGGTTCGACAACGGTTTTGATTTTTCGCCGCGGCGGCGCGCGGTCAGCTCTCGCGGCAACGCGCACCACGTGTACCGCGGCCGTACCGCGGCAGGGCCCGTCCCCGAGCAGACCGCGACAGTCGCCGCCGCCAACGTTGACGGGACGCACGCACGTTGCCGCCGACCGTGAGAGCAGACGAGACCGACGACACTCCTCCGTCGTCATCTGCCGCCGATTTTCGCATCGCCATGGTCCGGCCACCTGTGGCCACCGAATTGTTCCTTGGCCTTTACTCTCTGTTCTACTCGTGTACGATCGCACTGGACGGTAAGCTCACGGATCGATTTTGTATTTTTTTTTTTTTTTTTTTTTTACCGATTTCTACTTCGTTCATAGAGTATATTCCGGCCGTTTTTTTTTTTTTTACGATTACGGTAATAATATATTATGATAATACAACACGAATAATGTATAATACGCTTCTGAACGGGCCGGGAGTGTAACGCTTTTTAACGTCACCGACCAACAATCCTAACGCCACCGATCAGGAATCGAGTTGTGTAATAATGATTCTATAATAGAACTCGGCAAAAAGTCTTGGTCCGAGCAAGACATGCGAGTGCTGACAGAGGCGTATTTAGCAATTTATAAAAGAGGAGGAGGTTCAGATTTTGTTTTAGAAGCTGTTATGAAATTCCCCACCGTTTTATAATGTACAAAAATAAATTGCAAAAAAATGAAAATATATATATATATATGGTTTATAGTAGGGAAAAATATAATAGCGAAATAAATTACTTTATATGTTATACTGTTACAGTTACCTTAAAGCAATCCTTGTATAATATATATGGGCATTTATCAATTTTCTTTCTTAAAATAAAATAATATTATGTTCTATTAACATATTTAATAAATTAATTGTTTCATGTGAAAAATAGTTTCATAGCCCATTTAACATTTAACATACATGGACATGTGTGAAATTTTGATAAGTCTATATACTTTGATAGTCTTTTTTGGGTTGGTGGGGGGAGGAGTGTAATGTCCCCCCTGTTAGGTAAAAAAATGCTAATTTGTAATTTAAATTTATTATTTTATGTATACATATATGTACATGCATATTTAATATCCCCCCTCCCCGTGAAAAAAATCGAGATCCGCCACTGAATGGTGCTATGTATACTCGATTACAACGATATAATTATTATAAATAAACATGTTAAAAAATTTGTTCATAAAATATGCGATATGTTTCCTTTAAGATGTTTACATATTGCTGTTTAATTACAATTTGATGGTTTCCGATAGTTCGGATATGTTTACATTTGTATGATTATTAATTAACTATAGTTAATATGTGACCGTGACATTCCACGTTCATATATTATAATATGTTGCGATTTATATATAATGTTAAATTGGTAACATCCAATTATTCTAAATATGTAGACTTTTCATGACAGCACCATCAGCAATATCTATGAAGTAGTTTACAGATATTTTATGTTTACTTCCTACTTTCCTAGCTATGGAGATGACCAATATAAACCACGATGAACCGTTGCTGGTTATTTTTGCTTCATATTGATGTATAGAAAGATATTTTTTAGGCTTTATACACTAATTTTTTTGGTTAATCTATTGTATTACCGGTCCGGTTTCGGTCAGATTACAAGAAATTTTAAAATATTTTAAATATCTCGGTCTGTTTACATTTTATGTTTAATCGGTTCGTCTGTTTAAAGGCCTAAAAGTGGTATATACTATATGCAATACGTTTTTTAGTTTATAGACTTTATACACATATATTCATATAATCATATATATAAAACGAATTTTTGTAACAACATTTTTAATATAAATATTACTTACAATATATAGGTATGTAAATTAATAATGTTCCGAGCTCTGCCCATAAGTAAAGGTGAAAAACCGCCGCCTAATCATTCGCTTCGAACAATAAACTGTTAAATTCCGCATTGTACCCATAAGGGTGACGTAATGTACATGTAAACGGTCTCTGGGGATAATTTTAAAAAGGGAGATATAGAAATAGATATTTATTATGTAGTTTTTATGAGATGCTCAAATCATCAGTTAAAATCAAAAAAATAATAATTTACTAAGTTAATTTGTGAATATTAGATATCCTTTATACTAGAAAAGTATACATTTAATATAAAACGTGTAAGAATAATGATATAATTATTTTTGAAATATTATATTATCTAAATTAAGATTAAAAAGTCGTGAACAAAAAAATAAAATTTTAGTATTTCGATAATAATTTTACCAGTATTTGTCTATAAGGTGAAAATTAATAATAATATGCCCGTTAAAATTTTTGCATTCAATTTCTACTTGTCATTTTTGATAAAGTAATCTATTTAGTTTTTAAATACGGAGACAGAAAGGACAACGCTTTATATTAAATATAGTATAAAAGCCAAGATTGAGAATAAAAATACGCGAAACGAGATGTATAGATGAGTTTATATAGCATTATAACTGATGAGTGACACGAATGCTATATGTATGAGTAATACCTATAATATGTGCAACAATATACGAAAAAAGATAAACTTCAAACATTGGAAATGAGTTTCTGGTGGTTACTATTGTGTATGTGTAAAAGTGTAGAATTGTTGATAAACATACGTGTTCAGCCATTGTGGGAACGTCGATGGACAAAATTGATTTGATTTTGATACAACGGTTATTGTTTATGCCACGCGTATCCTTTGTTAGTGGGTTCCAAGTTAGTTTTTTTTATACAATTTTATACATTTTTATCATTTTTTTTTTTCTTGTATTGATCATAATATGTATTTATATATGTATAAGTAATACGGTCAAAGATTAGACTAAATGATCAAAATGTTGTGTTACAAAAATTATGGAGGTAAAAATTATTGAAAACTTGTATAAATCCCACCGTTCTTGTATTATATATTATACGTTATATTTTCATAATAAGTAACGAACTGCCGAATTATTAGCTTGACTTGACACATTTAAAAAGTTATTTTGTATGACCTAAATCCGTGTAAAAGTATATATTTTCAAGACACGCGTAATATGTTACTTTTCCAATGAAACATATTTTAAATGTTTTTTTTCTTTTCTGGATAAATAAATTCAATTTTGCCTGAATATTGCTAATTTCGCGAGAAAACTAATACAGTTGATTACATAATATTAGGCAACGACTTTTATAATCCTACCTTATCATAATCCGGCACGACTTCGATGCTAATTATGATGAGTGCAAACGGTATATATTATTTTTAATAATAAAAAAAAAAAATAAAAACTAACTGAAAACACTCAAACAAATCGATCGAATTTCACGACAAAGAAGAGACACGTGCGTCTCTAATTATTAAGTGTCTTTCGGGATCGATAGGTCTTCCTTGCATTTTTCAGACGACGCCGCGTATCTCGCGTTACACGCGTGCACACTTTTCCTTTTTCATCCCGCACGACGGGCTGCTAATTTATTATTTTCCCGACGTAATAAAAACAATCCATTATCGTATACGGCGGAAACGATGTGGACGCGTTTACACAACGCGATCGGATCACAGTCGATTACGGCGGTGGTGGTATTATTATCAACAGCAATACAAAGAATACGACACGCAGTTTTCAATTAAAATTTCAAATTAAGAAATTAACGAAATGATCACGGTTTGAAAACATCGACAAATTAAAAATTCAGATTACCTACATTTAATTGGATTAGCAATAGGTAATTGTATAATCGTAGTTATTTAATGACGTTTTTACGAGCTAATTAAAATACACATTAAAATAAAGTGCAGGATTCGTAAGTAATTCAATAGGTTTTGCACATTATCTTGATTATTTTTCTAACACAATAACACTGTACCACCGCCGATTTACAAACGCCAGAGCACGTCGTAATATTATTTATAACGCCTAACCTGGTTCTCGGACACGTCGTGCAGCTATCATCCCGCCAGTCGATCCGACTGTCGACCCCGTCGAAAGTCGATTTATTATTAGGCGATCCCCTTCGCCCGTTTTCGGTTTCCTTGACGTTTTGAGTCCTTAAGCTGCCGAGTGATGTGCAACCCACTTTCGCATCCGAAACGAATGCGTCTTACACGTGGTCTGGTTGTCTAAACGATATTCGCATATATTATTGTTTTGAGTACACGTTATACGGCAAATAATAATAATATACTCTACGTCGTTTATTTCAGCGTTTTTTTTTCCCCTTGCCCATATGATTGATCGTTTACAATATAACTTTGTGTTTTTTACCGGAATTGAAAATTTGTAAAATTTACGCGTAACAACGCGTTTCACAAACTGTCGAAACATAAAAAAAAAAAAAAAAAAAAAAAAAAAAAGATGGTCTGTTTAATTTTTTGGAAAAAAAAAAAAAAAAAAAAAAAAAAAAAATAATAATTCTAGTAGATAATAAAAAAAATTATTGTGTGCGCGCTCGCAGCGATTGTCGACAGCGTTACGATAACGGATCAGAGGGTGCCGAACGCGGTGCTGAACGGTACCGAGTGCGTGGTATTGGACTGCGTGTACAGGGTTCGGCCGGACGCGACGGAAGGGCTGGTGGTCACGTGGTATTTCAACAACAGCCCTAGCCCCGCGTACCAGTGGATACCGGGACAGCCGCCCAGGACCATTGGGCCCCTGAAGAGCCGCATCCGGCTGGACTACGTGGCTTCCGCGGACGACGCGCTGGCCAAATACCGGGCCCTGTACATCGTTCGGCCGACCATCGAGCTGACCGGCAACTACAAGTGTGTCGTGTCCACGTACACCGACGAGGACTTTATGATCAAGAAGATGACAGTTTACGGTGAGTGAACCGATCTTGAATCGTGTACGTGTTTTTTATTTTTTTATTTTTTATTTTTTTAATATTATATTACCATAATATATGTATTTTCGTTGACGAGCGGTTCGGATTTTCAAATGGCATAAAACTAAATTTTCATCGAACCGCGATGAAATGTAATTGATAAATCTAAACCAACTAATATAGAAAAAAAAAAAAATAAACATTTAAATTAAAACGTTCTGGCACTTTCGAGGTCATTAATTGCCGAATAACGACAGTAGCCACAGGTGTCCGGGGGAATGACGTCGTCCGCCGCAAATAGTAGCGGTTATTATACCGAACGAAAAAGACTATATAAAGAGACGATTAGTCGTGGGATTTCTTTTATTATTTTAACAATTTAACCGTCGTAAAAGCGTTTCACGAATATTAAAATGTAAAATATTTCTCGACATTGGTAATTCTTCATTATTACACAATAATAATAACAATTTGCATGCAGATAGATATCGGAGATTATTCCGATCGCGAACAGACGAGAATTTCAGGGGCGAATATATTTCAGTATTGTATTTTATAGAATATAGATTAACATATTAATTTAAGTTACCTAATTAATTTTCTTAAATAAGTAGGTACTCATAAAACGCAATACGATTTTTTTTTTCTAATCATAGTATATATATATATATAATAAGACAACAAAAAATGTTCATCGAATTTCATTTTCAATACATCCTCAGTATAAAAACTAAAAAAAAAAAATCATAGATCAAAATTAATAACACAATATAATTATATTTAATATCTTTATATAATCTTTCCGATTTTAAAAATTTCTAATATCACCAATTTAAACAAATATAAAATGAAATAGCTGGAACCATTGCTCCTCCTGCCCTCCCCTGTGCCTTGTATATGCCGGTTCAAACTTAACGGAAATATCTATGAGATTACTTTTGCACATAGTGTTGTACAAAGATAAACCATAACTTATCATGATAAAATGACAAATAATTGATTTTAAATTTATCTAGATGAGATAAATAGATAACATTAGCAATTTTTATCTAGATAAAAAAACAGATAATTAATATTTAATATTGTATATTATCCAACGTTCATACTCGGTGTAAATTATAGTTATTATTAGGTATCGTAATTATTTTGTAAATATTATTAATATTAATTATAAACTACCCGATACTCCAGTTAAAACTATAAATAGTGTTTACATAGCGTGATTTAAAATTATTCTTGTGTCAACATTTTTTAAATTAAATTTTTTATAATTATTATCTAGTTTATTATTCTCAGATAACCTATTTATTTATCTAGATAAGATAAAAAGATAACTGTATTTTATCTAGATAAATTATGTAGATAATGCACAACACTGTTTAGACACAGTCGTAACATAATAATTAAAATATATTAACTATAAATTAATTAAGAATGCATATATATATATAATAATTATCATTATAATTTATGATTGAAAATTTTGTTACTTACTATTATAGAGAGTAGATAAACTTATATAAATACCAATAATAAGTAATATTGATGTTTAACTGGTAAAAATATAATAATTATTTACCCGTACAAGTTAAGCTCGTGCATACTATTTAGGCCTCCAACTAATTATGTGGATCATCTGTACCCGTATACCAATGTAACGTGGTCGGGGATGACCCTGTTAAATATAAGTTATCCAGGGAAGGTGTTTGGCCTTTTGGATAAATTGTAACCGTAGCTGGGAGCAAGGTATTAGGATTTGATCGTAATAACACAAGGTTAATTAAAGTAATTATTAATAAATATAATTGCTTATCAAATACAAATACAATATAACTTACAAAAAGAGTCTTTGATTAGTTTTACATTGATAAGTAGCGTATCGTAGCTGTACGGAGTCTCGGGTGTTACACTTGATATTATTCGTGGAGAACTGAAGTCTCGTACAAAATATACAATGACCATAGGTCTTACAATAATTACAATGTTATAAAATACCGTGGGAGACTATGCATATATTGCACGACACCCTTTAGTGTTTATGTCAGCAAATATAAACATACACACACCCGTACTTACACCTATGTCTCCTGTGTATATGTACTGTATGTATAATATGTATAAATGTATATATGTAACGTGACCGTTACACCAATCTAATGATATTGACGAAGAAAACGAGATGTCTTCAAACGTAGACAAACATAATATTTACTTCAATAAAACGTTTAACTTATAAAATATTAATAAACAATATAAGGTATTAAAATGTTTAGGTACCGAATTTTTTCATCTAAATTTATAAAATGCAATTTAAAACTACAAAGAAGATTAAATTAATATTTATATTACAAACAAAAATTATTAGTGAATTGGTAAATTTTTTTATTCCAGAAATTTACGCAGTTTTATTTATTAAATTAAAAAAAAATATTACCTTGTTTTTCCATGTTACATTGCATCTCATCATCTTTGTCAATATTATCTGATACGACGTCTGTGGCGTACGGAATGATCCATGTGGTTTTGTAATATTTTAATTTTAATATTATTCGCGAGTTCAACTTGTAAAACGAATAATAACTGTTATACATTTTCATGATTTGTTGTGCTAGTCTTATACCTGAAAGTTGAATATATACACAAATGACAATTACTTATTGACGATTAATTATCTTTAAGTTTGATCGGTATACTACATATAATACAATAACCTATATAAGAACCTATAAGAACAATAACAGACGGAAATACAATAACTGGACTAGATAAACGATGCAATGTAATTTTTTTACTTTTAATTTTTGCGTAAAAACACGATTATGGGGCGGTGTTATCCGTTAGTGCCCCCCCCCCCCCCCAAATAAGAGGATAAATTACAAATGTTTAGCCGGACAGGAAAATTATTTTTGTCCGTTTTATAATACGCTACGACTTATTTGTCGTTAAATGTATTTAATTACAAACATGTCATCGTTGCAATTATTATATTCTTTTCATTACGACCGTTTTGCGTAGTGCTCAAATTTCACGATTATAGTTTTCTACCATACGAATATACAAGTCATACAACCTAACCCATCTGAACAAGTAGAGGCCGTCATTTTGTTTTCACCGGTGGCTATTATTATCACATAATTAATATTTACATCTATATCATATACCCACATACATTTATTTCTACGACATTTTTTTGTTTGAAAAATAATAATTACACATCCATATTGTTTCATCAATGCAAATAGAAATATCGATATGATATATGATACGAAGTTACCTGCTTGAAACCTCGCAAACTTGGAAAAAAATTGAATCGACGCCCCTGTATTTTCGAGTCGATCGCAATACTCGGTCTTGGGCGCAGCTGCTGTCGTCGTGCGTGTCTCGTTTTCGATCACGAGCCTGCAAGAACGTCGTTCGGCATGCTTTCCCACTTTATAACAAATATTTTTTGATCGATGGGTTTTGTTTCGCTATTGACGTGTGAATCGTTCACAATGTTTCACACATTTCTAATCACCATGTAAATAGAATTTACGTTATGGATGACTCGTGTATTGTGTGAAAACACAGTTTTGAATATTTTTCGTGAATATGCTCAATAATATTATAAATACTATGTTATATATGGCTTATGTATGGAACAATGCTGACGCCGATAATACGTGGGGTGGAGTGACAATTTTTTTTTATCATAAGTTACATTGGACGTGAACGGATAAACGTACGATGACGACGGGCTGAAAAATAATAAAATAAACGAGAAGAGAAAAAAACTGCTGTGGACAGATACCGCGTGTATGGGTTCGCGATTTCGGAGGGTGTGTCCGACAGACCGTCAGCTCGCGTGTCCCTTCGCCGCACA
>CM023361.1:6011433-6040802 GCA_013282895.1 Eriosoma lanigerum
ACACACACACACACACACACACACACACACACACACACACACACACATATATATATATATCGCATATTATTATTGTTATTATTATTTTCATATAAAAACGGGCAGAAAAAAAATAAATAACGAACGAACCATCTACGTAATCAATCACGTGTGGGAGGTATATTAATATTGTAACAAGCATTATATTGTTAAATAACAACAGAACAATGTGAATAGATAACAGCATTTGCGCTTATTTAATATTTCTGTGGCATTGTTTTACTTTTTAGATTATAGATACTGATAATTCCGATAAAATAGCAATTACCATTATCAAATATATCACATTTTTTTTTATGTATAAACGTAAGTATATGAACTTTTTAAATATAAAATGTGAATCACTAGGAGGGCTAAGTGGCTGTATTCTTCTATAAATTTGAATTGTAAGTCGAATCTAAAATATTAATATACAAAATAATATTATTATTCAATTATTATCTTAGATTAATCCCCCCCTCCATTTAATATTTCTAGATCTGCTCTTTTATTTGCACGGTTAGAACGTTTCCATTTTGATTTCTTAAAAATTTAAAATCTTTATTAATATGCGATATTTATAGTCCATTTTTCTATGTGGCAATTGAATAAAGTTAATAAATTTAATGTAATTTTTTGATTATCGAACAACGCGTTTGTTCGTAAATGATCGTCCAGTGTACGAGCTTCTAGCACGTTAAAATTAGGCGAAACTTTTCTTACATTACAGATCCAACTATAATATATATATATATATGATTATGTGCAATTAATTTTTTTTTTACTAATACAGCTTAATTATTAGTATTTTAAAGACAACTAAAAATATTAATATTACTCAAACCATTTTTTGTCATATCACTTGGAGATATACAATCGATAAATTAAGTTTGCCTCTATTTATCGATTGTATATTTAAAATAGTTATCTTACAGCAAGTGGACAACATATGCATATGCAACGAACCAAGACCGATGATCAAGACACGGTCAACATATCGTGTACGGTTTACAGAGTCTTTCCTATGCCAATTATGCAGTTATACAAACTCGACACGAATGGAACAAGACACAGGTAAATTGCGTTTATCTTATTAATAAAGGGGTTGCTTATTGGAATTAAAAGTGTGATTACATGCGGTTATAGCCCATAAGTGACCGGTTTAATGATAAGTGACAAAATAAGTGATACAATTAAAAATCGTAGTACTTACATAATATTCAATCTTAATCATCGTATAGTTTTGGTTATCAAGTTGAAAATAACTTTATATAGAATAGAATAAGTGATTTCAACGTTTTAAAACGATTAACTTTGGGTTATGATTCCATAGTTAAACTTAACTGGATAAGATTGCAAATTACATTTATCATTCATTCATAATTTTGTGACTTGTCACAGTTTGATTTTTGAAAATTGAGAACAGATAAATGATATAACGTGCACAAAAACAATTTATTACTGACTAAAATATATTTTACTCGTTCGGATAATTTGGCATAAATTAGTGTTTTTTTCTCCCCAATAGCTGTTTTAAAGTAGCTTCTGTTCATTTTAAGCTTCAAAAGTGATGAATTATATTATAACATGTGGTTTTAAACTCATCGCCGTTAAATTCGAATTACAAATTTCCAATTGCCGTTTGCATTAGAAAACGTACGTAGTACGTAACGTACTAACCTACATGTTATGAAATATTAAAAAAAAAAATAAAATACGAGATAGATGGTGTGACGGAATGAATTGACGGCAGCGATGGTGGGGGCAAAAGAGTGTAAGTGATATGAAGAGGATAAAATAGGAAGGAATATACGAGAAAAGTTACTTTTAGACGCATCGCGCGTGTTACATTTCTTTGTTTTCTTAATTTTTCTTCTTCCAACCGCGTGTAAATATACTCAACAGTTATTCTTGTTGTCGTTTTGAAAAGGAAAGACGGTAGAGAAATCGTTGCTAAAATGTGGGATCGACGAGACAAATGTCTCTGAATGATAAATCGTGTCGCCGCTTAAGTCCATGGTTGACCAGAAATGCAGAAGCAGCCTGCGGTATTTCACATATCGATAAGATACGCCCTGTTCGTTTTATAAATTGTCGTGACCAATCAAACGTACGGGAAATAGCAAAAACACACAACGAATGTACGACAGACCATTTGACACGGGAGAAATTTTGTACTCTTGGCAGGGTTTCGAAAAATGTTCGCACTTACGGACTCCTACATCTCGACATTCCCAAAAGTTGTGTTATCACTCGTAGATAGGAAAAATGTACCTTTGTTCGGTTTTAACGCGTCAGTTCATTGTCGAAAAACGAATATTATGAGATCGTTTGATTATTTAATCTAACGGTCGTAAAAATATTAGGTATAATATTCATTGTTTAAAAAGAATTCCCTCCTTTTAGTAATCAGCACCACTTAATACAGTGTTATTAATTTCTTCGAGTCGTTGATTACCGTGAACGGATAAAAAACAAACGAACAATCCCAACTGTTTCCGTACTTATTGCAATTATATAATATATTATATTTATACATTTTTATTTTTATTAAATCTTCTTTTTTATTGATATTATAATTATTATAGTCATTACAACAATCACTGATAAGTTTAATATCAATAAAAGAGAAAGATTTAATAAATAATGTGTAACTAGACTAACAATAATATATTTTAAGTAAATTATAACGTTGTTAATAATTTATTTGCTGTTTTTAATATTGTATTATTTTTCTGCATTATTTATATTTTAATTTAGTTTGTACTCTGTACTCTTTGGGTGTTGAAATTCAAATAATTAAATAAGACAAAATAAAAAACTATAAAGAAAGGAATATAGAATAAAACAGGGGAAGCTAGTACAAAGTAGAGTTACAAAACAGTTAACAGGTTGTAGATCAAAATGTAAATTGATAATTGACAAAAATGTTCAACAAACCATATTTGATAGGTATATAGGTATTGGTCTATGAAATCTAATGACAGACGTGTGTCTTATATAACTAATATTATTACATGTACTCAGAAAGTTTCCAATAGAAAAATAACAGATACCGCCGAGAAGCAAAAATCGTCAGTTCGCCATTATACCACTATTAAATTCCTCAAAATAAGTTCAAAATCCATAAAAAAGTATTAAATCATATTAATATAATTATATCTCATGAAAGTCATTAATATCGTAAAAAACAGCTAATATTTAGAAATATCTGGATAAATTTACTTATTTCGTAACTTCATTTTATCATAGAAAAATATAAATATTTTATTTAACTAGATAAAAGTATCTATATAATAAATATTATACACTCAAAAAAATTATTATAAATAATTAAATGTGTTTAAATTTCAGAACTTTATTAGAGTTATAACTAATAAATAATAAACCATGGAGTAATTATTATATTTTATATATGAAATTGAATATTTAATGTTCTTATAATAATATAACAGAAATACAATACCATTATCTTATTATCTATTTTGAAATGTGTTTATTTATATTCATATTATATTGTGTGCTTCTGTATTAAAAATACAACAAAAAAAAACCCTAATGTTACATTTTATATATGTACGGTCAATATACCCATATAACATACAAGGTTTGGAATAGATATCAAAATCGATTTTAAATAAGTATCGATAAAAATCGTTAAAAATGTTATATTTAAAATCATTAAGAGGACACCATACTGAAACAAGAACTCAAGCAATAAATAATAGAACGCGCTTTTACTACTTTTGTAATGACGCAAGCACGCAGGGACTATACATTTCCTCTTCCAATATATCGAATCGTCATCGTTGTGCACTCGATAATATCTGATTACAGGAGCGGCGCATCATTCTAAAATCAGTCGTCTGCCGGTTGTTTATATTATATTTGACTTAGTTATATTATTATGTATTACGACAGGCAGCTATACTCATAGGAATAGGTAATCCAAGTTCAAATTCAAACAATAATACAAATTACGTATTTACATCGTATACTAGTATAAGAAAAAGAAGAAAAAAAGGAAAAAAGAAACTAACAAGGTCTCATATGAAAGAAACTTAAATTTCCTACATTTTAAAAACCTCAAAAGTTCATTTTTATCAATATTTCACCACTTTATAGCGTTTCAAAGTTTTTTTTAAGTTTAATGAAAATTCTTTTTTTTAACAACTAACAAGTACATTATTAGATATATTAATATTGTTATTTGTTAACATATATAAATTATTCACATTGTTTATTATTTATCCATAAAAATTAAAAATTAAAAAATCGAGTTTACTGTTTTAAATAAAATAAAACTAATGTATAGGTGTTGTGAATAGGATTTTCTAAGTCCGATTACAATATATATATATATATTTGTGTGTTAAATTGAGTTTCAAACATGATTAAAGAATAAATATAATATTGTATATTTTATTTATAACAATGTCCGTACTTTAAATTCTGAGCGAAGCAAAAATTGTATTGGTTTTACAAAGATGTTTTTTTTTTTTTTGTAATGTACAAATAATGGTCCGATCATCATAAGTAGGGTATGCTTTCGGTAGAATATCACGTCTAGTTGGTACTTTATTTAGCTCATTTTTCGAATTTCTCAAAAGTTCTTCCTTGATAAAAGATAACTACCAAAAAATGGCAGAAAATCGGCAAAAATCTGTCATTTTAAATTTTTGCGGTAAAATTTTGGAACGGATTAATTGATTTTTTAGCTAAGTATAGAGTTTTTTCCAAAAATGTTTAATATTTCCTACAATTTTTGGTTTATCTGTCTGAAATTTTTTTATCGAAGTCTAATAATATATTATTGCATATTTTGTTTTTGTTTAAGTATATTTTATAAATCTATGTAAATGTTTTCAATAAGTGTACTTATAAATTTTGCCAAAAATAAGATATTGCAATTTATTAGTAGATTAAACCTTATTTGGTAACCTTTCCAGTGTAACATCAACATTCTATACAAAATTATCAGTAGGAAATCATATGGATGATCAAAACATTATTTCTACTTTCTAGCTAAAAGGTGTCTACAATTTAGTAGTGTAATTGTGTGTATACGCGAGTATACGGCGTATAAAGACTTTTCGGTTTTTACTATAGTGCGTATACTTATAAAATAATTTGTATACGAATATTTTCATGTTTTAAGCGTGGAAATTCAATTTTGTCTCACAGTATTACTAATATTTTGCACTCGTTGGAAATTGACCATGATCATAAAACTATGTACAGTTCTTCTGATATCTAAGTGAATTTGATTATTTTGATATGTATTTTTTTATAATTTACCATAAAAAGTATGGTAATGAATTTTGGCAATATTAGTTATTTAGACTTACAACACAAATTTAATATTATAATAAATCTAAACAAATGGAGTAAATTTAACTTATGAAATGTATAAATAAATATATGTTCATAATACCATGAATAATTATTGTGACTCTAATATCAAATATACGAATTGCACTAGATTCCCGTTGATAATTTCATGTTCTATAAGTATACGTTTTCGGAATTTAAATACATAATATTTAATACAATGCGATATTTCGCTATGTTTTTACTTGATTTTTTTCTAGAAACTGTACTTTGCCTATTGAGTTATTGGATTATCAACATGATGGCGCATACGATGTCACCGTGTCAACGTTTTTCTCGGAATCGGAATTGCCATCACGGACAATATTTTTTTGCGAGCTTATCATACCAAATACTCCTTACAACATCACAAAACGATTCGTTTACAATCCTGGTAAGAAAATGTACTTATAATTATTAGACTTTAGATAAGTTAAGAAAATAACACGTGAATATTTATAATTTTATATAATATATTGTGTTGACGTAGATGTAAATTAAAGAAAAAAAGTATATTATACACAAATAGTAATAACGAAAAAAATTTATTTTTTAAGAGTTAATTTTGTTATATTTCTTCACAGTTATATTTCACAGTATATTTCAGGACATACGATAGTCATAATAAATTATAATAAATTTAGTACAATTTCGAAACTTTTCAATTATAAATGGTTATGAAGAAAAATAAGAACTGTGATAGATGAATTTTATTATAATTGGGTTAGGGTATATATGATTCCACCACTGTATATTATTATATACCATATTATTTTATTATTCCTAATATATTGGATTGATTTACAAATAACTGTATACTAGTGTACACTTATATTCCAATAGTACTCAAACCCAATTGATATAACGTAAAACAAAAAACAATTTATATTATTTTTTGGATTACCTAAAATAAAATAATTATGGTCGATAGATAAAATTGGGTCCTGAAATCATACTCCTATTGCCTTCCTCTTAATCCGGGCATGTTAATACTAAAAACAAATGATAATTTGATGAGATATTATTTGGTTAGTAACTTCCTTTGGTAATTATGTAAGTCCACTTTGCTGATAAAGTAATCATTATTTTTAATTATTCTCGGCGTGACGATCGAGTTAATTTATTTTACACGGCTGACTTTGTTAATTGTTTTGAACATTACTTATATGTATGTTTTTTTCACTTAGTGCATTTTATCCGTATGCACAAATATTTATGTGCTGATATCATTACAATATTATGGCAAGAACTTTACGTCGGTATTTACAAAACAATGTAGGTGGTGGGCACATGCTCACGGTGCACGAGCGACGGGAGCGTTACAATATTTCACAGTCTCTTAAACTATTCGATCAGTTTCGGAATCCGAAATGGCATTTGAGTCGAGATCGGCGCGCACAATTTGTTCGTGACGTAGTATTTTATTATGACACGTAAGAATGATAATAAAATACAAGAGTTAAATAATAACGCTAAAATATCAATTACATTTTAGTCGTGTTCAATATAATTTTTAACACAAACTACACTGATTATATAACACATAGATTTAATATAATGCTTAATATGTCGACTTATTTTCGTTAAACGCGTATTTATTTTTAAAATGTTTTAGAAATTGAACCAGTGGCGCAACATGGTAATAAGGGGCCTATTTGAAAGTTTTCTGGTTTAGTTTAAATGTCCCCATAGTTTAAATAAATAAAATCTTACATTCTAACATTGAAAAGTGTTTATTTTCTTATTTATATCAATATAACAGTTGTCAAAAATTATTTGAATAATGATCTACCATAAAATTTGGGTAATCTAAAAAAAATTTACAATTTAAAAAAAATTAACATTTCTTGTTTTCATGTTAACCGGTTACTGAACATTGATACCTATTCAATACACAATTTTAAATTTAAATCAAATACCTATAACTAAAAATATGTGAGCATGGTGGACGGTCCCGAGGCCCAAGTGAATCGCACACCCAACACTCCTGTAAATTGCACCACCGGCTACTGGTTCAATTATTGAACTATAAAACTATAAAATTATAACTATAAACAACGTGTGGTTCGTCTATTCGTATTCTTTTGGAGGTCAAGAATTTGGAATAATTATTATTGTCGGTGCTCACGCAAAAACTCGGAATATTCGGAATCTCGAGAAATCTAATCCGGGAAAAACGGATCACTGTCGCGACGACAACGACGACACGTTTATTATAATATAAAACAGCTGCAACAGAGAGTAAATCGCGAACGGTAATTTATTATTATAATATACGACGAGTTTATTCACATATTTTACTACAGCCAACGCACATATTACATGATAGGTGCGTTATATGGTATATGGAAATATGTCGTCGTAAAATATTCCGAGTATTTTTCGGCTAACGGCGACGGGAATAATCTTCGTGTATTAGCGTGTGTTTGCGTGTGACGACCCAGAGAGACTATACCGAGGTACCGGTATACCTGGTACTAGCAGCAGCGGTTATGGTGACGATACCAGTTTATTATTATTTGAAAAATATAGAATACGGAAGCGAAAAGGATATTGCGACTAAATGCATTTTTTGATTTATAAGGCGATATATATATTTTGTAAAATGCAGCCCTCCCTTAACTCCCCTCCTCCCACCCACCAAAATCAAGCACTGGATGTTACATTAGCTGGCCTATACCGTTTTGTCATTCCTAAACGCTGAAAATCGTAATATTTGAATTACGTATTTTACGCATTCGGTGTCGAAAAACGCGAAAATTAATAATATTAATTAATATTAATATTAATTAATAATATTACGTATATTTTTCGTTTTGTTTTTGCAAACATGCAGTTCTGAGTAATTTTTACATTTCATGCTCGATTGGCAATTTCGGGTCTTCTTTTTCATATTCTATACATACGCAACAGTGGAAATTTAGTCGTCCCTCCGGAAAAGAGTTTTGGTCTAACAGCGGCAGCACATTAACGGTTTGCTAACACGCTTTCTCCGGATTTAACTTGTTTAATCCGACGAAATAAGATTCGAACGCGACGTGGTGTCGCGATAGTTGGGCGGGAATTCTCGCGGATCTCCGATAGCGCTTATCCCGCCCCGCGCCGGATGGATTTATATTGCTTTCGCGATTCTCTCGCGGGAACGTCGAAACGAATTAGGTCCACTCCTAATTCTTTTTCCGCTTTAGTGCGAACCGGACGTGTGCGAGAGAGGCTATCTCTCTGTATGGAGACTGAGTGAGAGAATAAAACGCACGACTAGATCGATCGTCACGTATACCGCGGTTAAGGTTCAACCCCTATAATATGCGTGTTGCCGCAGAGCGTGATACACGAATAACCACAGTCGGTTTTTTTTCCTTTAACGTAAAACCGATTATTATTTTTATTACCAACAGTTATTATTTTGTTCCGGCAGCGTTTTTCTTAAATTTTCGATTAGTCAACAATTCAATATTCACATCGTTGAACAGAAAAAAAAAATTGTTATTTAAAAGGCGTTTAAAGTGTAGTGGAAAACGACGTGGCGCGCGGCGTGAGGAGGATAAAAAACGATAATTGGTTCTTAAATAAAAGTATGAAACCACCCTAATATAAACGTTATGAAATACGAGTGGCAGTGAAAAAATAAAATATTAAACAGAATGTTACATAATTTTATTATAACGACTGTAACAACAATAGTGTTCAGTTTTATGATAAAAAAAAACAGTGATGACGTAACTTACATCGAATATAGATACGATTTTCTAGTTGCAATTATGTATAAGAAAAATATTCAGACAATTATTATAATTTATTACGCATAATATTATTTTGGATACGAAAACGAGTAGAAAAACATGTAATTTCCTTCCATTCGATTTAAAATATAACAACGACATCCATATATATATATATATATATATATTGTTTTTTTATTAAGTGATTTTGATTAAAAAATTGTTAGGTCTCCAAAATTACAATTAAAGAAGACCATAAATAATTATAGCTTAAACTTTAGAAAGTTGAAAATAAAATATATAATAATTATAATATGAATGTACAGATGATAACTAAGCAATGCATATTGAATAAACTTTTAATTCAGAAACCTGAGGTTAAAATAAAGTTAATAACGCCTTTTATACAAAATTATTGTTGTTCATTATCTAGAATAAAGTTTATTTGTCTGTAAAAACAATAAAAATATGTTAAAAGAAAGGAATAATTATAAATCCGACACGATATAAAAAAATAATATTTAAAACGACTGTGTATACAGTCAAATTAATTTTTCATCCTTCTCCAAACAAACGCTATTTTCTATCAAAGGATGATCGCTATCTCAGATTTGTTCTATTTTGATAAAATTGATATTTTCTAAAATGTCTCAGCGATTTGGTATTTTATTGATTGACGTAGAGAACTCGCATTTGGTTTAAAACAAACGTCTTCGAAATCGTTAGTAAAATGGTCGTCGTTATTTTTTTTTTTCTTCACATTCAAACAAACGAAATATAATATTATTTTATATCGATATTTTGTCCTCGGATCTATTCTGTTCGTCACTATAACGGTATTGTTTTCCTCGAGGGGAGTATTATTATTATTACTAAACACACCGTGGGTAACACAATTCCCAGTATTTCGGCGGTTATAGTGCCCATTAGTGCTGTATTTCGATTATAGAAATACTACTAATGGCATGTGGTTTATCTTTCACCGTCGCCTCGGACCGCGACGAGTGACACGCGTCTGAGATTCTGGGTGACGCGTCTTCCCGACGTCCGACCGTATCGCTGTCTGTTTTTAAAACGGAAATGGACTTTATAAACGATGTTCGACGTGTCCGTCCCAAAACATATACGGTTTGTGGAAAGAGGTAGTAAACGGGAGGACGAAAATTTACACTGTTTCGCATCGCTATCTAATCGAATTCCACACTTAATTCCTTTTGTTTTGATCAAAATGTTTTCCAGCATTAATTATTTGAAAGAAAAAAAATATATATTCAGAACGTTTCTCTTCGAAATTATTAATTGATAAAAATCAATATGAACAAAACTTTAGAAAACAATTTGTTGTCCAATTGTCCCCACAAAAATTAAATCAGATTTTTATCTATGAACATTATTTTGTTGTTTACCAAAGATATTTAATCGCGTTCTTTTTTTTTTAAAAAAAAAAAAAAAAAAAAACGTTTTCAAATCGGTCATCGATCAAAATTATTGATTTAAACAGTAGCTAAATGACCAAAAGTGTTTGGAGAAGTTGTAGCGTGTAGCGGGGTCGAAAACAGATGACGATGACGACGACAATGTGCACAACGCGTATATTATCGGAAATAATATTATTACGCAGTTAGATAGAAAGAGAGAGAGAGTTCTAATAACTTTTGTCGGGATAAGTCGAGTATGAGACCGTCGAGCTAGTCGTCCGGAATCGACCGGTTATAATAGTATACGGTTGCGCGCGTGAAGAAAACCGCCCGACGAAATATTTGAAAAGTTTTCGACCGACTCGTCGCCACGATAGTGCAAAGAACGTGACTCGTGTATTTTACGCGGAAAATCTGACGTGATTGTTAAATCTATTATATATAATAATAATAATAATAATAACAACAATAAAGACGGACGACGGGATCGAAATAAAATATGGGACGAAAATAAATATCTCAATGAAAGTCCGTTCGTTTCGTTTCGAAAGATTAATGCTTAAAACAGTCTATATAAAATTGTTTTAATATTTATACGTTCAGTCGACAACGCGAAATAAGTGTCAAATAAATACAATCGCGCTACTAACCTAACCAGCGTTTAACAATAACAATAATATAAATATAATTTTAAACACACAATAATTGAATTATCATTGATTATAAATGCTAGTATTTATTATTAATGGTATTTTGTAATATTATCGTTGTACTCGGTTGTGCACATCTCGATCATTCTTTACTGTGTTACATGATGACAGTCATATATTATTTAAAGTCCCCAGGTATTAAAAAAACAACTGGAATACGTATTTAACTGTACTTACGTTTTTGAGTTGCGTACTTCACTACAAGATCTAACCGCCACTGTGCACTTTGCAATGAAAATCTATTTTGTGTACCTACTTATATTTTGAATAATTTAAGATTAATTATGACCATTATTATGCATTTCGTGCGAGTTGTTTAAGTGGATTTTGGGTTCATCCGTTTAATAAAACAATACAATTAAGTGGCCGATTTAAATTTTGTTAAAAAGATATAAGGATGTTTTCTGATGATTTGTTTACATACCTATTAGTTTACTACCGAATGTCCATTTCATCATTTAATGAACATCTGATTAAAATAATATTGAAACCGCACGGCATTTTAGACAAGAATAAATTATTTATTTTAACATAAGTATAATGCTATATATTATGATATTTTTTATTTTTCAGGTAATTCCGAAAGTTTGTTTGCCGGTAAGAAATTATTTACTATAATGATTTTATTTGTAGATCGAATAATAATTTTATTGTGTATAAAACGTTTTCAAATAGAAAATTATTTGCAATTTCTAAATAGAATAACGCTAATAATTGCCATAGTTAGGGGTGGGCACTGGGGACACGTGGCCCCCCCTGAATTTTTTTTTTAGTGCTGTACTGTTATAGTTTAGTGTAGAGAAATTATATATAAGTCAGTATGTATATAAATATGTATATATGTATACATAGTGTGTAAATAAGTATGTTATGTATGTTAATATATTAATTTTTAATAATTTAATATATAATACAGAGTAAATCTATGATAAATTTGTAATTTGTATTCGTAAATTTTAATATTTTGTTTCATTTTAACGTCGTTATAATTAATATTATTGTCCGTGATGGCTCGTGGTCTCTATGTTTTTATTAATAAATTATCGAATAATTTGAAAACTGGACTTTGGACGATATTAATACGTTACCTATAATTTTCTCAGTTTTACAGAAAAATGTTTTTTTTTTTCATATGTTAGTATGTTTAATGTCACCTTATTGTGTTTTATTGATCGCTGTAAATTTCTAATTTTTTTTATTTAATATTAAATTGAAATAAATAAAATGAAAAAGACTTTAAACAACTTATTTAATTAATTTTCAAAAAAACAAATTTTGACTAATGGAGATCCTGAAGTAGAGGTATACCATTATAATATAATATAACTAAATAAAAAAAAAGTTAATATTTTTAACTAAAAAAAAAAAATGCTGTCTACAGTACTGAAATAACGAAAATATATATAAAAACAAAAACAAAAATGATATTTCACTAATACCAATTAAATTAGTTTTTTTAGATATAACTTGTATTATATTTTAAGCTTTTTATTAGTTTATTACTTTAGTGTGATTGTGCATGGCCTAACGTTTAATAGTGTGGACGTTGAATAATATTATACGGAATCGCCGTAACTATATAATAATATTTGTTAATACATATTGTTCGTGTCCAGTGGTATCTCTGTTATGCATAAAAAACAGGGAAATTGTATAAATAAAAAAATATTCTAAAAAAATTACTTTCGTTTAGCTAATTATTCTCAATTTTTTTTTTTGCATCGCGCGGTGATCTTGCAATGTGCAATTTGCATACATTTCTATGGTACAACTGTTATGTGTATTACAATATAAAGGCAGAGGAAAAAAAGTACAGATTTTTGGACCGGAGATTCGTTCTCGGCACAGCCCCGTCACTATGTTATACAATACAAATTACGACACGGCGGCGACAGCGTGCAAACAACTTAATGCAAAAGCTGGCGTTTATTTCGTTAGACGTGTAATTATTCGGTTAAATTACATTATCGTTCGGATAATGAAAAAGCAACATAATCGAATTTGTACACCGTCGTCGTAGTCGAAATTGTTTTTTACTTTTTATTTTTATTAACGGTTTTCACCGCAAAACGACGTGGTAGAATTAATAATAATACCATCGGGGCTTTTACCAAACGCTACAATACGCGTAATATATTATGTTTATATTTTCTATACCTAGTACCTAGATGTACTAGGTATATCTAGTACCTAGATGTGCGCGCGTGTCAACACAATTTCGTTTAAATATCAATTTGTCGAATATTTTATGAAAAATTTTATTAAAAATATTTTTATATTTTTATATCCGTTGTGAGATATATGTGTTTAACGCATCATCTACTCGTTGCAGAGAAAGAAAAAGAAAACCGCTAGGTTAGATAATGTTACGAAGGCACGTTTCGAAGATAAAATTGGTATTTTTCACACTCGTAGATAATGTGATAATCAATAATTTTAACCTGCTCATCAAACCCAGCGCTATAATGACGAGACAAACTTAACCGTTGTCCCCGCGAGATACTTAGCGATATAATTATAATAACGGACACTGTCATACTTAAGATCAAACTGTACTTTGATTTTTCAATACTTTTACAAATATTATATAAGTTCAATAAGTTATATTTATATTAATATTAATACTATTTACAGTGTTGGTAACGCAATACAAATAGTAGTAGTCGAAAGCGTCGTTGAAACTTGTTAAACACGCGAATCAGAATTTCATAAAATTCTACAAAACTGACAAGACTCACGTTATTGATGTTATTCACATTTACACATATTATTGTAAGTCAATATTCTGATCTCCTTATCTATGTATAAAAGTAGTCGTGAGATGGAATATCACCGAACCCCTTTACACTATAACGGATAAGTAATCACATTTCGACGGTCGGTAACGAATTTTCATAGTACACGTAGTGACTTTTCATTGTAAAACGTTTTTCCCTCTATTTTCGACGACGAGATCATCATTATTATTTTTCCCCTACTTACCGCTTGCAACGCGTTCGGTTATTTCAAATAATTTAATTTTCAATTCGTTTTATCTTTCCCTACTATGCGACATTCAATATTCAATTCGATTTATTCCATTATTATTTTTTTTTTTTCGTTACTCACTTACTTCTGGGTATCGATTTTCTTCCAATATAACCAAACATGAATTTGAATATTTTAATTTAATAATATGACAGAAAGGTGCGTATTGCTTATAAGAATCCTTGTAAAAGTCTAAACAATACATTACACAACAATTTACCATTTTTAAAACCATGTATTTAACATTTTGTTGAATCCTTAAAATATATTAACAATATTTTGCGATATTTCTATTCGATAATATGTTTCTTAGAAGAACATCCGATTTAGGAATTTAGGAATACCTAACCTAGTAATACATCTAATATTTTCTAAGTCTTACCACCGGACCTGTTCGGCAGCACTTCATTAGTCCAAATTGTGGTTAGGCCTAAATACATTTCTAAACAAACAACACTATATTCAATTCCACGATAAATCGTGCCGATTTCGTGCATCGACTAACTACGGATTCATAATTTGGATAAGACTCGATGGGTTGGAGGTCAGAGGCTTATCATGCGATACATCGCTTGTAATGTTATAAACGATTGTTCAATGTAAATGCGTCACACTCAGAAGGAACGTCGATCTCCAGTGTACGTGTATTAGTGATATCAACTTTTAAAAAAGTTTGAAACATTATAAAAAGTATGGTTTGAAGTTTTTGTTTCGGCTGAAGGGATGAAAAATACAAAACAAAACGATAAAAATCAATATTTCGTTTAAATTGTGAATTATTTATCGTGCTATCGTAAACGTATCTGCAACATTTTATCATAATAATATTATTATTGTTGTTTGAGTGTAGAACGATTTCGTCTTCTCGTATCCATGCGTATAAAATCACGTACAAGGTATACGTCTCGTAAAATTGTAGCGTTTCCAAAACAAATTCCCGTCAACGTTCTACAAATAAATGTCGCGGACATTTCCGTAGACGCATAACACACGTTTGGCGAGAATATTATTGTTATTGTTAAGTTTAATAATATTGTGATGCGGACCATTATCGCTTTCAATGGTGTCACAATACAATATAATAATATAATATATTATACTTACGTTTAGGGTGATAGGGGAACGTTTAATTTCCGGTGACTTAACCCGCGCGGAGGAGATTTTAGTCTGTCGTAGACGCGTGTGCTTACCGATATATACCTATTATCGTTATGTTTCGAGCGGCACTTCTATTCGGTTTTCAAACTGTATACTGCGTGGAAAAAAAAAATATCGCGTATATTATAATATTGTATCGTACGCTGCTATTACCACAGGTTTAAACCAGATAGGACACTAAGCCGTTGGCTCGAAAAGTAAACGAAAAAAAATTCAACCTCGCGTCATAGTGACAACGTTAAAGAAAACATAAAATCAAATTATTGTACACTCATTTTACCATAATATTGTACCATAAAATATTATATTATTATCATATATATATTTTTTATTATCAAAGAAAAATTAACCGATTTCATGTCTTTGTATAATTAACATATTTTTCAAATTATTTTAATCCGTATCTAATAAATACTAGATAAATAAATACATATTTTTGTGTATCTTTAAATTTTCCTAAAACTAAAAGTTTTAATTTTACACTTTACATAGGTACTTTAAATTTTAAAATATTAAGTATTTTAATTACACCCAATACATTACAGATACTACTATATTTATCTCGTGTTGTATATTGCGTCTCCGGTCTCCCCACCTGTCATACGTGCTGTATTTGGACGGCTAAGAATTTATACCTAATTGGCAAAAATTGTAGGAGCCGTTTGGGTCGCATTATGTGACCGTAATATTCTAAAACAATCGTATACAAGACACAAGTGACAAATCGCAAATTTTAAATTACTACAGATATTTAATAATATGAATATTTATTATCTAGTATAATAATCTTGGTTGTCTTTTCGTTATTAGAAACACGACGCCATATACAAAGAAGAAAACTCTGTAAACAAACGTAATCACTTATCAGACTAACATAATAATTTAATTTATATTCATACTCTTTATAGTTGTCATTAATATTCCAGTTATAAAACTCAAGAATTATCTTGAAATCTGGTTTAATAAAATGTTATCAGTCAACATTTTTCCATGATTTGCAATAAGTACATATTATAATTTAAAAAATATGCATGTTGACAGTTTAAGGTTACAATAGATGTTATATTATACATAATAATTAATAAAAAAAAAAAAAAAAAACGTATATTCGGAGCGACGAATTCCCTTCGAACTCGCTTGGGTTCGAAATGACTAACGAAATCACAAATTACACATTATTGTAATATTTTCCAAAGTCTGACTGGTGGTTGCCCATCAAAGACGTTTTATTACACTTGACCGGGGACTGGCGAAAACCGAAAGGTCGTATACGCGTAGTCCGTCGGGTGTTGTTAATGCGGTTTATTATATATACTCACATATTATACATCAAAACGGCAAAAGTTTCACCGACTTCAAAACATCACGTTGACGGGACAAATGCGTTCGGTAGGATCTACCGAGAGGCGATCGGACGTTCGTCGAAAAACGGTTTTCTCTCGCGGGATCACAGTGGGTCGGGTTGGCAACGGAAAAACGAAATTTCGGACCAGGTACTCTGGTGGATCGTAATCATAATAATTAATCATTATTATTATTATATTATATAGTTGACGTGTGAAATTTTTTTTCCGATCTATACAATACCCATACCGTGTACACATAATATCATGAATACCCGTGTAACCTAGAAAATCGTTCATTAAAGTATTTTATATATCTAATAAGTCGACGGATATTTTGGATTATTTAATACTAACTTATTAGTGTTCAAAAAAGTACAATAGAAAAATCATCACCATATCGGGTTATATTTTTTAATGCTTTTTTTACTAATTGTCAGTTGAAACGACCGTAAAAAAAAACTCGGAAAAAACAGCCAACTTATAGTTTCGTTTTCGAGAGAGGTTTTTTTTTTTATGTTTCGTATTTTTCGTTTTGTTCTATAACTATACTTATAAGTAACGCGCAGCGTGTTGCCGGTGTAAGTTAGGTCGCTTTACGTCGTATTATTATTTATTTATTTTCGCATTAAAGGTCTAACCGAAAACTTTAGATTTTCTGAGTACCTATAACCTCTACCTGCTACTATTTAGCTGTATATAGATATATATATAAAAAAACAGCCTGGTTCGACACTAAGTAACGAGTCAAAGGGACCGCATGCGAACGGTACACATCAAAGGTTTTCGTTACTCTTCACTTTATTCAATTATTATTAAATATATTTATAGACTTTACCATTGAAAACGTTACTTATTGTGTGTGTGCATATAATACGATGCGTAATAATATATAAGACGTTATTGATTTGTCGGTCGTTGTTCTTGAGGACCGAGTGCAATAATTAAGCGGAGAGAGTATTCACAGAAATTATATCACTATACATGACGTTTATCAAAATTGAACGTGATCAAAGTCACAACAATTTAATATTATTATCAGAGGTGGTCCGCATGTAGATAGTATGAAAAGTAGTCTCTTCTAATTTATTGTCTCAAATAGGGTTTGAACAGCGTTCATTAATTATCTCATATATTAATAAATTATAATCATATTAGTACACTTTAAACTTAGATCTCAAGACCTACGATCTTGAAACATACCGAAATATTATTAAAAAAAGAATAAGAAGCGATAATTCTACTCTGTTCTCAAAATATTTAAATTATTTGTGTACATTTTTTATCCGTGTCATAGAATTGTTTTTTTTTTTTTTATGATAAATTAAAAAAAATGAATATGGTTTTTATTATAATGCTGGACAAGCTGGCGAGTTGACTTTAAGGCGTATCTAACATCAATAGTGTATGAGTCCATTAAATTGAGCGTTCAGCGAAAATTGAAATATTAAAATATTTTTTTGTACGGCTCGTGTGCGCACCGTCGTTAATAATAAAAGTCGTGGTAACTAAATTCAAACTTGTAACTCGTTCCAAAAGTATTTTTCTTTTTAAGCATAAAAAATATTTCATAAGCAAAAGGATCGAAGGTTATAAAACCATTGTTTTCGTATTCCGTGAATTCGAAATGTCATTTCACATCTGAAAATATTGGTTGTCGGGTTCTTATATTATTATTATATCTCGTTGTCATATTATGTGTCAAAAACGCAGTACGGTATATACGAATATACGTCAAGTGAAATTCTATAATATATTTTACGTGTGATTAGTGCACACTATTATAATAGATTGGATTTGAATATCTAATTAACTATTAGAAAGTTAAAATATTTGAGTTTATGAGAATCGAATAAAATCAATTACTGTCCATACGATATTACATTGACAAAGTTCGCGGACTACATCGAGCTGTCACGCTATGTTTTTAAAAAGTGTTGAAATCATTGAATATATTTCGTCGTGATTCATTTGATATATGAATTTGATATATTTCGTGATATATCAATTCGCCGTATGCACATAAAAACGTTAAACGATACCGAGAAACAATAGTAACTAGTACTTTGGTATTAAATATTGAAAATGCATTATTCGCAATTAGTCAAAACAGGTTTTGCTTTTATACCTAACAGTTTATCCCGTCGAGATTGACATTTTTGACGAGCGCGCGTATATACACTAAATTTAAATAAAGTAGTTTTCAGAAAATCTGCAATATTACCTAATATACATATTTTAGCATATTTTTGATTGGATGGTGGCGATCACTTTATCAAACTTGGACGATGATGCGACACGTATAACATGTTTCACAGGGTGATAAAAAATATCGCGTTAAAAAAATGTATGGTGGTTGAAAACGTATATAGTTTACAACTATATTATAATATGCGATTTTCATAACCCTGTATATTATATGATATTAATAAACGCATTTTAATTATGAATTTTAAAATATTACAATTTTGGTTTTTTACATTATAATAAAATATTCTTTCTACCTAATAAGTATTGAATAACATTAAAAATGAACCCTTTTTGCGTTTTACGAATAATTAGTTTTTCCATCACGAGTTATTGGATATCATATTCGATATTGGTTAATATTATTATAATAATAATATTATTCATAACATTATTTTGTTTATTTAGTTGGTGTTTTTGTTTTATCGTAATATATTCATTCTTAATTAGATATTTTTTTATCTTTGATGACGACACGTTATTGTTGTGTCCCAGAGGACGCAGGCTATTTATTCAATTATATTATTATTATTATTTTATTGTGTAAATTCAAGCATAGGTAATGACGTATATTCATCGACTAATCTTTATCATAATCATATACCTATTATATATATTTTTATTAAAAATTTTAATCCTCGAGCGGGTAAATGATATAGGTAGCTCGCGTATTATTAGTATTCAATGAGCACATTATTTTTATGGTTGTTTCGAAAATGTTTTTGCAATAAAAATTCTTTAAGTATGTATGGCAAAAGTAAATCCACCGGTTGATTAATGCACAGAAAACGACCAACTAGAAATAAATAAATAAAAAAAAAAACTTTATGCTGTTGCTGACCCATTTTGCTCTTTGCGAAGAGTTTTCATTACACGTCTCTGAGAAGAAATAAATAAAAAACCACAACGCTCCGTGCGCCTTTTTAATTTACGTTGAAAATTAAATTTGTCCCGAATAAATGTTTATTTTTACTGTGTACTTCACTTGTTGTTTATGTTCGAAATACAACAGCTGACTGCAGTCAAGGAATGCGCTATTGTATATTATATGTCTGCAAACAAAACGATTGGATGTAACGATATGAATTCTATCCCCTTAGTATGCCCTTCAAGTCCCTTCCGAAATCAACCGGTGATTACAACGTAACAATTTTATGGGGGAATCGAATAAAAGATCATTATTTAAAATTATAGCATCTGAATCTATTTTAAACTGACTTGAATTCAAAATTGAAACCTAAATTTACCTCCGGTGAAGAATATAGATTTAATATTTTTAGTAGTTTATATAATAATATTTACGAATATTATGAGAATATATTATATATTTTTTTTAAATGACAATTTACATAACAATAACACTTCCGACGTCTATTACGTTATATTGGATTCTATGTGCGATAAGTTAGATTATATATCTGCAGGTTTTATTATTTAACCTTTTTAAAATAATAATGATAATATTTCACCAACATTGTTATACTGTCTATCTAGAGTTATGGTATTTATTCGATTCATTAGAAACACCTCATAGAAGGTGAACTAGCGAACGGCAAGTTTTACGATTTTTTCCGAATTAACAGACTCATTTGGTAAATCCGTGCTAATCATTGTTATCGAGATGACCTAATTTTTACTATTGTTCTTAATATTCAAAAAATGTAGAATAATATTATTTTAATATTATAATTAAGAATAATATCGTATCTTAAATACATATATCATAATAATAATAATAATAATAATAACAAATATATATATTATAATATATCTTAAATATATGGTTTATTTAACTAAAAACAAGAACGCAAAAATGAATATGTGTTTTATCATTTTTATAAATAAAAAAGTGGGAATTTCGATTTTAAGCGTTCCTCCTTCGTCCCTTCGGTTCTCGGAGAAATTAGTGGTTTATTATTATTAAGATTTGAATGAAATAATATTGCATTAGAAAATACGATTCTGTGCAAAACTCAATATATTACAATACACTATGCTAATAATTCATTCCAAAATTATACCTCACTTATATACTACCTATATTAAAACTAAAAAAAAATTTCAAGTCCCTACAATCAAAACTTAATTAGTTATCACGAAATAAAAAAATTAAAAATAATGAAACCGTTATTTTACCGATTTTCGGGAATTTAACTTTATCAGCCTATAAAAAAATATTGTCAGTCACGATATTCAAAATATTTTGCGAAAATATTAAGTAGTATATGATTAAACTTCGACAAAATTTTCGAAGCGATAAACCAAAAATTTCCGGAAATATTAAACATTTTTGGAAAAAAGTTCAAAGTTCAATACTTCGCCAAATAATCAACCAATCCGTTCCAAAATTATACCACACTTATATATTACTTATGTTAATACTTAAAAAAAATTTCAAGTCCCTACGATCAAAACTCACTTAGTTATCATGAAATTAAAACATTTTAAATAACAGAAACCGTAATTTTGCCGATTTTCCGCCATTTTTTGGTAGTTTTTTCCCCTCTTAAGGAAAAACATTTGAGAAATTCGAAAAATGAGCTAAATAAAGTACCAACTAGACACAATTTGCTACCGAAAGCATTATCTTATTTGTGGTAATCGAACCAATATTTCTACCCAAAAAAGTGTTTTCATATATCAAAAAAAAAAAAAAAAATCTTTGTAAAACCAATATATTCTTCACTTCGCTCAGAATTTAAAAGTATAATATTATGCGGATATGCATTAATATTATAAGGAAAGTTAAGTCAAAGTTTATATATATAATTGAATTCTTCTAATTGAATAATTAGATAATGGTATACTACATTCTAAATATATATAATTAATCATCGCACATAATTTTTAACCATTTATATTTTTTACAAATTTGAAACATTATACGTCAAGTTCAATAAGGATCTAACGTCATTCGGATTAGTTTTCATAGCTCTAGTCTTTTAATAAAATTAATTAATAATTTGTTTTTATAACCTGTCAGTATAAATTATTTGTATCATTAATTCAAATAATTTAATTATATTTTATGTTAAATTTTAATTTCAAACTTGTAATTTAAAAATTAGAGTTAAGAAAATATGATTAGTGAATAAAATTAAAAAACTGTTTCAGGATTGTAAGATATGAATAAATATATTAATACATTAATAGTGAATATTTTTAAAATTAATGTACATATTTTCAAAATATATTTAACCACACCATCAGAATGCTTATCTATAACTAATCAGCCAACAAGCCTGAGCAAACATTTTTGGAGTATTATTTTGGTAGAGTAACTTTTTTTGATGTTTAAATTTTAAATTCCTTTCGACAGCAGATGAGAAAGTATTAGAGAGAGTTCGTGTTCAGTAAATCAGTAGTGAGTTGTCCACCAAGTATTATTATTACCGGATGATTTGTTGTATTACATAATTGATAAAAATGATTATGAATATAAAATAATAATATAATAGAATATTATGTGCACATTACCCACTAAAAGAAACAAATTTAATTGGTTCGTACGATTGCCATTGTATGTGTCATAATATTAGTATTAAAAACGAACAATATTATGTCTTGAGAAAATGTTCATTAATGTATAGAATTAAAAAATATTATAAATATAGGTAAATGAGTTTGTCATAGTAGATTTTTGAGTACACACATTTTCCGATAAGCATAATTTTGCTTTGAACTGGTGCACTTTTAAAAGAAATATAAATGCATTTAATGTCATATATTTTATATACTTGTCTTAATAAAATGTATATTATAAACAATTATAATTCCAACACACGTGAAAAATAACCAACGTTCACGAAGTTCTCCGAAAATCCGAACAATTTAAATTATGTTTACTGCTGTTAGAATTATTTGAATATTATACCTCTATTTTAATCAACCAGTATAATAGGTATAAGACTACGTGTTTACTTTTATTACTTTTATTGTTTATTTTAAACAATTATTTTATTGTTTTAATCTAATTTTTAACTCTGGGCAGGAGTGTCTTTGTCGAGAATGTCTGTTTAACACCTAAACTATAAAATATTACCTCAAACACACCAAGTATAATATTATTCATTGCTATTATTTACCTTTTTTTACCGTGCCTTCATTTATTTTGAATAAGTCTCATCTTCCACGTTAAGTCTGTCGTAATATCGGTAGTTTTCTTTTGTTTATTCATTAAAACAATTTTTGTAGGCTTTTAGTTTTCAATACTGTTTGTATTATATTTTCATTGCACTTTTTTGATTATAAAAATTACAATTATGTACGTTAAAAATTACCAAAGTGTCTGTAATGTATGTTGTAACATTATAAGTTTTGTAAAAACATATGTTTCAAAATTAATGGGTTTAAAAAACTGAAAAACTACATTTTCGCTTAGAACTAACTTAATGCATGAATGTTTTTAATATATGTATTACCAAGAATGAGCAAGTTAATTAATGTTAAAGTTTTCATCGTTAAGTTAAGGTTAAACGTGCGAATACAATACACATCAATCTCTGATATTATTTTAATATATTTATCACTTATATAATATGAACAATAACAATAAAATGCATAAAAATATTATTTAAAATGACGTTGACGTTCGTGTCCGTGGCGAGTCCAAACGAGATAATCTTTTTCATGAATATTCGCCAATGTCCTGTTATAGTCAAATGGGGGTAATGGCAAACATCAATAATATTTAAATTTATTGTATACATAATATATAATCTTAATTTATTATCAATAATCTAAAATTGAATATTTATTATTGTTTCGTGCTGACACGTAACGGACCGTGCGACGACAAAGGCTTTACAAGATATATGTTGAAATTTTATAGAACTAAATTTTTATACAATTTCCTAACGTTACACATTACACATGGTACTATGATCCAATGCTGATTGGAAAACGGTAATAGAATTATTGACGTCACAGGTGTAAGATTTCAATTATTAAAATTAAATACCCACTTAATTAGCTCTAGAGGCTCGTTTATTTAACATCACACTTCTCAATGAGACTACTATGTTACATCTCAGAGATTATATTTTACACACAGGGTTAAGGTTAAACACTACAACACGATAAAATCGTGTATTTTATTCTCGCAAACATTAGTGATTTAATTATTTATGAAAGAACATTATGTTTGGGTACACATTCAAATACGAATGAAAAAGCCGAAAAAAATGTATTACCATACCAGTGTTTGTAGTAAATGTGAGTTTAGTTTTTTAATCACACGATTTATTATCAATATATTATTACGTTATCGTACGTTATGTACTTTGTACATAGTTGATTTTGTCATATTGATAACAATTACACCACTAATCATTTTTATTAGGCAACATTATTGTAAAAAAAAAAAAAGAATATATTTTATTTATAATAATAAAAGAACTTGTATATATATTTAATAACAACGATGGTTTTAACTGTTTTTGATTTTCAGACAATTTCGCCTGGTCCAACAAGTCATCTCATTTGCTGCACTGTGCAACTTTAATTTTGTTATGGTTATTTGCTGTCGTACCAAACTGAAGGCATTTTTTATAATACAATATTATACAATTATATAGGCATGATTTTATTATTTAGTATTCAATAAATATTGATAATTAATAACCTAACCTAACCATTTCATCTAAAAATTATTTGTGTAGTACTAATATATGTATGTGTAAAAAAAAAATGAAATGGTTTTGTTTAATTGTTCCTACTTTTATCAGTGTATTTGATGCAAATTAGTGTTGTTTTTTTTTTATATAAAACATTAGTTGTAGTTTTCAATAAATAAAATTATGAACTTAACAATAATAATTAGATAAAATTAATTTTATGTATTAACGATATTTTATATTATAAACAATAATTTAATTTGTGTATGTTTTGTCTAATATCCAAGAAACTTACTCATATAATGAATATTGATAAAGTATTTAAAATTTATATTTTATGTCATAGAAATTTAAATAAATTTTGTTTTATAATGAATTTTCATAATATTTATTATAAATTGGATGAAATTTCATATTGTTGATATAGCACATATAAAATTGTATTTTTTTTTTTTTTAAACACATGTAATTCATAAAAATATATTATAATTAAATCATTTAAACTAGATTGTACTCTAGATTGGATGATATTATGTTAAGATATAGTTATAGTATTGTAATATTTATATTCTGAAAAACAAAAACAAAATTATAATACCTAAAAATAATAATTATTTAACAAAATTTACATATTTAATATTAATATTTGTTTTATCTTTTCTGTGAGTCATATTATTATAATGTAGATGTTAGTCGAAATGAATAAAATTTAATTCTACTAAATGTTCAGTGCTGATGTATGTTTTTTATTTATATTCATAATGCGATAATCTACTACTTCTATCTTAACCCTTCGGGTGTGTGAAAATACGTATTATATTTTTACACGCGTGCACGTGAATATTTTAAGTACAAACACGATGTCCTAACCGATTGAGATCGATGGGTTGTAAAAATAGAGTTCTCCAAACGCATCGTCGTATTTTGACAGAAAACAATATTATAATATATGTATATTGTATATGTGGACATATATTTAAGAGGCACCCTAACATCCCTACTTTAAAATGAAAACTACAAAATGTTCTCATATAATATTATTATTATGTACTTACTTATTATGATTTGAATTGTATATAATTTACACCACTTTAACTCAAAATAGAAAATATTAAAGCACATTATTTAGATTAAAATTAAATAATTTAAACATTTTAGAAGTTTCATGTAGAAACTAAAAATAATAATAATACTATATGTAAAATATCTGTAAAATTGTATCTGGATAATAAATACGTTTTTCAAGTTTTTTCATAAATAAATTTTACATATTTACATAAGTTTACATAAATTTATATCATAATAATAAATTAATAATAATAAAAAAAAAAAAATTAAATCAATTTTCTCAAAAAGTATATAGTAATTGTACTTTTATTAACATGTCAAAAGTATTAAAAATTTTATTATGTAATTTTAATTTTAATTTTAACATAATGACATTAGATGATGTGTCGCTTAGTACATATTTTAGGTCGCTTATAGCATTTTAGTTGACGATTATGTCAAATTTATATAATCACTGATTATATAAATCATTCAAACTATTAGTAGTAAGCACAATCAAATATTAAATAAATTTTTAAAAAATCTACCAGTCACTCCCCTACCTGAGGGCTTCAACAAGGATACTAACAACCAGTGGCGTCATTTGAGGAGGGGCAACTCATACGTTTGCCATAGTTTATAATTAGCCAAATCCTAATTCGGCAGATTTAAAAAATAACAACCCCTAAATACAACCCCTTAATTGATTACCGCTTACAATAAAATAAAATACCCACCAAAAAAAATTACCCTTCCCACTCCTGTTCTTAAAAATAGTCGGCAAATTTATGGGTCTGCCTTAGTCTAGTAAAAACTGAAATGACGCCATTGCTAACAACACCGGGTATTGGATTGACATTTATTGGTTAGTAATAAGAGTTAGTGGTCGACACAACGCTTGAAAAAGAAAGAAGGAGATCATGCATGTGTATTTTCGCCGTAATCCATAAAATTGATGAAAGATGAATGAGTAAGTACGAGAAAAAAATCAATAATATTATTCTATATGATGGCAAGAATAAGAAGGCGTTTATTGTAAATTTTAAATAATAATAAAATTTATAATTTAGAAAAAAAATTTAGGTATATTTTATTTGTATTCAGATTATTTTTTATTATTATTTACTATATTATAAATATTTATTGACAATATGCCCTTTAATTCTTTATCTTTATATCGCAATAGACTAAGTAGATTTGTTTAATAAAATATAACTTTTTACTACTTTCAATTCCCATTACTTTTATATTCTTCACAGTGTACCTATATTTTTACATTGTTTTAACTATTGAAAACGTGATTTGACGTAAAAGTATTATTTAAAACGCTTCCGACCGTATATAAGCCCGACAATAATACCTCAATCAATAAAACCGTAGCGCGTAACAATCGAAAGATTATTATGTTTGATTATTATCCTTATCAATTTCGAATAACCCATTCATTTGTAACTTCGAAGTCCTAATTTATATCGCGACCAAACGACTTCGATCTATTGACTCGATTTACCGCGACCGATTTACTACTCAATTGTGAATTCGGGTCGATTGGAATAAAGGCTCGTTTATATTAGAACTGTATAATAGTGTCCGGCAAAATTTCGAACAAATGCAACGAAACAATAATGACATAGCATTAAAATATTAAATATATATATACTTTATTTTCTTTGTTGTACTATTTTATGTCCTCTTAAAAATATTTTTAATTAACAATTAATTTATGATTTATTTTCTTTAATAAGCATTTAGTTTTTTTTCGATATTAACAATCGTATACGTTTTTACATCAAATAGGTTAGGTATATTTTATTAAATAATTATACTCCATTACACTCAATTACATTAAACTAAAAAACCGTAATAATTATTACACTTTTAACTCTTGTAAAACAATATTATTTTCTTATAATTATTAAAATTCTTCATTAAAAATGTAAATTCATTTCATTCATTTTATTGGTAGACGAACTCATTACCTACACAGACCGCTTAAATATTTGCGTTTGATGTATATTACAAAACTTTTAATTACCTAACTAATTAATTGTCTTTTATCAAAATGTATAATATTATAAGGTTTTCTATCTACCAATAATAAAACTACGAGTCCTTTGGTCCATAGAAGTGCTTATTAAACCGATTAGCAATTTAGCATTACTAATTTTAGTAGGTAGGTATAGCTACTTCGATATTCAAGTTAAAAGAATATATATATATATATATATATTAGCTACAAAACTTTATTTCTTTTAAAGAACCAGCTAGTTAATTTTCATCATTATTTAACATGTAATAAACAGTTACTATTAATGATAGTAAAGGTACGTGGCTGGTATACATAAATATCTATATTGACTTTTTAAATTATTTATCATGATTTAGTACATATATTTTGAAAAATACCTTTTTCTAATTAAATCTATTTTTAATGATCATAGATTGACCAAAAAAAAAAAAAAAAAAATACCTTTGGTGAGAATTTTCTTAAAAACAAATAAACGAACAAACGTTGGTATTATGTATTTCTTTATTGGTATTAACCTACGAGACATATTTTTTCTAATATATTTATACCTTATATGACAAATATCTTTTATTAATTGAAAGCATTTAATTTAATGAATTACTGATATATTTTTTTCATAGTCTATATTCACTGTTATATCAATAATTATATTAATTAGTTGTTTTTTGCATAATGTAAAAATGTAGTATTATGTGCTTTTACAATATGTATTTTTATACATTAGTTAACTATAAAAAAAAATGTGAGTAAATGGATTATCTTACAAATTCAAGATGGTTATTAAAAAAATTATTTTATATATTCGTTCCCGAATTTTTTTAAAGTATCTACCTTAATTTTAAAAAATGCTTTTGAAGTGTGAATATAAATATGGAAGGAATTTTAATATTCAAAATCACTAATATTATCAGATGACATTGTTACAAAATCATATGAATCTTTTAAAATAACTGTTTTATAAATAAACTAGCTATTTAATAAATAACAATATATTTGAAATATTAATAGGAAAGATGGATAGCGCAGCTGTTAACGTCATGCCATGTTGTGTTTGGTTACAGAACAAATGTGAGGGGTTCCCTACATGGTATAGACACGAAAGTTTTGTTTTAGATTGATTACTTAATTTAATAAAATATTTGAAAAATAAATACACAAATAAAAATGTATAAAAATATTCAGTATAACATTTAAATTATATAAACTTGTTTTGTTTAATTACTAAATATATAGTGTATATGATAAAAAATATAAAACAAATTTAATTTTTGAAAAAGATAAAAATATATTTAGTATATGAAATGAAATTAAAATGCATATAAAAACATATTAACTTATCTTGAATTTTAAGAAAATTAACTCATCATTTATTAAACTTATACGTAATAAAAAAAGTTAAAGTACAAGTTAAATTTATGAATATTCAGATAATAAAAATTAAGTTAAAAAGTTAATATTAACTTAACTTATAACTTTATAACTAATTAACGCCCAACCTTGCCTGAAAGATGTATGATGACGGAATAAAGATTAAAAAGGGTGCTTGTAACTATAGTGACGTCATTTCAATATTGTTTATCACGTCTCAGTCTGCCAATAATACTGGTGTTTCTTGATAAAGTAAGATTTTCCAAGAACATATGGAACATGGTTTAATAAAAAAAA
>CM023361.1:6044040-6063204 GCA_013282895.1 Eriosoma lanigerum
CAGTTTTTTAACAAAATGTACCACTTATCTTAATCCGATCTTTTCGAACTATATCTTATATTAAAGATGATTAAATTTTCTACGTTTATGGCACCTCAAATGTTCATTTTCGTCAATATTTTACCACTTTATGGTGATTCAAATGTTTTTTTAAGATTAATGTTAATTCTTGTGTCCTTTCTTTTTTTCAGAATTCTTTTAGACATTTCTGGAATCAGCAATACCACTGATGATCCGTATATATGTGTACACAACGTACGTATACATAAACAGTTTGACGGTAGGTAAAATTTACTCGCTACTATAATTCATCATCGAATAAAATGTGTTTTATAAAAATTTTTCTCCGAAATAATCTTACTGAATATGAACGGCATTTTCGGGAGGTGAAATTCGATTTTCGTTACACGACCCACAGACTGTACACTATCGAACAGAGAGATTACGCGCGGCCACGCGTAAAAACAAAAATACGATACAACGACGTATTGTAAAACGTTCGCGTCTGACGGCTGATTGACGCGACGGAAGTGCAACGCGTGTAATTCGCGTGTAAAGAACAAAAGCGCCGCGTGCGCGCGTTCGAGCCGCGTGGGATACTCCGCCGCCGACTGTCACATTGTATCTAAATAATATCGCCGCGTTTTGTTTTTTGTTTTTTTTTTCGCTTTACTCGTCCGTCGACAATAATAATAATAATAATAACAAATCACAACGACGGATCACATTATATTGTAACAAAATATTATACCTACAGTAGACGTGTAATAATAACACGATACGATCTTCCGCGGGTACCGTGGTCGCGTGCGATCACGCGCGCACAGAAACGCGGTAACGTGATATTAAATTGTATTTTTTTCGCGGCGAGCGTGAAATGATTTTCGATTGTTTTGATATAATATTTTGAAAACGGAAGCTGTGCTATTTATTAACGGTGTACGAAAACTTGAAAACTTATAGGAACTGCAACTGTTTACATTTTTTGTGCAGATTTTTTTTTATCTATAACATATATTTATTTTTGATTATAAATTTTAACAAAATGAATATGGTTTTATATTATAATGCTGGACAACCCAACTGGTTGACTTAAACGAGATTTGTAGCATCGATAGTGCACACGAGTCCATTAAATGTACCTAGCGAAAAAATTTAAATATTAAACTATTTTTTTTTTACTGCTATCACAACGTGTGTCAGTATATTAAAGTAAACGTTTCTGTGCGATATTGTGAGGTTCAAAATCGGTATCACCGAACAATTATTTCTTGTGATTTTTGAATGTCACGTGATGGTATTTGTTTCAAAACATTTTTCATAAATTATTATATATTTAAATGAGCTCGTGAAATCCACATAACGAGGAGTCATATGTCTACCTGGTAAAAATTAAAACGTTAAAAATGCTCAAATTTAGTTTATTACTACAAAGTAATAATATAATTAATTTAATTATTACGAACAAAAGGGAAAATGTTTTTTCGATTACTCTCCCATCGTCAATATTGTATTATTCTAAACCCGACCCCGTTCGTCGCCGTCGGCATAATAATTATCGTACGTTATTATTGTTAGTGGTTATGTTATTTGGGCCAATATTCAATCTAACCGCGGCACGAGTCAGCATAGCACACGTGCGTATATTAAATTGTAATTGTTATTATTACCAAGAGAAAAAAAAATTGTTTATACTGCGTTAACAATATGATATATTTATAATAAAATAACGTTAAAAAATTTGTCTACTTTAATCATTATTTTTTTTTTTTTGTCGGGGGGATACGCGCACACGATCGATGATTAATATTTGAATATTACACGCTCCAGAAAACCGGAAGGCACGCGAGCGCACCCGATTTGTTTGTTCTTCGTATCGTTTACACTTTTACAATAATAATAATAATAATAATAATATATGACGTGTGTTGCGCACCCCCCGACCGGAGTTAAGTATTTGTTTTGGACTCTTTTTGCTTATTGATTGTATTCGGGTTTTAACGAGTTTGTTGCGCACAGCCCAACCCCGAATTTAGTTGATAATAGTATACCAGAACCAAAAAATATTGTATTATAGTACCTATACGGTTTGTCGGAATGAGAAGAGCTAGTCAAAAATGCAGTCCGACCGCTTCTAATACAACAAAGGCAAATTATTAGAGTTTGTCTCAGTAAACAAAACTTGGTAGGTCAACCTCTACAAATTTTAAAATATTAAGTGTATTTGAAAGTGTGTATAAAAAAATAGCTATATTATATTTATAATAAAAAAATTCAATTCTTGGGCGTAGGTGGAAAAAATATGTAATAAACAGGGAATTAGAGCATATGATGTAAAATTAAAATTCACTGAAAAGGTATTTTGTCAAAAATTCGTGGACTACCTCGGGTCAAATTGTTTTAATTCTATGCTTATTTATATTAAGAAAATTGTGTTCTGTAATTTCAGGAATTTATAAAAATATAATTTGAGTAAAATTTATTTTAAATTGGTTAATAGATTCTTTAGAGTAGTTATTGTTTGTTTATTTTTAGATATATAGTTTATAAACGTAAGTTCATGTTTATCATAATTACAATTTAACAGTGTAAAATATTAAATTAAATTAAATATTTATAATTTTGATTAATGTATAAATATTCTATATTTTATGTCATATAGCAACTCTTTATCGTTGGCTAAATTTTCAATGATTTATAAAAAATATTTGTTTAAAAAAAAATTTCCAGAGATGTTCCCATTAAATTTCTATGAGAGTATACCATGAGTTGTCGTGTGCTATACAAATACAACGGGGGAAAGGGAGGGGTTATTCAATAATAAAAAATATTAAATCTATATATTTTTCTATAAAATTTTTTGTCTCCTATTAGCCACCGACATCAAATTTCTGTGAATGTCTGCAACTATAATAGGCAATCGTAAACCAAACGCTATATAAATTACTATATAAAAATATAATTGTGTAGAAATTACAAAAAATCAAATATATAAATTTCTATTCCACGAAGTGCTGCTTCTTGAGTAATTTTTTTTTTTACTTTTTGTTTTTATGCCTACTTATAAGTTAGAAAAAGAAAATGTGGATTAATCAAGTTTGGATATATATCAAAACTGACAGATCACTATAAGGAAAAAAAATAGATTTTAATAAGACTCCATTGAGAGTTTGTTGTTTTTATAATAAATGAATAAAAATAATATCTATGCCTAAATAGGTATAAGTAGAGTGTAAAGAACCACATTTCGAAATCAAACTTTGTAACAAAATTAATAAGAGATAAATATATTTAACGTCTCATATTCTAATATTTAAAATATTACCTATAACTAGAAATAACAAAATCACATTCTTGAGTATGAGACGGTTTGATCTGCGCAAACACAAACAGCGATCTTGTCTCATAGCTGATTATCGAAACATAGTTCAAGTATATAAACTTTAGCAAGCATTATATTATTATATATATATATATATATATAATTATTGTAATCATATATGATTGAAAATGTTGATACCAATTAATAGGTATAGAGAGTACGTGTATTTATAAATGCCAATAGTATGTAGGTAATATTGATGATTAACTGGAAAAATAATACAAGGTATCTATTTAATTTTAAAATATGACCCAGTTTTCACTTCCACATAAATAGAGAAAGATTTTATTATAAATATAGAAAATGTATAATTTTATAGCGTGTATGACAAATATCGGTTTAAAAGATCTCTCTGGCTATATCTATGTATATATGTATGTCGCAATAGACAATATTATTACATTAAGGTCATTATAGTTAGTGAATAATAATAATAATAATAATAATAATAAAATAATACAAAATTTAATTATAATTCATGTGTATTACAATGGGCAATTTAATTTAGTTAAATTTTGTAAAAATTAATAAAGATTAATAACAATTTTACTTAAATTTTCCCCCCTTCAAAAACAATCTTTTTGGAATTTTTTATTTGAATTTTAGGCTAAATAGATTTCAAAATCCTCTATAAGTTTGAATAAAAAAAAAAATAGTTTTTTTAATCAATATTCACTATTCAATACTATTATCTATTTTTTATAATTATAATGATTGATGTAAACAAATTTTTAGGTATTAGTTAAAATGTAATATTTATGGCTCTAAATTATATTTATTTAGACATTTATCTTGTTTTTTAGAGCATTTAAATCCCTAATTATAGTATATTATATTTTCATACCATGAAATCGTTAAAATAACACAACAATCAATTTAAAAATATATATAAAAAAAAAAACATAATAATTCGCTAAATATTCTCTTTTTAATTTTGGAAAATCAAAAAAATAATGTTTTACTTACACGATCGAATAATAATAATAATAATAATAATAAATGTTAAACGAATGTTTTTAAAGTATGATATAATATTACTGATGTATATAATAGAGATATGTACAAATGAAAAACAATTTTTTTATACAACCAAAAAAATGGCAGTCTATATGTGGATATACATTATACATATTAATAATACATAATAGGTATATAATACGCTATATTATACTAATTATTAATATTACAGAAGCCGATAAGAAACTAAAGTGTACACGTGTATTAGAGGTACACACTATAATTAGTAACAATAGTATTATTCTTTTATTAATAATTTTTTTAAATATTTTATTTCTTTACATAATTTTTTTTTTTTTGTATAGAGCAAACAAAGCTCGTCCGTGATATGTAATTGTTTCAATCGATGGGGGGACATTTATTTTATAATAATTATTTTAACATGATCCTTTCATGTTAAAGTTTATGATAAAATCTATATTATATATAATTTTAAAACGTGTAGAAACGATTATTAATAATAGTTATTTAATTAATATTATTGTAAGAAAAATAAACTTATACAAATGAAATAAATCGTTATTTACTATTCTTTTTCTTACGGCGCTGTCTAAAACGTATTACGTTTAGGTACATAATTTTTCTTGGTTGCGTATTTATTACAAATTAAAGTTTGGAAGATTGGGCGAGGACACAGTCGTTTAAGTATATTAACATGGTATATTAATTTTTTCTATTGGAACACATTATACTAATGAAAAAAAAAATCATAGATATTTTTTAATAAATGTAGGAACTATTCATAAAAAAAAATTTACATACACAAAAAAAACAAAACAAAGAAGAAAAAGAAAAAGAGTACATAATATAATAAGGAACAAACCAAGAATGAATAAATAGATTTCGTATAACTTGATATAATCATAAATATGTAATTAAATTTCACAATATATGTTATTATGTAAATACAATTTAATATTATATTTAATTTAAATTTTTTATACAAAAATATTGTTATAGAAATTCATTAAAAATTGATATTTTTAAACATTTTTTACTATTATTATTTTTACATTTCTTATTATAATACATAAGGTAGGTAATATATATTATGTTCATCGATAAGATAATATATTTTAGAATAAAAAATCGTCTTATAAACGATTTAAATATGTTTATTCTGTTGTATCGTGTCCATTTTATGATATATATTATAATATTTCATAATCAACGCTAAGTGATTTTTAACTAGGTTCAATCAATTGAAAAAATGTTTAATGTTATTATTGTTAGTAGTGAAATGAAATTTTATACTAACTCGATTAAAGGTAAATTAAGAAACAAAAATCCTTTTAACTTATTAAGTTAATTTTTAATTAGGGATAACTTTTTCAAGATAAATAATATGATTGTTTTCACTACCTAATTGTATCATCATCATTTAATCTAAAATTACATCCTCCACATTACACCGTATTTTTTTCTGTACGGATATTTTTTGATTTTTTGTTGTACTAATGTATTAATTTGATTTAATATTAATATCGAATTTAATTGAATAAGAATTATTTGTGTTTGCTTTACTGAACAACCGAGTCAATGTGATACAAACAAAATAAGTTAATCCCAATTTCAATGACAATATTTTATTTTTAAACTTAAATTTATTAACTTGTTAAATCGTCAGCATTGATTATGTGAGTTCATTATAATAATACAATAAATATTATTACGGCTGTATGCGTAAGTACTACTTCGTTTTGCTCGATAATAATATCGAATTTTTGTACAACTTTAAGAGAGAGGGGAAATACAATCAATATCTCATTAAATGTAACGTCGTGTGGAGTCTTGTTTTGTTTATTTCGCCGACGAGCTGATTAGAGGGCTGGTAGCGTACGGCTGTCCGTTGCAGTTAGGAAGCGCGAACGGATTCATGGCGAATGGAGATGATACCAGAGTGCCCATTCCTGTAGGAAAATAATACAAATTAATTAATATAAGTTATAAAAAAACAAGTTTATTTAAAAAAATGTAAGTAAAAACTACCACACATAATATTATATATTCATATATAGATACAGAATGATCAGAATTTCGTATTTACTACAATAATAATGGTAATAAAATTTAAAAACTTATGTAATTTCAACAATTTTGGTAACATAAAATTTCGATCACTCTGTACAATGATAACATAATAAAAATGTTTAAAACAAATAAGGTATGCTAAACATTATGTTCAATATGACAATGTGTTGATATATTGTTCTTCTTTGGATGCTAACAGTGGATTAAATTATTAAATAATATACCAAGTATTGAAATATAATGGTTAGAATGAAATTATAGAATTTAATTAAAAATTCATAAAATCTATCATTTTCCTTAGCATCAAAAACTTTTAAAAAATATATTTTTTTTTAATTACGAGTACCTACATTGACTTAACATAGCAGGTAATATAATATAGTTAAAACAATGCTATTAGTAACGAATAATAATTTTACTCGACGCAAGTTGTACATAATAAAGTGTATGTTGTTTTCATATTAAATATAGTATAATATACCGATGAGGCGATGACATTTACGTTTTCGTTATCTCATGTCAGATGATAAAATATAGTTAATCTTGCTGTCGGAAGACATACTTCTTTAAAGCACTGATTTTGTGTTTGTTTTATATAAAATCACTTTGAAATATTGACTGTCTTGTGCTCTTATAATTAAAAATGGCGATTCGTAATGATAGATTAAATTTTATTTGAAAAGTGAATCGTATTATATATTATATATATATTTTTAAACATTACGCATTTCGATTATGAGTAGTTTAAAACGATGGGTCGAAGTTATGGTTATTTTACTATTACTACTACTATGGCAAATTATCAACACATAGTAATTGTGTTTATACTGTAACTTGCTATTATAATTTATGTCTGGTACGCATATTTCATCGTAAAATTACAAGAAACTTAAAAATGAAAAATTAATTTTTCAAGCATTGAAATACATAATATTATGATACAGGTACCTACGTGAACGTTCCAAAAATTGTATAATTTGTGGAGTAGTTACCTTAACTAAATGTTTGACCAATATTTTAATGAATTTGATTATGTTCTGTTGATAATAATATAGGTAATATTGGCGTGCAAATGAATGTTGATTCTCTCGAGATTCGATGTAGTAATTAAAAAGTAGTAAGTAAATCGGTTTAGACTTATCGAATGTTTCGCTATTGTACGCGGACAAGTCTGACAGAGGTGAATTTCATTTCACGAAAAGCAAACTTTTCAGAAAGAAAATAAATACTTTATTGTTATTGGGTATATCTATAATATAATAGGTATTATAGGACATGAAAATGATAATAATCTGGCACATCCAATAAAAATTAATTAGAGTTTTCTGAAATTTCTAATTTCCTATACGCGAATTTTCTAATTTGATATATTTTATGATATTTGTTGTATCATAATTGTATCGGAATATACGAAATATAATCTCCTATACGAAATCAGATTAGATAATAAACTAAATAATATAATGTGTTTTAAATAATAATTAATTTTAGTTTATTTGCAAAATAAGTATTCGTAAATATTTAATCTTAAGATGAACACAACAAGTCAATAACCTTTAAAAACAACAGATATGTATGATGTTCATTATGTATTAAATATTAAATGTATGTATGTTTATAAAAATATGTTTTTTATATACTCAACCATATTATGATCAACATATTAACCAACTAATTTAGGGTGACCAGACGTCCCGTTTAAAACGGGATTGTCCCTTTTTTGATCATAATGTCCAGTTGTCCCGATAAAATTCAAACGAGACGCTTTTTATCCCGTTTTTAGAAGATGGTCCCGTTTTAATCCCGTTATTTCCATATAATTATAAACAATTTTATCAAAAAAATATCCATGTATGAAACGAATACAAAAGTGACTCGTATATTTAAAATTTGAAACCAAAGTTATAATTGACAGACTTAAACACTATCAGGCTACCAATGCCACAACTAGGATTCTTGGGACCCCAAACAAAATCAATTGACAAAGCCTTAAGACATATTTGCGTAATATTTTTTCATAAGCCCATAACTCTCGTTAGTTAAAAAGGTATTGATACTGATTAGAATCCTTTAAATCTAATGTAAATAAGGTCTTTCATCCAGTGTGTTGTTATTAAAATATTTTTAAGAACTTATAGGTTTTTTTTTTTACATTATACCCAATAATGGAAAAAAGTATTATAAAACATAAAGAGCAGATAGGAATATATATTGTAATTAAAATAATAATAATATTAATAATAAATTATATACAATATTTATTTGATTTAAACATGAGAACATAATGAAATAACTAGGATAGAGGTAAGGATCCCCCTAGGCCAACTCAAAGAGGCCTTTTACCGAGGTATCGCCCCAGCTATCTGTACGATTTTTGAGTCACTGATGGCCACACTCTACATAAGCTAATTATGAGTAGCTCTTATGAATTAACAAGAAAAATAACATTTTTCAATAAGTCAATTTTTTTTTTTTTTTTAACAAATTTGAAAAGTTTTGAGTGAAATTTGTTTTTAGAACAGTAGAATGGATGTCGCGATATAGTCATGTAATTATACATATGAATCGTCTAGGAAAAAAATTCTCGCCATTAATATTAGGCGTGTTTTCGCGAAGCAACCTAAAGCGACCAGGTCGTTACGTTCAACAAGCACACCGTTTTTGCGGAATTGGTCGCTCAAATTATCTGCTCGTTTCAACGACTCGGTACCTCAGTTTAACTGATTATCGAAATTGTTGTTTGAGATGTTTGGTCGCTAAACACAATCCTGATACGATCATATAAGACCATGGATCCTGATACAAATTGAACAATATGATAAGATAATCAGCAAACATTCCGGTTTGGCGATACCGTAAATTTACTGGCGAACTGTGCAAATCAAGCGAACAATTCGGACAGACCTTAGTTGCTTTCGATTGCTTCGCGAAAACACGCCTATTGTTTTTTAGTATTATTGTTATAATTATTATTTTTATATAATTGTCTTACTGGACGACGAGTTGAACAGCGACGGGTGCGAAGTGGCCGTGGGCGAGTTCATGTTGGTCAGCTGTACCGATGACGCGGCCGACGTCGTGTTGGGCATCGCGGAACCGTTGTATCCGGAATTCCCGCCGTTCCCGTTGTTCGGACCGCCGTTGGACGGGTTACCGCCGTTCCCTCCACCGCTTCCGCCGTTCCCACCGCCGCTGGTCGGCGGTGGATTTATGTACGTGCTGCCGTTGGTACCGTTGGTCGAGTGCGGCGTCGACGCGCTGGATCCGTAACCACCGCCGCGTGGCGAAACGCTGCTGCTCTGGCCGCGGCCGTAATCGTCTGCGATATATTAAATTTTTTTTTTTAAGTATCCATCGATCTTTATAATATCGTACGATTAATTCTACGTTGAGACATCACAAATATATCACAATAGTTTCCAATATTCCATGCGATAAAATATATATATATATAGCAGAAATCGCATTTGAGATCATAAATCTATCATCGCAGAGAAGAGAAAATCACACAATTGCGCACAGGGGCGATATTACAAATCGAAGTCACATGTACATTACATTGTGATATCTCAAGAACTAAATTACGATACGTCTTTCGATTAAATATCTATTATAGATATCGCATAGAGCTATATGTGCGATATCACATTTGTGACTTGAAAATGCAATCGCATAGATGTCAATGTCACATAATTGCAAACAGGGGTGTAATTTATAAATTCACGTATTCGTATTAGCGGAGTTTTTAAAACTACATAATATTTCAAACAGTTTAAACATAATATTATTATAGTACCTTATACGGCTATATAAATAGTATCGTAGTATGAAAATACTCAAAATTTAAAAATGGATTTGATGTTATACATCAATAATTATTAATATATAAATATCCAAAAAACAACTTTTATGTACTATAACTTATAGAATTTACATATACAAATTAAAACTGAAGTTATAATGATATTACATTTAAATATTAATTTTTCTACATCTATAAGATGTCATATATATATATATTACAGTGTGATGTAACTTTTGAGATCATAAACAGCTATCACATAGAGTTCATCATCATCATTATGCACATAGGGATATATATATTGCAACAATCGATATTCAAACTAGACGTATTGCCACGGGATTTTATTATTACACTATAAACGCCCGGATCGAACTTCCAGGATCGGTACCCAAACAGTTTAAATATCACCTTGATAAATCTTCGGTATTATATTTTTGTACGTTTAAAATTAATTATACGAAACCTCGAAAGATATAATCAAAACATAGCACGATTGATTATTTATTTTTTAAACTGTCATTTTTTTTAATAGCATTATTTTTAGTTTTTTAGAAAATTTTATGATAGTTTTTAGGGCGTTTAAATCCGAGCCTTAATAGAAATGTACATATATTTATGTTCAGTGTTAAGAGAATTATATATATATATATATATAAAATAATATAACTTTATTTATTTTCACACGTATTATGTAGTTTATTTCGATGTATTATTAAAGATGCAATGATTCATTATGATTTTTATGACAATGTAAAATTATTGTTATGTATTTCAATTAAGTAGCTTACATATTTTACAATAATCTCATTTATGTTTGATAATCAAAATAAAAAAAAATTTAGATATCATAGATTAAAGAAACAAATAATATAATTTTTATTTGGAACATCATATTTTTCGGGCCTGTGACTTTAAGTATAAAATGACCAAAACTGTGAACGTTATTCATTTGAATTTTGTGGATAAATTAATCAAATCAAATTGTTTATATGATGTAATAAAAATAATTGTTAAACTTTCCTCCGTAGTTTCCAATGTAGTATTTTGATTTATAACATAGTATGATTACATCATATTTTATTACAAGACTTTGTTACTTTTTTGCGCAATTATTAGTAGTATTTTTTTTTTCAACCAAAAAACAACTGTGACTTATTAAATTATATTTTGATTATAATAGCAAACCTCACAAAATCAGTATCAAGAAAATAATAAAGTAATCACTCACCGTCGTTCCATTGACTTGCAGTACCATGGTCGTGAACGGTAACCGCTAGCTGACCGGTATACGGGTTGAACCCGGTACCGGACGCGCCGGTAGTCGACGATGACATGTTGTTGCTGTCCCTGTCGCGAGAACATGGCGACCTGGGCAATGATAGCGACAGTTGGTTGTTCCGCGGCATCGTGTATAGAGCTTCAGCCAGATCCGCTGCCCGTTTCAGGATAACTTCCTGCTCATCGAAAATAAAATCATATTTATTGTTATTACCTGCCGTTAATTTCTCATACCGTAATTATTGCAATCTTGTAATAAAATAAATTACAATACCTATCATCGTGTCGTAAACAAATTGTAAATGTTCGTGTAAATACCAACAAATTTAAAACATATTGCAATAATATCGAAATAAAACACATCAATCCCCACAATTAAATGAATATTTACGAGTTAAATGGAATATTATTATATGTTATTAAATAATTAGAGTATTATTGAGTTGGAATAAAAAAAACAAATCAATCTATCATGAAATTGTTCAGGAGAGAAATTTTAAAATTCCATACACAATGTGTTTTCATATTATTGTATATTATAGTAAACATTTGTACCGATAATAAGAAACTCGTTCAAATAATGGTTAAAAATGTTAGAAAAACACACACTGCGCCGCAGTGAAAAGTTTTTCTCCTTCGGAAATTTGTTACGGTTAAATATTCCTCATTCTATTGCATATAATGTAAAACCTACGGCTTTACTACGCATTCGAATGAGTAGAGTTTTTTACTTTTCTCTCAGAAATTATATTTCATTTACATTACCTTTGGTAGTTTTTCGGGATCTCCCGGATATCGTGGCACGAATTTCTGTAGTCTTTGAAACCCGTAATCGATGGTCGGTTCGCTAAGAGCTAGAAAAAAATAAATAAATAAACAAATGGAATAACTTTTCTAAAAAAATATTAAAAAAATGCTAAACAATAATACTTGTTTTGTTTACTCAATTTATAATGTAACAATGCGTATATCGTTTTTCACTTTACTCACATATATACGCGAATCTGCCGGGTGATCCTTTGCAAAACTGTTTGGATTTGTACGATAACGTAACTTCTACGATGCCCGGAATGGGTCTAGGCGGTGTTTGTACTTGTATAGCGTGCGGAGTTAATAACTGAACAAACAAAAATAAAAAGGTTGTTAAAAAATTATATACACACATGATCGGATTACGTGAAGAAATCGTGTACCTATATATTAGTACAATTAAAATTGAATGTAGCAAAAATTTATTTATTTTAGTTATTAAAATAACAAACAAATTCTAATCTAATTTTATCTAAAACTATAATTAAAAATTTTAAATGTTAATAAAATATTTGTTTTTAAAAAGAAAATATTAGGTTGAGTATAAGTGTATATAAATAAATTAAAGGGATCTGGCGAAGAAGATACGCACTGGGGGTATAACAATTATCTTTTTAAACACATTTTTAAAGATTTTTTGGTGACAATTGGACAACATTTGAAATTCAAATGTGAACTTCTATACTTTTTTTGTTCCGACATAAAGTTTTGATTACTCTGTTAAAATTATGTAATGAAAATTTTATGTCAGCGAGTTTCTCGTTTCGACACATTATATGGAAATAACGTATCATATGCAACAATAATAATGTTAATATTATTTAATCTAAAACTATTTGGTGGTAAAACATATTTTTTTAAAAACATTTAAATTTATTACAGTTTATAATAACAATAATAATTATTATATCGTATTATTACTTCACTCCACACTAGATTACTGCCGAACACCACTTGCAATCCGTCGAAGAAATTATCACCCAGTATGGTAACCGATGCTCCGCCGTGGGTCCATCCTTCGCTGGGCGTAATGTGTTTTATACACGGAGTGGCCACTGGTAGAGGAGAAAACATGCCTAAAAACCAAAAAATACATACTTAAGTTCGACACCATACATCATTGATATTAAGTTTCGTGGATTAAAATAAAATTATTAAACATTTAAAACAATAATAATTGACTGTCGATTATAATCAGTACTCAATATCAGAAACTTGTTATCAATTTAATTTTTTAACTTTGCAGGTTATTTTGTTGACTTTTATGAACTTATTATTACTTTTTAATGTATAAATCATTACCTAGAAATTGTTTATTTATCTGTAAAATGGTAAATTTGTTATTGGTTATCGTTCTAAATCAAAATTTGTACACTTGTAAAAAGCATGTAAATATTATAATGCGATTATTTCCTTGAAAAATCGTTTTAAAAACTTCGTTGGGTGAGCAAACTTTAGAAATTTAAAAGTATGGTTACGCGTTCCAAGCCGGTCCGTATTTATGAGGGGGGGGCAGGGTGGGCAATGCCTCTCTTGGTGGAACGTTGGAGGCGGTAAATTTTTATGAACTTATTTTTTGTATTTAGGTATTATTTAATAATTATGATTTATAAATCATAAAATGTTTTTTGTCTTAATATATATTATAGTTGGTTCATAGTTGTATAACGAAAACGTGATGCATTTATGGGTTATTTTACTCAACTTAATATGTATTATTTAATATTATTCAGTATTCTGTAGTTTTATAATGCGTGAAAAAGTCTTCAATTAAAGTATCTAAGTGATTTTTTTATTATAAAATAATTAATATTAAATTTTAAATACGACCCTGGTTCTAAGTGACTTGAAAATTACAAAAGTGGACTTGTCATTATTTGCAAATTATGGTGTGGATTTGATTCCAAAACGGATAAACGTATAAATACGACTAAAATACATTGTTTATTTAATTATAATTTCGTCGAACCATATTGTGGATGCAATACACCTCGAAGTCGTTTCTACATTATTCGAACAAAATTTGCGAACACGTTTTATCCGCACAAAATTAAATTTATTTAAAATTATGTATAATCAGAACGTACTTTACACTAGCCCTCTCTACTACATTATTGTAATTTAATTTTTTTATTTTCGCCAATACTCAATTTATACGAATTTGTACGACTAACATCAAAATTATTAACGCGATTTTCTAGCTGCTCGTTCGAGTAATATTTTTATTTTCCGGTAACTCTGGTTGTCTCCGGTACGGTAGTATATATGTAGGTACCACAATATAGATTATTATTATTTTTACAATTGAATTGGAGTTACACGGCACAGGGAGGTTGTCGAGACGGAGAGATTTCTTTTGCCGGCAGCCGCGGTTCAGCTGCGACGTAATATAAAATGGGTCCTACACGCAGTGGACCGAATCAGTCGCGCGGCGGTACTGATTCGAGGAAAAAAAAAGTTTCAGAAAACCCGCACGGAACGTCGCTCGGCATACACAAACGACTTTAGCGTATATTTTCCCCTTTATTTTATATCGTCTCTCCCGTTTCTTTTATTTTCCCCAATATGTGTGTGTGTGTGTGTGTGTGTGTGTGTCCCTTATGCAGGGCGCCGAGTGAACGAACAAAACATAAACCGTCAAAATTTACCAACGTTTGAAGCAACGTTGTGACTTTTACCATTCGCTCAAAGATTTTTGCGTAATTTTTCATCCATTTAGAACAGGGGTTCTTAAACTTTTTTTGGATTACGGACCACTTGAAAATATACAGTATAAACACGGACCTCTTCCAAAAGAAATACTTATTAATATGAACCCCTATTGTCTATTATTATAAAAAAAATATACTCTTCGTGATCCCCGAGTGACCTTCTATGGACCCCCTAGGGGGAGGTTAAGAACCTCTGATTTAGAACGTATTTTCGAAACAATACTTACGTCACGTTACACGATAAAACATTGAATTACACGAGTGCTATGAGCGTGAATGTAAATGTTAGTAATGATACGTTTTTGGAAAATATGTTATTAGAAATCCTGAATTTATTTCTCTTATAATTTCTTTTTATATTTTCATACTGATTTGTCACAAACAGTCGTAAACATCACGAACAGACAATTATTTATACATTATTTTATTGCATTATGCGATTATTAAAATCGTCCAATTGTTCAGAAATATAATTACAATTTCCGATCAAACGCAGTAATTAACTATTAAAATTGTTAATTTCATATTATTTTTTATATTTTTCACTTAATCTTAATTATCAAGATGTTATTCGTACATTTTATCAATTTAAAAAATATAAACCCGGTTATATTTCTTTATACAATTCAGTATTATCAGACTTTAAATTTGATTAATTTATATTTATTGCAATTATAATAATACAATAATAATTTCACTAGTTTATCCTAATACGTAAACATAATAGCTATGATACATATTATGTAGATTGAATGGTAAATAAGTATAATATTTTAAGACGTTAACGTTTACGCATATTAAAAATCAATTGTTAAATCCATTCTTCCGCGGTAGCGAATAAAAAAAAAACTTCCATTATTTTATTTAACGAGTGTACTCGTATATTATACAGAGTAATCAAAATGTCGCGTTACAAAAGTATAATGACGATAACATCGAAAAGATACGAAATTTTGATCACTCTGTATACACGCATATATATATATATATATATGTATATTATTTGCCTAGTGTAAAGTTGTCGACAAGGAAAATATATTTATTATATACATAATATTATATTGTATCTACCATCTATATATAAATGACCTTTACCGAGACCCTTATAATATACGTACCTATTAAACGAATCGGTGAAAATTACCCTTATGATAAATTACTATAATTAAATTTGTCCGTATATACACGTATTTGAAAGAGAGAAAATATATATTTTTATTTTAATGTACCCGCTCAACTGATATTTAAACGCCACTAAAAATCGATTAGGTAAATCAGCTGCAGCTGGTTCGAGTCGAAAGTAAATATTTATTATTATAATATAATGTTATATTATACCGAAGCGTTTTGCTTACCGTCGTTCGGGTCTAAACGTTTTGCTCGGCGACCGTGTTTGGAATTGTTGTGTACAAACATGTTATCCGATACGGCCAACAAAGGACCCTCAACAGTAACTTGTGTCGAAATCACCACCTGAAAATGAAAATTAAACGTTTTACACAATCATACGTATCATATTAAATCGCGGTTTGCGGTAGGAATGACTGTAATTGATATACCAGCATTTAATACAGTTGGTATACCGTCAAAAACTCGTAATAATATTGTCCACCTTTACCATCACCATGTACGTATATAATTTATTAAAACGTTTGGGTACTAGTATGTACCTACAACTCTCGTTTGCAAAATATAATACTTGATAACATAAACGAGAAAAAAACGGTATGTCAATAAAGCTAGGTTAATACGATAGGCAACGACGCGAAGGGTGCTTATCCCACGAGATTCGAATAGAATAGTTTGAACTTTAGACTAAACTAAAAAATAAAATGTCAAAAATGTTTTTTAAGAACGTTTCACAATAACTTTTTAGGTTATCAGTCTTAACAAAGATAGCTCTAACTCACAAATTATAATTTAATAATGAGTTAAGTACTTCAAATAACTTCTGTTGTTTTCTTAAGTTCTTATTAATTTTTAGATGATGCCTTTATTTTATAATTACGCGTATGATAATAGTATTGTATTAAAAGAATATTATTTTAGTACTTACATATTATTATTATTATTATTATTATTTACATCTTATACCATATAAGAAGAAATTATTGGTGTGAATAATATATAACTTACTACGTTTTATTTCGATAATAGCCAATAGGTATGTTTAAAATGTTTAAATTTGTGGAAAACATAGCATACGTTTGCAATATGCACTTATTGTAGACATGTTTGTTGAAAACTACAAATTTGTATAATCATATTCTAAACTAGCAAACGTAATATAAATAATTATTTATATAAAATATATAATATTTTATATGTTTGTTTAGATAAATGTTTGGTGCTTAAAGCATGGTAGGCAATAACTCACATTGGTATAACCGCGGTTACTATATATATAGTACGCTTATATAGGTACTATCGTACACAAAGTTGATTTTACACCAGAGATAAGTTTCAATCGTTTATTTTGAATTTACCACTGGAAAGGGTTAACAGCCGCAACGCGGTATGTACGTATTTATAGGTACTATTTCTAAATCGAATACATTTTACAATCCAATATTGCAATGGGATAATATGGTTACCTATGCGATAATATCTGCGTTAATTGTTAAATTTAAATAAATGTAATAAATCTCAACGAAAATATATTGATATTTTAATAAATTAGATAACGTAAATACGATGAACAAAATATTATAAACTTGCTTATAAAGTATAGGTATGTATTAAAAAAAAATATATAATCGATATTCATATTAAATTTTATCAATTTTCCAGAGCTAAAAAATGTTATTATAATTTACCAAAAATACTTGTAAATAAGTGTGAGATCTCTTTTTTCTTGTATACGATATACAATATTTATATTTGTATCTATAAATGTGTGAATGTTAAATTAAAATAGTAAACTTTAATTTTCATGTCATTTCTGATTTTTTTACGTGGAACAAAAACCATCGCAGTGGTGATTATGACGAGCTGTAGTCTGCAGAAGCAGGAGTCTGTATCGAAAATCTAGTGATCTAACGCTACTTTGACAACCTGCAGACTACAATTTAGTAGCATAAAATTTGGTCATAAAATATTATAAATAAGAATTATTTTTGACTAATTTTTTTTGTTCGTTTTTTTTATAACGTTTCAATTTTAAATACTACATAACTAACATCTTTATTGACGATAGGTAGGTACAATACCAAAAAAATATAAGACGAATACGCAGAGCTAAAAGCATAAAAATCGTATTAATAATACAACAGGTTCACCATTATACTACGATATTATTAATATGCATTGTACGTATACCCAGGTAGTGGTATAACTGGTATATAAGAATATCGTCTGTAAAAAAGAAAAATTTGCATTTTTATCGCAATGTCCCATCGCCTGCCGCTGTGATGCGCGCGCATCGGTTGCTGCGACAGCGGCGGCCTATGGTATGTGTATAACGTAATAATAATATAGTCAATTATTAAATCTCTATTCTCTCGCGGAAACTTTTTCGTTATTAAAGAAGTATATATTGTGTGTGTGTATGTGTGTGTGTGTGTGTGTGTGTGTGTGTGTGTGTGTGTGTGTGTGTGTGTGTGTGTGTGAGTTTGGTGTAAATGAGATTGGCTCGACGAAAGTTTACACTGCACGCTCGTCTCGTCTAAATAATAATAAGAATTTTCCACGCTGCGGCCTTGGACAAAACCTTATAAATGATATACAGAATGAATCGGAGTTTAACATTAGCAAACAAAACGGTTGGAATATTACATATTGTTTTTTTTAACGGAAAATTCAATGAAAATTATAATTTTGAAACGCGTATAAGTATTACATACAGCCCTGTGTGCAATTTTGTGATTTTAACTTTTCTGCGATTTTCGATTTTGAAGTTCTCAAATGTTACTTATATTGAGGATATTTATATATTAAATATATTATAGCATAAAATATTGGAAATTATCTTGACATATTTGTGATGTCTTAATGTAAAAGTGTGGTATGTTATTTTATTTGATAAAGTTATACAGGAGATTGTAATGACATTGATGTATCTATGTAAAATTCAAATATCATAAGTACGTTTCTGAAACTACTCCATACATTTCAATGTTTAAAAATAGTAT
>CM023361.1:6068204-6096745 GCA_013282895.1 Eriosoma lanigerum
AGTATGTATTGTCTATTAATATATCTATCATCGGTGTAGCCAGACTTCTAGTTCAGGGTATGTATGTACATTTTTTTTCTTCTTTAAAGGTTAACTTGTATACCATACAAGTTTATATTTAGTTTAACTTTTTAAATATTTCGTATAAATTTTCTTTATTTTTCTTCAGCATTTAGGGTTTGCAGTAGTATATCCTTCACCACCTAGCTGCGCCCATGATATCTATGTAAGATTCAAATATCATATCTTATGTATGTTTTTAGACCACTCTGTGAGCTTTAATGTTTCGAAATATAAAATGTATATTTCTGAAGAGATAAAGAGCATGTAAAACAGCTAATCTGGTTTTTTTTAGCTATAATATAAAACTATTTTTAAGTTTGTGCAACACTATATAAAACACATTTTCAGTGGGTTATCATAGACTAATCAATTTTTTTTTGCGGTTTACTCGCAAGAGCTCGCGAGACACGTGTCCTAGCTATAAATTCCTATTTCGTAAAATTAGGTACTGCAAAAAATTCGAAAAAATTCATTTCGTTATCATTTTACAATATTATGATAACCATAACGCACAACGAATGGAACTTTGACTTTATTGATAATTCACAAAATTTTCAGCACGTAGATAAGTCGAATCCTACGGCAATATTCGATAGCCTAGCGTATCGAGTGATTATATATTGTATACAGAATGAGATCGGAAATTCGTGGTAACCTCCAGATTTTTCGATCACCCTGTATACAACACTATATTATATATACCTGATAAAAACGCTAAGAAGAAAAACTTCGCGACAAAATAATAGCAGTGTTTAAAAGCCGAAATATTATTATTGGAAAATAATATAAAAATAATAATATATATAAAAGTGACTTTGTTTTTGTCTGCAACGCCGTACTGTATATTATTATCTCGTACAATGTGTATAATATAATAGTAATATAAGTTTTTGGCAACAGCCGTCGAACGGTGGAGGGGTAGGCGCGGTAGTCACGAGCGGAGAGGAGCGCCCGTACGCGCGCATACACACGCACACACACACACACACATCGGCCGCCACCCATTTTGCGGCGACGATAGGGTAAAATCGACTCCACCTCTCGGGGGTTTTGAATTCCGCCTCCGGGGAATTGGCCGCCGCCAGTTCGGTATATACACATATACCGCGGTACACAATGTTATGTATACGACGACACGACCGTGTTCGAGGTTCGCGCGCGTCCTTGACGTCATTGTCGTCGTCGTCGTCGTCGCCGCCGCCGCATAGTAGTAGTAGTAGTAGTAGCAGTCGTCTTCCACACGCCGCACCGTGCCGTCGCGGCCGCGGCACCCGACGACCCCCGAGGGAGCCGTTCCCATGGGAACACGCACACGACCCCGCGCCCCGCGCACAAGGGTGGTTTCGAATCGCTAAAGAACGCATCGGCAAGTGCCGTCGCGCACCCCGCCGCCGTTTTCGCGACGAGGGGAAGGTTTACGGCGATAGACGGTCGCGGTGTGTTAGGGGCGGTAGTGAGGGGTGTGGGGGGGAAGGAGACAAGTGCGCGGCGGCGAGGGTGACTTATATACATCGCGAGTAAGTCTTGCCGTCGGCGAACGCACACACACACATATATATATATATAATATGTTGTAAGTCGGGTCAATTCTCTCGATGTACATTTCGACTTTTGCCGTCCGCGAAACGACAAAACTATATTATTATTATTATACTGAATAATTGATAATAATGTAACAATATTAATGAACCGATGTAGATTCTCCGATGAGTTGTCGATATTCTCTATATATAAATACGACTGGATTATCGTTGGGTCAATGAGTGATCCGGGAAACTAAAGTTCGCACTATCGATATATTCGTACTATTTTATCATGATATAATTTAGAGACGTTTCGGAAACGAAAATATCGATTATTACGATATTTTACACGGGTGCCTATATTAACTGCGCGAAATCGGTATGAATTATTGCGGCATCTTGCGATTTCCATGTTACCAATATCGGTTTTCCATTTGTCGGCGAATCGACATCGATTATACTATTATTGGTGCAGCAATTATCCGCGGTAGATGTATTCAGTATAACATACGAGTCAAAATATTAAAATTATTTGTATACTTACATAACCGCCTAAATATAAATAAAATTCAAAACAAATTCAAGTTTTGAAATCAATTTTACTACTAAAATAGTCAATTGAATTTATTAAAATTAAAATTAAAATATATTAAGTTAACTTGATTTTTAAGAAAATCAACTCATTAATTGTTAAGTTTATACGTAATAAAAAAAGGTAAACTATAAGTTAAGTTAACAAATATTCAAATATTGAAAGTTAAGTTAAAAAGTTATTATTAACTTAACTTAAACTTTTTAACTCGTTAATGCCCAGTCTTTCTTGTATATGTTATAAAAATATAATATCATATATTATATATTAAATCGAATTTAATTCCGAAATTAATTGCACATTGAGAATTAAAAAACATTTTTACATGGCGAAATTTTCTTTTTATGTAATCTTTTTTATATTCGATTTATAAACAAAAACTTATTATCTGATTATTTATACCATAATTTAAGGAAACGATTTTTTCTTTATATTTTAACTATATGAACTATTAAACAATTTGATGTCGATAATGAAAGTGAAAGTGAGAGATATTTGTTATAATAATATAAAATAAATGTTGGTTTTGTTATAACCGAACGGCCGCCATTAATCTATTTTAAATGAATTTTCATTAGCCAAAAAATTAAAAGTCATGTTATAATTTTCAGAATATTATTATATAGTTTTTAAATATAAACCCATTGTTAGAAATACTGATAATTTGTCTACTATTACCTATATCTCTATTGCAGTAAATTTAAAAATATTTTTCAAAAATTAACTATTTACATTTTAATATTATCCCTACCGATTGTAGGTCATTCGTAAATTTTACTAAAAAAAACTTTAGTCGCATTAATTTTGTTTTAGTTCTGTTATACATATTTTTTCAGTTTTAAGTACACTGCATTATTCTCCCCTTAGTGTAAAACTGTTGTATATATTTGTTTTCACTCAGTTATGTCAGTTAATGTTGTTAAAACTTTCATTATTGTGCAATATAAAGTGCCGCGGAAAGACACTCGACAAAAATTCGTGATGTTTTTGACTAATTTTTACACTAAGACACTCTAAAATATAATATATATATATATATATCGATACACAATAATTAATACGAGAAAGGTTTTTCCGTCCCTCGGCTTTAGTCACCCCGTAAGTTTTTCTCGGAGAATTCGTTTTTTTCGAAGCTTCTGCACTTCTGCAGTTAAATTAACCCGTTTTGGACGGTTTCGCGCATCAATTATGAACCATAATGACGTGTTTAGAAATTCTCGCAATCGTCAGACGAAAGAAACTTTTCTCGTTTTCTATATAGCTAATATAATTATCATTATTCAAAGTGTAAAACAATGTTTTGTATATTTTTATTTAAAAGAACAAAATATTTATTTTATCGGTGTTTCGAAAATCAGTCGCACGTTTTTAATATGTAGTACAACTATTATTGTATAATTAATCGAATGACGTTTTATTATAAAATCGACGGCTATAACTGCACTATACGGTTCCAATAGTAATTTTAATTTTTCATGGACAATTTTATGATACCTACATAAATTATTATATTATATTGTTGCACCTGGGTCTGAATAATAATATTATGTTTTACCTTGTCTTTGTTCTGAAGATAATAATATGAAACTTAGTATTACGTACCAACGTGTATATATCTTGGTTTTAATTGTTTATACTCATCACAACGCTAACGGTTTAAGTTAGGTATTTGTTATTGTACTCGTAATACATATTTCGTATTTTATACATCTCGGAATAATTAAAAACTGCCAGTTCGTTAGATTTGAGTTTGGAAATTTCTGTGAAAAACGCACTTTTTATAAAGTTGAGCGGTTTACAATTTCTAGGAACTGTTGATATAATATATGGAAATCATTTTTTTTTCATTATATCTAAATAGTAGAAATAACAGTCGATTATTTTTCAATATGGCCATATAGGTGACGAAATAAATCGTAACTGCTGAGTATAAAGTAATCTTTTTTATCAGTTTAATTAGTCAGCATACATAATTTGTGATAAAAGAGAAAATTATGATGATAACAATTAACAATAACGGTACTATAAATTTGTAAACGCAAATTCATGCGAGCATGTATTAAAATAAAACAACAAATCACAAAAAAAGTATACAATTTACAAAATGAAAAACATAAAACAAAATGAACAATGATAAAACAACAGAAAAATATGGCAATAACAGAAGTAAGTTTATTCCTAATAAATTTTGTCATATTTCAAATGGTTATCATAGTATTGTAATTTATCTAATCCTATTTATTAATCATTGTCTAATTTATCATAAATAATATTATTATCACTTTCCTTTTATAACTATAAGCCCGACTGTCATATAAGAACAAATTATATCCAAATGTCCATTGACATTAGTCAGATATTTCAGACACTCCTTTTTATGACATACAGAATGATTAGAATTTCGCGTCAAGAAAAATAACCAACGATAACCATACCTACGCGAAAAATTTTCATCGAAAATTTCAACCACTCTGTATGTATTATGACAATGACATTACACAAACGTGCGGTGTAAAACGTCGAACAAAGATATTGTTTAATTTGTTTTTATTTTTGTTGTTTACGATTATTAACCCGCAATAATCGGAGTATAGTACGTAATATTATTATATTATAATGTTATTAAAATTACAATTCGTGTTTGAACGACGTATAGAAGACACGCACAACAGACTGTGTATATCATTTTATACTTGTGCCCGCGTATATACATAATATTATATTATAATACTGGAAAACCCTTTTACGTTAATGACTTGAATGAAAAAAACCAAATAAAAAATATCCCTCGCTTTTTATTTTTTAGACTAGGAACGAAAGACCTCGTTTTGTGTATATAGGATGGTCAATATTTCGAGTCACAATAACTGCAGTCTGGACAATGACATCATACGATAATCGTATATTGCAATTATATATAAGATTATGTGTTATAGGTACGTTGTTATCAAAATTTATCATTTACTCTTATAATTGTATTATAATTTATTCGTCAACGGGATTAGTCGTGTTAGAACTTAGAAACCTAAATTGTGAATCACGTCTGAGAGCGACTTCGTGTGTGCGATTATATTATTCTTACCTAGAAATGATTGTATTAATTTTTATTTGATTAATCTCAATTCTTATATTTTATTCTTAGCAACGATGTATTTTTTTTATATATTTATCGTCTATATCCAAACAATATGCAATCTATAACTGCATATTATTCTGTATAATTACATAATTTTCTGTTCACCCTGTATGTACTATGAATTTCACTTATAAACATTGTTGCACGTATCTATAATATGATTATTACGTAAGTACCTTTATTGCTTCGTGCATCTATATATCATATTATATATATGGGTAAGTAGGTACTTAATAATAAAAAGTATATTTTTTTCATTCTTACCTGAAACCTTCGCATGTCTCTGGGATTGCCAGCGTTTTTCAAACAATTTTGATTACACTTCAAGAAAAACTTCAGGAAAAATCTATAAAATAAAACATGTAATTTTGAATTAGTTACGTTATAAAAATGTCATAATGTGAGTACTATAAGATTAAACACATCGTAGTTTTACGTACATGTCGTACTTATGTCGGAAAATATAATTAAATATAATCAGTAAAATAAAATGAAAATCGTTTTGGAATGTTAATCTGTCTTTTTTCGGGTAAAATTGATTTTATGACGATTAAGTGTGAGACAATAAAACTGTATCACCTAAAATCAATCCAAATATTCACGGAAATAAAAAACTTTAAATTATGTTATATATAAATTATATGCTAGATAATACGTTTGTCGATTTTATGACAAGAATATTTAATTATATAAAATCTACCAATAGAATTGTTTTAGACAACAAAATAGTATGAATATAATTATTTTGATCAGAATACAAATTAATACTTAAACATAATTAATTAACTGAAAATATTATAGTTTTTTTCGCAAATTCTTTGTTTTACTTCTCAACGTCATATCTACGCCCGAAAATTCAAATGGTCTTGAGACATTATGTATAATAATAATAAAATAAACTATATCAAATTAAATGTAACCATTGAAAATACAATATTTTAACGTGAAAATATTTTATTTCGATCGGAAATATTATGTTAATGGAAAATCGAGTAATTCAATAATATTATTTTATTACCAATATAGAGTTTATTGTAATATAATTATTATACGTTCGCCCAGTGATCGATGCACTTCGCCGGACGTGCCTATACTGCGCCGCCGTTATAATATCATTATTTACGGTCTACTATCACGCGCGCGGTTTGTTAAGCCCGATAACATATAATGTATAATAAGCGTTATGAAAAATAATAACAATATACAATCTCCGTTGCTCGCACGGAACCACGGTAATACACGTACGACGACGACGGTTAGCAAAAGACCCGCCGGTAAACGACCAGCCGTCTCCCGAGCGATTCCCCGAGGACTTTTGCGCGCCGTCACAATAATATCGCGGTGTTTTTTTTTTTTTTTTTTTTTTTTTTTTTTGTATCTTCTCTCTTCCTCACACTCCCTTCCTCATCGCATTACTCTTTCCCCGAGTAAATAGTTTTGTATCGTCGTTTTTGACGACTACACCGAATACCACTCGCGAGCGGATTCCCTACAACAAAGACTTTGTCTAAAATCTCTATATAATAATATATATATATATATATATAAACATTACACATATTATACAGAGTGATCGGAATAAGACGTTGCGAGAATAACGGCGTCGACATTGGAAACGTACGTGTGGTTTCCACACGTGGCAATGTTGGTTTTTCGTGAAATATCCGATCGCTCCGTATGACTACGTGGACGTTCATAAATGCGCACGCGTCGTCCGCGGGCGCGAAACGTGACAGATGCGGTGTGATGGCGTTCGAAATGAGATTTGGAAGAATATTCATCGTATAGCGTGGTTAGTCGTCAACTCTGTTTATGTACCATTATATTATTATATAAGTTTGTGCGCGAGAATCGAAACGATTTCATTATATTCAGTGCTCGAATCCGTCGTGAGGGGGGAAGGGGGGGGGGGAAATAGTAAACGTGTTTAAAATTTACGTTTTCCGGTACACTCGAACACCTTAAAAATAATTCTCGAGAATTGACGCAAAAAAAAACCATTATAAGAGTATTTGTGAATCCTTGAATGTATGAAAATGTTATAAATTAGAAGCGAATTTTTTAAAACAGCCGAAGTGAAATTAAATTGTTTCAGTCTCAATAGTAACAGAAATAATATTATATATATATATATATATACGGGTTTTATTTTCGTGCAACGAGTTCGCATAAATCCACATTCGCGTTGTATAAATTGTGAAATGAAAACGTGACGTTTTGGACTGACCCCAGTTAAAAAACATAACAATGACAAAAGAAAGGGTAGATACTCTGTCTATCAACGTAACTACCGAACTCCTTGAATTCGTGCACTGTAAACATATTATAAAAGCACTTAACAATTGACATAATAAGAAACTGTAGATTGATCTGTGTTTAGTTCTCAACATTTTTTTGTGGTCGTCACATGGAATAGATAGGTATATTATACTGAACTAAACGAAAATTATTTTTATCAAACAAATACATAAATAAACGTCTAGTTGATATCTTCTTTCAACTTCTGTTAACATTTAACTGTGAGTGCGTATAGTGTTTATTGAAAATATTAGAAAGGAATAATAACAATATAGAATATGCTTTGAGTTTTGGATAAAGCTATTAAAATAGAATGGTCCGAATGTCTGATGTGAGTCGAGAGGAGAATAAGTTCTCTGCATAACAATATTAATTTAAATAAGATTCTGGAATTGGGAGAAAAACAATAGTATATATACTATAATTTTACTTATATTCGAAACACAAATCAAAAATAAGACACGTTTGAGTATTCAATTAACTGTCAAACAAATAAATATTATTAAATTTCTCTTTGAGATTGTTTTGAACCTTTATTCCAACATGATCTCGTAAGTGCATTTAGTTTATTGTAAATATTACGATATGATTACAGTATACAGTAATAGAATAATATACTATAATGTATAATTATTTACGACCTAAACATATGAGTTAGAGTAGGCACACGTTTTGTTATAGTCATCTTTTAAAAGTTTAAAGTCGATAAAACCAACAACAATAAGAAATTATTTAAAGTATGTTATGAAAAGCATTAACTTTGAAATGTGTAAAAAAGTCCTATTATATATTATGGTACGATGGCAGTTATAGGTTAATTTTTTGCCATATTTTTTAAAAATTATGTACATTTAGGATTTAGCATTTTGAAATAAGTGTTGTTTGCCTTACCTTTGATCTAAAGAATATATCTATAAAAATTTCCGCCTATATACCGCAAAAGACTGGCTCACCCACTCCTATAATAGTAACACGTATCCCCGAAAGTCGACACGTGTTATTATTGTTTTTTTTTTCTTTCTATAACTGATGATACTGTAATTGATTTTTTATTTATTTATATTTTTAATACCATTGGCGATAACGGGATTATAAATAAAACATTGTATTTTATAGCTTTTGAGCAAACACAAACGGTCGTCACGATGAGTGTGCATATTATACGAGTCGCGTTTTCAAAACATCGTAATATAATATTTCCAAACTGTATACACGGTGATCACATAAACCATGTTTGATAACCGCTGATTGTTATGTAATGTCCTACCATTTTCGTAAAATAAAATTGCGATCATTCTGTACATTCTGGACGAGCTGAGTCCGACCATAGGGATTGACGCTCGTGTATACTTTATCGCCGACTATCGTGAGATCGGTAAGTACACACAGGACGCGTGCACGCGCGGTCGTGTGCCAGAAAAATCGATTTCGATTTCGATTATTGTTAAAGCAGATAATGATCTTTAATAATAAATTAATAGCGTTTTCTGCGTTAGCCGGTGACAAAATAATATTCGGTCTGTATTTGAACTATGACAATATTTTATCTATTATATAAGCTCTCCAGCCCGGACACAATACTTCCAGGTACAACAATAACAATATAGTATATAATAGTATTATCGACTTTTAATATATAGTAAGTCAATTATATCTCCAAGTGAGATTCGAGGAAAAAAAATTCACTGTTGTTTATTTGACTGTAATATATTTGTATGTGTACTACAATCATTGAAAATTATAATTTGACCTCAATCAGCAGTTTGTGTTATAACTTAATTATTTTTATAATTACATATTTAAAAAAAAAAAACTTTTAGCATATCACATATTTATAATATGGTTTTGGATTATATAAAGTTTATATATAAAATATGTATTAAAAAAAATAAAAAATAAATTTTAAATTTTTTGATTCGATCAACGCATATACCTACATGGATAATTGTATTGTTGTTGTTTATTACAACAAAAAATATTTTGCTTAGTCGTGAAAAACGTGCAGTGATTAATTAGGTCACAATGTGGTCGATGCGAAGTTCTAAGCCAGTGTACAATAATAATATTATTACGTTCTTGCACCGCCTTTGTTGTTGTTATTGTTTTTATTATTGCGAGATGTATAATTATATATATAGAATATTGTTGTGTACGCTGAAAACTTGGGTTGCGCGTCGACGAAGGGATTAAACGATAACGATTAGTACTTATACGTCAGCGATGGGCGGAAAGGTTCGCGTTTCGTTCAGAAGTCAAGGAAACACTACATAATAATATCCGCAGAACTAAATAAAAATAAACGATATTAAGTGAGAGTTTTCTCAGTGTTCATTTACAGGGTGTATTCATTATCTACGTGTTTATGCGAAAATCGTACAATTTCCCCATTCAGGTAGTGATCGGTTCGTGTTAGGTTAAGTACAAGCTATGCGACTGGGGACAAAAGTGCGAATCGTAAACTTATGGTCGCGAAGAAGACAATCGTGTTTCGTAGAATATTATTTCTACATACGTATTTGCGAATTGTGTAGTCAGAAACTATAAGAACGATTTCCCCCGCACAACTCTCTTTGTTCGCATAAAATAATATACAAATACATTGTTTGGCACGATTTTAAAATTTCGGTACTTTATATCGTCTGCGATATATTACCTCCCCGTAAATGTTACTCAGACACGCCCCAGTCGAATCGGACAAACCGTATAAAGTGTGTGTTGTATTTTTCAATACATTCACCGAATTGTAATCAAACATTATGATATTGGTACGCGAGAATTCGCGTATCCAGCGATATTGTTTTCATTTTATAATTCGAACATTTTAACATGTAAATATTAATTATTGATAGAAATATGAGAACGTTTACAAACATAGAACAAACACACGAGTCTTTAATTTATGTTATTTCTCGTCGTAACATAAAACTTTGTTCTTCCCATATAATATATTATATTATATTTATTATTTATTGCACACAAAATAGGAAAAATATACATTATCTCCGTCTTTATTTTTTTCTAATTTAATCATAAGATTACCTGAATTATGATTGTTATTACACGTTTGCGTGTAAAATAGAAAATAATAATACCGTAACATCCTAATGTAATTTTATAACTTATATAGTTGCAGTAACAATAATGTTCTAGCGCAAGAAAAATGTAATAGTATAATATTATTATAATCGTATTAACCACTAAAATATATAATTATTATTTGTTTTGTACAACTTAAACGCAATTAAAAGAATTTTAATATCATAATGATGCGATATTAATTTCCTATTGAGATGTGTCTGGTTAATATCATAACATAAACGACACGTATTTAAATTAATATTTATTTATTTTTTCTCTAATTATAAAACTACTCTAATTAGTTTAGTTTTGTTTAAAAAGCTAGTTTAGTTCACTTATTGATTTGCGCTCGAATAGTCTACTCTGAACATGAAATCACATATCAATGAGTGTAAGATAGATTATATGATTAACTAGGCTAAGGTTCAATTAAATTAAGGTCTAATTAAATATGCTGAAAAATGTATCAAACGGCAATTATTATAGTACGTTTCCGAATATCACTTTACCATGTTGTTTTAAACGGAATTTTAATCCTTCATTCGTCCACGGTCGAAAATAATTGCATTTAAGACGTGTTGCACAATTCCAAGTATACGATTTAATATTATATACCTATACCTTTCAAAATGTTTTTACGCATTAAAAGTCCGAGAAGTCAATGACCATACACACCGTCGGGCGCGATTCCTCCCCGGGGATAGTCGTTCAGCGACAGTAGTTTTAGACTTTTAGTTACCCCGCAGCAGTTAATCTTCGATTCGCGAGTGAGTTTTACACCTTCTCTCTATCTGTAGCTATTCGCGGTATATTTCACATGTCTATAACAAGTAAACGTTTCTGTCAAACGTTTTTCATAATATACAACGTGCAACAAAGATTTTTTCCAAAATAATTAACAAAATAAATTGATAGTTTGTGGCGTATAATAAATACGTTTATAAAGTTTCGAATAACACGAACTTCATTCGAAATCGTTTTCTTTTAAATATTTTTTTTCCTGGATGGAATAATATGGATATTATTATTATAATAATATAGTCACTTTATACAATTGTCAATTACACTGACAATATCAATCATTTATTTGATTATTTATCAATATCATTTAATTTTTAATTTATATTTTATTGATTTCTATACCTTAGCCTGGTTTGACATGACATATTAACACAAGGAGGCATTGAATATTTATTTTAAAACAGATATACATATTTTAAACAAATACTTTGAACACGTTTTATTGGCTCAAAACAAAGTTTGTGTACCAACTTTATATATTCCGAAAGTCTATGAAATTTATTTAAATTAATGTAAACCATCAAATGATGTTCCTGCCTTCCTGGGAAACAAAATGCTCCATTCTAAGAAAAACTAGAATATCTACCCTGTTTAAAACGATTTCTACGACCTCAGAATCATTATACCTATAACATGAAGCGGGAACGTTTAAAACTAAAATATTATTATAATAAAAAAAAACTGGAATAAATTCCTTTGCGTGTACATTCTACAATATTGTAAATGAGCATACAGAGTGATCACAAATTGTGATTCACAATATTATATTACAAAAATAATGGAGATAACAAAATGTATGTTATGTGATGATATAAACTTAATTTATTTTTATGCGAAAAAAACACAAAAAATTAACGATTACCGTGTTTGTTCTATATTTATATACCCTTTAATTTGTTAACGTATTCGTATTTCTATTAATAATTAATATTTACATGTTAAAATTTGCGTAGTAAAATGAAAATAATATCGCTGGAACGTAAATTCTCGCGTACCTTTATCAAAATGTTTCATTACATTTTGGTGTAGGCACTCACAATTACGTCGCAACACACTTTGTACCGTTTGTTTGATTTGACGGGGGCGTGTCTAAGACTAGAGTAACATTTACAGGGAGGTAAAATATTGCAGACGATATAAAGTACCGAAATTTTAAAATCGTGCCAAAAAAAAGTATTTGTATATTATTTTATGCGAACAAAGAATGGAGAGGGGGAAATCGTTCTTATATTTTCTTACTACACAGTTCGCAAATACGCATAGAGAAATAATGTTCTACGAAACACGATTTTCTCCTTCACGACCATAAGTTAATGATTCGCACTTTTGTCCCCAAACGAATAGCTCTGTACCTAACCTAATGTGACCCAACCACTACCTAAATCGGACAATTTTTCAATATTTGCATAAACACTTAGATAATAAATACACCCTTGTAAATAAACACTGAGATAATTTTCACATAAAATCGTATATTGTTATTCAGTTTTGCGGATATGTGATGTTTCCTAGACTTTCGACCGAAACGCCATCCTGCCATCCACCGCGCGAGTATAAGAACTAACCCTTATCGTGTAATCCCTTCGTCGACACGCAACCCAAGTTTTCAGCGTACACAACAAACTTCTCTATATATTATTAAACACCTCACAACAACAAAAATAACAACAACAACAACAATAACAATGACGACGATGCAAGAACATAATAATGTTATTATTATTATATACTGGCTTCGAACTGAGTAACCCGCTCGTTTGGTGCGGTAAACTTTGCACCGACCACATTATACTTATATAATATACAAATCCTAAACACAATATTATCGTCATCATCATATTCGTCTTTGATCGGCCGTATCGAATAATATTATAATATTTCGATTTTTGACGACAGGGTTTTTGTCCCGCGCGGATAATTCTCTATTTGTATCTTTATTGACAGTGCCATTCGAACGACAACCGTGTAGTTATTCGATTGTTTTTTTTAAAATATCGAATAGTTATATTGTCTATAGTGACCAGTTGTTGGGATTATCGAATAAATACTATCGACTCATTGTATTGTTATTATTCAATAGTTTGCTTGGACTATCTAACGAGTATCATTGACATATTAAATATCTGATATCTAAAACGATTAAAACAATAATATTATTAGAGGTTTCGTAATTACTTTAAACATCCATTTTCACCTTTATATATTATATACTTTTGTAAGTATAAAATTTAAATGCCTAATATGATGATTTGTTTACTTTGTGACATATACCGTTTGTTATTTTTTAATTAGTAATATAAAATATATGGTAAGAGTAGTTCTTATATAATCATATAATCTAAGGAGATTTTTTTTTCTAAAAATCAATTACTTACGATAGTTTATATATTTTAACAACTATTTATAGACAAATTAAAAAAATCTTAAGTTTATAAGTTTATAAGTTTAGGTATTTATTGCGAATGATTATTATGGTCTATATTATCAGCAGACGATAGTGGATTTAAATAATATACGACTTTATGGAACTCGATTTGATATTATATATGTATTGTACATCTAAACATATCTATTTATAAAAATTTTTATTTTTATAACTCAATATTTGATAATTTGATAATTTAAAAACTTTCGGTTTTTTTTATTCTCCCTAGGGTTTAGAGCATAACAGTACTGCAGTTGTATATGATTTATTAAAGTTTAGATTTCACGTTACGTTTTAAGCATAATATAATTATTATTATTATTATCTGTAAAATAAATTGCTCCTATACCCCACGTATATACATAGATATACTTGACAAATCAGCCACCGTTGGAAACTTTACTAATAATCTACGAAACTTGAATTTTCGGTTTGCCGAAATAATATCACTCCGCTTAAAATACTTTAGAAAATTTATTAATAATAATTAAATTTATTAAATTATTATTATTATTATAATAATATTTATTATATGCGTACAACGATCAGAATTTATAAAAGTGTGAAAACATAGAGTACGGTTTGATCGTTATCCAACATAACATCGTGTATCGCATCATAACATTATATTATAATATATTATTCTTCTACCTCGCCTTAAATTCGAAACTATAGATATGGGTTCGACCACCCTAGCTAGATCTCAATCTTCTATCTCTCGTACATTCACACCAGCTATTTTCATATCAATCACTATTCCATCAATTCACTTCTTCTCAGGACTTTCCCGCCCCCTCGTACTTTATATAACAACTCTCTATTTTATACGTTAATCAGAAATTCGAGTAAAAATGGTAAAGCTCATCATTCTGCGTAATGTTACACACGTTTAGTAGTTCTTTTTTATACTTAAACAATTTTTTAATGCAAATTTAAAAAAAATAATAATAATTATAGAAATATATTATAAAAATCGCGACCTGCAGTCTCGGACCACAGTAAAATATATTTTTGATTGTTCGATTCGCATAAATCCGAGAATAAATATATATATATATACTACACACAAATAAGCAGAACACGTCGAGTCGTCGTTGTCGTCGTCGGCGTCGTTTCCGTGGCAACGCGTTTTAGGGGACTCGGTCGGCTTCCATTTTCGCGGCAACTTTATATATAGACACATATATATATATATATTTTATATACAGAGTCGGTGGAGCGGTGTTTTTCGGGTGGGGTGGAGCTCCGAGGAGAGGAGGGAGTATCCGAAGGATCGAGGACAGTGGGTATATATATATATATATATATATACGTGTGTGTGCGCGCATAAGGAAGGGACATCGCAACGAGGGGTATAGCTAAGGGACTTTATATATAGCTGGTGGCAATGGCTTTTCCGACTATATAACCTCCCCTCCGACTCGTACACGGGTTTTCCGTCCCCGCTGTTTTCCCAATCCCTTTTTCCCGCGCGGCCGGTGCATGTGTGATGTTTGCCTCGTCGCGTCGCGCTGTGCCGCCGCCGCCGTCAAACCGATATATTATGTAATATATATACGACGACTCATCCCTGCTATACCCAATTCGATCGTGGACCAGCACGCCCTCGGTCAAAAGCGTTTTTTCCCCAGTTTTTTAGTTTAGTTTTTTTTTTTTTTTTTACATAATATAATATAATAAACAATTTTTTATCCGATATTATAATATTATACATCACACGCTCACGCTCCCAAAAATATATGCATAGATGGTATTTGTACGAATATACAGAGCGTGATCGGAATATCCACGTTGTACGAAATATAAAGAAAATTCCAACAGTTTTCGTAACGTGAAATGCAGATCACTCTGTATAATATCTAATACAGATGTACTGTGTATTATAGAGCTTGAGTATTTCATTTTTTTTTTTTTTATACAATCGCGAAAACTTTTTTATAACTTTTCGGTCTAACACGATTTTGTCGGTCTTTTTTATTGCGCGAGTGTGTTTACCAATTGTTATATATATATATATATATATATATATATTATTAGATACACTTAAAATATTGTACTACATTCTTGTCAGGACGAAACGCAATATCGTGTATTCCGAATTTCGTATATAATTTAATTTCCAATGTTTTCCTAAAATTAAATAACGGTCAGTCGGAATTGAATTGACGTGCGCTATAATATGTATTATATTATTATACGTACCTACACAGCTATTGTGGCACGCTATAGTGGATGTTGGCGCGCGTAAAACTACGATCAAATATTCATACGTTTTCGCGAATATGATGTATTTGTGTACGCCCGTCGAAATATAAAACAAAAACATGTTGTGTAGTATTTTAATAAAATATTATAACGTTTGATACCGTATTATAGCACACGAGAATAAACAACAAACAGAGATTAGATAAACGAATTATTCAAATATCCGCGAACATATCGGCGGCTAAGCTGCGTCCAGACCGAAACGCAACATATTGCGAAAACCACAGGGGCTGGCTCAAGGTATAGGCGAGCTAGGCATCAACTGCCTAGAGCGGCATTTTCAAAACAGTAATTTTACTGTTTTTTTTTTTTTTTTTTAATAACTTTACAGCAAGGCATTCATAAATATTTATTCGTATCAGTAAAATATTTTTGAAAATTCATCATTTAAAACCGTAATCTATTTAATAAAATTATATTATTTAAAATTATTATCTGATTTCACGGCTCAAACTCAATGATAATTGCTTTTTTGGTTTATATAAAAAATAATTTTGAGACCCAAAAAATCAGTGCCGGTAAAGAAAACTGATAAATTTTACGTTTCCTCAAACATTAAACGCCTATGAAAAAAATCCTTTTGACCGATTTCTATGAAATTTGAATGTTAGATACAAAACATTATGCACATTCTTTTGGTTCAATAAAATTTTTAACGGGTCAACTCAAAAAAGTCATTAAGTTGTACCAAGAAATAAAGGTAAATTTGCCGTTTTTTGACGTTTATTAGGTGTTTTTAGGTTTTTATCCATATGATTTTGGTTTAATAAAAAAATGTACAAAATTTGCTACCGAAAAATGGGCCTGGATAAAAAAACCGGAGCATTATTTTGAATAAAAAACTAAAAAAGTGTTTACAGAAAAAAAAACATCTTTATAAAAATAATACATTCTTCGTTTCACTCAGAATCTAAAATATACTAAGAAATAAGTAAATACTATTTAATATAAAGCTATTAAAAATAACTTGTAATACCTTTAAAATAAATAAAAATGTATTTTTCAAATATATTGCATACAAAAATAGGGGGGATATTTTGCATTTTATGGAGGTAGGTAAAGGGACTCAATATTATTTTAGGGGTGGCAAAATTTGATTTTGCCTAGTGTAATATTTTTGCTTGAGCTGACCCTGGGAACCGTTATAATTTACAAAATGTTTATTAAAAAGTTGCCGAATTTCGTATTTAAAACAAAGTGGGCAACGACATTGTGTGTTCACATTAAAAGCGTCAGGCATATGACAACTTTTTTGGTAGATAGTTAACAATTATGAAAGATACGCGTTATCGCAAAAATCGTTAAAATCTCGTATTTTTTTTTTTTTTTTTTGCATAAACGTTTTTTAGTTTCTCAAAATTCTTTGACCTAGAAAATATAATTATAGCTTATAAAGTCATAGATCATGATAATTCTTGAACATCTTGTTAATCCCTTAATATTGTGGACAATAATGATTCTTTGGTCAGGAAGTATAAAATTGTCTATATTATTGACAATAATGTCAACTTTTAATAAAAAATTATTAACAACAAAGTCATTTTGAGTTCTCTTTACTGTTAGATGGTTTAATTTTTTTAATTAAAATGATACTTATGTTATAAACACCAATTAAAATTTTGTTTTCGCTGTGAATAATATGCAAAGTTTTTATTATTAACATTATTATTATTAACTTAATCGAGTGATAAAATTAATTATTAATAAAGGTTATTCATTGTTTTTTACAAGTATCAAAAGTCCGAAATTCTTAGGAATATTTGTTTGTAATTTAGTTTATGATAAAATATAAATTAAATATTTGCTATGAACCTATTAAAAATTAAAACTATAATATATGTTTATAATTATGATGTATTATATATGTATATATATATTAGAAATAATTAACAAATTTGTGATTTGATTTACTATTATAAAATCAATGGATTTAATAGAGAAGAGAAATTTAACAGAAAAATAAATTGATATTATCTTGATATAATTTTTATATAATTTATTTTTCCGAAAATAGTAATTTGCATTTATTTTTGAAAAAAAAAATTTTAGTATTCTAAACGTGAATAATAAATTTGTTAAACACAATACATCGTATAAAATAATGTAAAAAATAAAATAGTATACGAGAAGCTATACGAAAAAATGTCCTTCATGTATTCATATAATTTAATAGCTACGTATTTTACCTAGGTATACCGCCAAATATCGTCCAGTTATTTTTTTATAGAATGTAATTTTTTTCGTAAAATAATATTATCAAGTTATCATTTTAGACAATTAAAATTGTATTGTACTGATATTAGGATACCGTAAAATTATTTATGTACTAATTTCACGTTAATAAAATATAATATAAAAATTTTATTTCACACAATCTGGTTTTATTATTTTTATAATAAATACAAATTGTCGGACGGAATGGTCTCTAAAAACGAAACGTTATTTATAATTTTATACTATTTTACTTTTTTTAAAAAGCTATTAATTTTATGATTTCTTATTTATTAAAAATGCAACCATAAATATCATAATATATTATTAATTTTTAAAGAATATAATTGTATGGTTTAATTAAATAAATTGATAAAAGAAAAATGGTACATGAATGGTGTTAAATATATATTAGGTTTAGGTATACATATTTTTATATAAATAATATTATTATTCGATAAAAATATTAATATTAACGGGCATATTATAATTCCAACGATTTAGTCCTATAAAATTTTAAATAAAATTAAAGGTGTAATACACTTATATACGCTTGTGTACCTAAATAATTTTTTCAACTAATTTTACGATTAATTAACTATACAATTCAAAAGAATCGTTTAATAATAAAATGTAATTATATTATGATTATTATTTCATATGTGCAGAGTGATCAAAACTTAGTGTTGCGCAAAACACTATGAATTTATAATAATACTCTAATTATTCTGTATGCATAAAATTCTTATATTTTATCACATTGTTATTATGTAGGCGATAATAATGCTCATCGTGCATTCAATCGCAGTGTGTGATGTTATATTATATTTTTTTATTATTATCTAATTTCAAATTGAAAATAATGATTGGTATTAAAATACGACATCTAGTACATACCAATACATATCTATAAACAATATACCTAATGTGTTTTATAATAACATCAGCAGTTAGTTCAAACTTGTATAAAATTCGAATGCATTATATCTGTGAGACATAGTATTCGTTCGACAATGTTGAAATATGAAAAGTCATAGGTACTTAATATTTCGCTAAAAATCAATCGTTTTATTTATATTATTTAATTGTTTCAAATCGGACTTGTTGGATAACCATGCGAAAATCGAGTGGTTAGGTTAGATTAGGTGCGAGTATATAATAGTTTTGCGAAATACTTTTTAATAAATAATAAATAAACTAAATAATTTTTTTAGAAATTTGATAGTGTTCGTTTTTGATATGATTATGATACAGTGGTGAGAATATAATATATTATTATAATTTACGTCCTGCTGACGGCGGACACATAATAGCAGTCTTCGAAGGGATTGATGAGGAGGGATGTCGATTTACCGATGACTTTGACCATGGTACGGTTAACTGTTGTGCACCGGAAACGGACTGTAGTGAGTCAGAGAACGTGGAGAGACGATAATATTCCATTGCGAAACGGACGGACCGAGATAAAAGTTTACTTGTAGCTGACGCGCGCGCGTTCGTGCATGTATGTATATATATATATATATACATACATAAACGTTATACAGACGAAGACGGTGGAGAGGGTAGATAATTCGAGGGGTGGTTATCAGTGGAGAGAGGAGCGGTCATGACGGTGTGGGCTGAAGTACTGGTGGTGGAAATTCGAGGGGTGCGAAGAAGGGAGGTTACCGTGCGAGAGAGACGGACGAGGGGAAGACGGAGAGAGTATTGACTCCGAGTTCCCCTGGGCTTGGACTCCAGTCAATACCGCTGGGACCTCGCGGCGGCCTTACGCGGGCGCGCAGTACTTCCCAAACCTAGTGTATTATATGTTTTATAAACTCTAAGAATCGTGTTTGTTATTGTCCACTGTTAAGACGTTTAGAATATTTGAAAAATTTATATCGAAACAGTAACCATAGTAATGATCTTTGACGTTTAATACAATTTAATACACATATTCTGTTATAATATTATGTTTTTTGCCTGCGTGATTACCTACTATTTCATAAACTATGTACAAGCTTATTGTAATATTTTTCGTTTAATAAGAAAAAAAAAAAATTATTAAAATTCTATAGCTACTCGAGTGAATTATATATTATGTACTTATATTAATATATATTCATGACAATTATTAGAAATACTTTTTAAATAGGTATCCTATTCCTAACAGTTTGAAAATACGAGTATACAACTTTGTTTTAATAAATTAAAGACATTTTAAAATTTAGACACAAGTTATTACAATTTCTAAGCAATATATTAGATTTCTAAATTTAATCGAAAATATGTGTGTTTTAATTGTATGTTATGTAAGTTATATACAAGTAAATTTTATATTATAATTCTAAATGGGTTAAACGAGGAAACAAAAACACCGCGTCTATAATCGTTTTAAATCACATAATACGTTTTAGATCTTTCGCGCGCACCATTAATTATAAATTACGAATCGTTAATTATATATAATTTTATTAATTATATTTTATATTATGTTGTATTACTGTTCATTCTCGATCATCGAATCGCATTAGTGTTGATAACCCTAGTCTTCGGCCATTATTTAACAGCAAAATGCGTATTTGTGTGTGTGTGTGTATGTGTGTGTATAAGTATGTACAAACATTTACTCGACAGCGTAGTGCGGATCACTTTGAAAGCTTTGCCGCTGTATATAAAACACATTAACTGTGCGGCAAACAAAATACCATAAACCAGGTAATGGTTACTGGTAACAACGTACTTTCATATTGTTTATAGTGTGTAACGGAAACTCAACACAAACCAATTGGGACTTAAGTTTGTTAATCCGGCACGTCATAACACTCTTACCGCGGAGATTTAATACAAAGTTAATAAGCGCGTGCCGCCGCATGGCATTTATATATTGTACGATGGCCACACGATGAACATAATATTTACCTCTAAATTTTACAGTATCAGAAACAGTTTAAAAATTGTTTTCAATTTATAAGTGAATACTTTTTTTTTAAAAAAAAAGATTATATATTTTGTAAATCGATATCACAAATAATTTTACGTTTTGTAAAATTAATATTTATTATAAGTTACATAAATTTATATTTATCATAAATAACAAATCGTTATTAATTAATAATAAAATTACTTTTTTAAAAATATGTTTGTGAATACATTTCAATATTGAATTAATTTTTGAACTGATGTTGCTGACAATAATTTGTTACGTTTACTCGTATATCAATAGTTCATCTGATTTTAGCGATAGTATTAAAAACGCTGAATCTTTGTCGTTAAGATGATTTAAATAGAAAAAATATTCAATAATAATATAATTATGATGATTTTTACGATAATTCTTATTAGATATCAGTATGGAAAAAATTTGATATCGTTGGCCAACACTAATATATTTAGGTATACTTAGATATTATACAAGACTCAGCATTCGAAAGGTTCTCGCCTTATTTTTTGTTAAACCGAATAACGAATTCGTTTCGTAGAGTATGGATGATTTCTAGTAAATACAATACAATTTTCTGAATTTTCGTATATTTTATCGATTTTATATAAGAGTATATTATTACAATAAAGTGCATTTTTGATAATAAAAATGTATTTCGATTATAAATATTTCGGAATACAATAAAAGGGCATTTAAAAATATTAAACTTGCAAATAATAGTTTACATGTAAAGATAAAACTTGTTCGCGTATTGCGTATGAACACTTATATATCTATTTATCATATTTTAACGAATAAATCACCGCTACATACAATTTCGATCACTCAGTACTCATACGTATTTTGAAGTTTTCCTTTTTATAACATAATTATATTAGGTAGGTTTTTTATGTTTATTATAATTAAAGAACGTCAATCGGACATTGATTATTGTATTTAACGAGTTATCCTGTTTGTAATTATTAAATAAAAAATGAAAAAAAGGTCTAATTCTATTAAATTATAATAAATAACTTTATTATTTTATTCAATAAAACCTAACTTTTGTTATTTTTCCAAGCAAATCATCGCGGTAAACGTAGGCATGATATTGCATGATACTCAAATAAAAATATATATATTTGTTTAAAAAAATTTAACATAACGACCGACTGATCATTGTCTTTCGTGAAAACGTTTTTGAGTTAAAGTTTGAAATAATTAAACACTATAATATATTATATAATAATTATTGTTAATTATACAAATTTTGTTTTCGTTCGTGCCCATAAGTTAATTGGTTTTGTTGTTCACGATACGAAATCAACCGGTAACCGGTTTGTATGATCAATATTTAAAACACGATTACAATAAACGGATTTGTTGATAATATTATGTAATATTTGTTATATTATGTGTGTGTGTGTGTGTGTGTGTGTATTTTGCCAACAAAACGAAAATATCGGACTCGCGCACGTCGGTTGACAAGGAAAAACTATATACTGTCGGTCGCAAGAGCGGACGAAACAAATTGCACAAGTCCCGGGCCGTTCCATCTTACTGTCAGCCCGCAGCCGCCGTATTAACAGCTTCATGATGACATCATCAATTCCGCTCCCGCATCCGTGGTATATACCAACAATGGTATATACCTATACAATATATATATATATATATATATAAACATAATAATAATATGTATTTGTCGCCTCCAAAGACCACCACCAACCTCCACACTATACATACCAGCATTACCATCATGCTTGTATGTCGTATATATATATATATATATTATATAACGGCGACGGTAGTAAAATAATAATATACACACGCAACGCGCGTTTGTCGCCGTTCTGATAAATGACGTCATAAAAGTTTTAACGGCAACCGGGTGCACTCGTCGGAACTCGAGAGTAACCGCGCTGAGGGGTAACCGCATATAACCGTATAATATTATATAGCAGGTCGGTTATATACCGTACCTTATACCTATATAAGTACAGTGGCGGAATTTAAAAATAAACTCGAAATATCTCCGTCTTGTGGTCTGCTGATCAACGAAACTTTGTGAGACGTAACCAAGCCGAAAATTATTGTCCTCTATAATTTACTCGAACGTAAAAATATGAACAATATTTTCAATATCAATCTGTCTTATTATGTTTTATAGCATACCCGCGCGTCGTATTTTTTATATAAAAATAGAATAATTCAGACTAGCGTAAGCGTGCGCTCACGATAGTATAAAGACAGAAATTCACTGCTACTGTCGTTTTGTCGTGTATGATATAATATTGTCATATTATATTATATATTATTAATGTGCAGTAAATGTTAACTTAAAATAGTGGACATATTCGTGTAATTTCTTATTTTCTTGTTTTTTAGTAGTACCGTAACCAAAGTTACCATGAGCTGCAGATGACCTGTGTCGAAAATCTATCGAGCTTTATATCACCCCGTCGCGACGAGACCTATACAAACTATAAACATCAAAAGATTTAAATATAACCTAAGTAATAACAAATGATTTAAACAATATTATTTTTAAAAAAGTTTAGTTAATAGTTAATGTAAATTATTACAAACAGATTAGTTTTTTTAATTAAAATAATATTGTATTTTATACATTTTATAATACATATTATAAGATTTAAAAAAAATACTATGCAATATATTTTTCTAAATTCAAGTGTAAACATAATTATAGTTTTTGATAAGTCTGCTAACAATGTTTACGCACGCCTATGTAGAAAAGTATTTCTCAAAGATAAAATCTCGAACTATTGACATTTTCGAGTATAATTAAATTAGAGAATACGCGCAGTGAAATAAATAAATCAATACAATACAAGTAATATGTTTGGGAAACTCCAAAATCTAACAGTAAACCGCGGTATTGGTAACCTATTATAATATACTTCGCATGCTACCGAAATTAGTATAGTTAAGTCAATGCGCGGTTCCATAACTACATATTTCTGGCCTTGTGGAGGAGCAATTATAATTTTATAAATTATAACTGTTTACATTTTCATCAACATCCTTCATTAATATACCTATTCTCTCGAACATTAAAATAAATATTATATAATATTTTAAATAGGATTATTAGATTAGATTTATTATTGACAGTTATATTAAGAAAAAATATTAATGATATGAAATATTAAAAATAATTGTTCATTATATTTATATATAATAGAGAACGAAATTAGATATTTAGAATTGAGTATTGAGACTGCAGAAGGATCTACAACCGTTCACCAAAAGTGGAAAACACAACAAATGTTATATGACTTCCACAGATTTGACAATTCTACATTGGAGAGCTAGAGATCAGGGACGGGTTTTTAACAACCGAAAATAAAATCATCCTAACCAAATATTTTTTATTTTATTTTCTATGAGAGAAAACTAGGAATCTAGGATTATTTAAATTTGATCTAGTTTTCTAACTTGTAAATTCATACTCTTTACCACGATGAATAGAGAGGCATTTAAAGGAATATCCTAAACGTCAACAAACAAACAACAAATTCGAGCCAATTATGTGCCTACTGATATCAGAGCTGTTGAATTGGTCAATGGATAAGAGTTACTGTTGCTGATTGCTTTGTCCGATACATGAAGTATGTATGTATGTTATCTGTGACCTGTGGTGTACACAAACTATTCATTTGGAGGGCGGTAGATAAAAATCGATTTATTCCACTCTCACAATTTTTGGATAGTTTTAAGTTTTAAACTAATCGCAATTATTTTTCACCCAAAAACCATTTCTAATATTATAGTTTCCACGTTATATTATGTTTACTCACAATAATTTTATTTGCCGAATCTCTTGTTGAATGTTCATTGTTTTGTACCGATCGGCGGAATCAACTAAATACTAATTAACAGTTATTATAATATATATCATAATCCATGTAAAACATTGAACGTTAGACACTTTAAAATATTAAAACGTCGTGAACAACATTAGATTGTGAAATAATTTTCAAAAAAATGTCATTGAAAATCACATAACACCCTGATACCCCTCTTGGGCTAGCCAGTTCTGATTGACTGGTAACAAAGTATACGCGGATGGCGTTTCGATGACATTCGGATAATGAAAATATATGGAAAAAAAAAAAACCGAAATATTCATAAATCCGCCGGATGATTATGTACAATAACATCCGGATCGTGTGGGGACGAAGTAGAATGACAAACAAAACGTTTTTTTTTTTTTTTTACACCGGAAGATATGAATTAGAGATGTTTCGCCGCGGTCCAGTGCCCCGACACGAAGACGCGTCCCCTCGTTCGAAAATCCAAAGGGTTCGGGTCACGTGCCGGTCGCGCGCGCGGAACTGTACGATATATTAATGTGATTGCGCGCGCGTGGCCCACAATCGGCTTCAAAACTAGTACCTACCGTCGTCTGAGCTTCGGAAACCGCTCACCGTATGTCACGCGAGTACCCTGCCACCCGGCAGCGGGGGAGGCGAACGACTTGTAAATAACATTATACTATTACGGCGTACACTGCGCTTGTTTGATATATCTAAACGCGAACGATTTCCAAACCCTTCGGTACCCAGTCACTCGTCGTCAATGCGGCGTTTAAAGTAATGGCTTATGCGTTTGTTAAATTTTACTTTTCGCGGACGCGCGCCGAGGATTAAAAAATATAAATAAAAAAGACACCCGACCGTACCAGCATTCGCGTGATCCGGAATATATTATAATATTTATAACATAACAACGCGACCGTTTTCGCAATAAATAGTTCAATATTGTATCATGGTCTTGTAATTTGAATGAAATAATTGTTTCGATTAAATTAATTAAAAGCGCGCGATTCGTTCACCCTCATTTACTATTATTGTTTAATGACATGCGTTGTAGCAAAATATTGTCGCGTACGCAGAACGAAATCGGTGGCCTTTAGAATTTAATTTTAAACGCTACAATAATTATCAAATTTAAAGAGAAGAGTATTTTTAAAAGTCTGACATATCCAAAATTTGTAATGCACTTTTTATGAAATAAGTGGTTGAATTTTAAATTTTTTATAGCTGTACCTTTTTTTCTTTATAAAATGGAAATTTCAGATCCCCGTGTATATTCTTCTCTTTAAATTTTATTATAATCTTTTAAACTATAAATTTACCCTAAACACCACGATTTTGTTTTTTGCGTATGTATAATTTTTGTATATGTTAGAAAAATAGGAAAAGCAAATCGTACACTAACATTATTTTCAAATTGTTTTTAAAATATATTTTACAATCGACAATATTTTCGTTTAAAACAAAAGACGAATTAATAACGGAGTGACTGAAAAATTAAATGTTAAGAAATCCGTATTGAGAATGAGATTTGTGATAGGATGATCTATCAGTATAATTGAAAAATTGATGCTATAGGACTATAGGACTTCGACGGATTTGACAATTTTATATTGGAGAGCTAGGATTCTGGAGTCGAGAACCTAACCACTGGAAACGAAATCATCCAGGATTGCATATATAGATTTCATATTCAAATTGAAAACAAATTGAATTTGTTATTTTGTAATGTATTCATGTATGGACTTGTTGTCAAAAGATAAAGTGGGTAAAAATTAATATTGTTAAACGTATATTTTCGAAACTTTACGCCATTGTCCTTTGAACCGTTGAGATCGATGTCACGTATTTCCGGCGACAGAATCACATGTCACTTTATAATCGACACGAACAAAATACAAATTTCTCGTTGAAACGTTTGAGAAGGAACGAACATGAATTCAAATATTGTTTTTGGAGTGGATTAACAATCATAATTATTCAAACATTGCGTCTGAATAATAAACATAAATAATATAGGCAAATTCAAACCAGATGACGTATTTAATATACTTTTAAAATTACGGTCAACAGCGCGTAAAAAATAAACAAACCGCGATTTTAACAATGATTACAACTCTCCCTTTCCTCGTCCCTCCACGGCGTTTAAGCACATATACAGCGCGTGCACAAAGAATCTAGACGCTAACCGTTCGCTATTAATTATATCGTCGCCTACTCGGCCCTCGGGGATAGCGTCGTGTTTGAAGAGCAATTTATAATTTCGTATATTATTTTCGCACGCGCGAACGGATCATATTATTATAATATTGTTATGTTTGCCGAGGCGGTATCATCATTTTTTTCTCGACGAAAACCCGTATAATTTTTTCCACTTTTTTTCACTATAGCTTCGTCCGAAAAATATGAACTAATTATATTTTAGCGACACACTATAATACTCTTGATGTAGATTTACGCTGCGATTTATAAGTAAATTATTACAACTTTGGTTTTTAACCTAACCTCTTATGTCACTTCTGCAAAATTTTGACGTAACGTAATGCATCCTTTTAACCGTCGAATCATATTAAGAAGTTATTATTATTATGTATTATATTAATTATACACGTTGGTCTGGCTCTCATCGGAATACAGATTAAAACGTCACGTGTAATGTACGATTCATGTCGTTTAAAAATAACTATTATAATATGCGCCACGCGGTAATGACAAAACACGCCATAATTTATCCAGCTAAACGTGTGAATGGTGTTCTTATTATGAGGTGGCGTTTAGCTTAAGTCCAGCGTGTGTTGTAAAAACGATACCGCGGTCGTATTTCGACTTACCGTAAAACGAAATGTTATATCTACAAGTAATATGTTTTACGGTATGTTCAAATAAGGTTTAAGTTTTAATATATTATGGTAAGTGTTATGCGGTTCACGCATTCGACACATGACCGTAGTTCTAGCGCGATGGCCCATTTCGACGACCAGATGCAATATTATGCGTATATTGCGTGTAACGTGTCACCGCCGCGTAATTTATTACACGTCTTTGGCGCGGAATTTTCGTCAAAATATAATATTATATTATAATTTATTATCAGTGGGCGTATGAGAAATAAAAACAAACACACAATATTCGACTTACTACCACTTACGATATACCTTCATACGACTAACCAATACACGACACAATATTTTGTATAGATATTTGTGAATAAAAGTAATTTTGATAAATTTTTATTCGAATCTGGAAACATTACGAGTACTAATGATAGAATTTATATTTTTATTTGACTGCACTTTTTATCTCGTCGTTTATACTTTATTCCTTCCGATTTTTTCCCAAAGCAGAGGAGTGCACCCAAATAAGATATACCATTAGATTTTATTAAAATTTAAGATAATAGAA
>CM023361.1:6096755-6112648 GCA_013282895.1 Eriosoma lanigerum
TAATAAATAATTATATATTGCGTTATTTATATTAAAAAAATAAGCTTGCATTGTGTTTTCTTTTTTTATTATTAATTAAATCCAAAATTATTATATGGTTCCAATCCCTGTTATAATTTAGAATAATTCTGGAAAGAATGAAACATAAACGATGGGAAAAAAGCACTAACGATTGGTACCGGTCTGGATCCGAAATTCGAAATGTGGGGGGGGAGTGTCGGGAACATGGACTTCTAATAATCGACCCCATAAAAAAGTAGATTTCTTATAATAATAATAAAAAAGATTTAAAACATTCTTGTTCGCAACCGACGATATCGCATCGTCTGCCATCACACGAGGGTATTACAGTGATTTATCGAATTTTTATCTTCTGTTAAATAACGCGGTCGGAGGGAAGAGGCGTTAAATTAAATTCGCAAAAGTTTTCGCTTCCCGGAGACGTCGGGACAGCGCGAACGAGACGAACGAAATCGGTGCTGTTGTTGATAATAATATTGACACTTGGAATCGAAATTAATTTCATATAACTTTAACGTTTTTATTTATTTATTATTATTATTTTCCCCTCGCATTCCCCTGACACCACGCGGAAAAACCAAAGTCCCGATTTCCTCGAGAGCCAAAAGGTTAGGTAACAAATTAATAATTTATAAAGTTCGCCTCTCGGCCGGTTGACAGTTTGATTAAATCTCGAACACTGACGACGCTCGCGAACGTCGGCTGGATAATAATATAATAAATATAGCGCGCGAAGTGCGAGTGTGTAATAGTTTATTGTCGTCGTCGGTGATGACTTCTCTTTGGAAGTTTACGGCACCGACTGCAAAAGTTTATTAACGTGCGATGTATTATATGTTTTATTGTTATGCGTGTGTAGGGGGAAATACCTATAGGACTTTGGATAGTTGAGAGCCACTTAACGTGATCGAATGATTTTCATAACTGAAATAAGATTTCGCGAACTATAGTTTCGTTGTTTTGATATGACCATAACAACACCCATAAATCTCATAAATCCGTCGAATCGTCACCAGTTAAAGACATGAAAATATGAATTTCTATTCAAACGATTCGTAATTTTATATTATCGTTATATACCTATCGATAAGTTGCCAAAACACTTTTCATACCATGCGTGTTTATATTTTGTATTTTATATTCTGAGCGAAGCGATAAATGTATTGGTTTGTTTGTTTGAAGACACTTTTCCTGATAGAAAATAATAAAAGTCTAATTAGTCGTTCTACTTGCAAGATTATTTTTTATTGAATACTATTATAAAGTAATAATTTCAAAAAGGTTGGAAACCGCTGGATTACAACAAGTACGGTATGCTTTCGCTAGATAATTGCATATACTTGGCACTTTACTTAGCTAATTTTTTTAATTTCTCAATAGCTTTATCTCGGGATAAAAAAAAAATACCAAAAAATGGTTGAAAAACTGCGAAATTTACGGAAACTTCGATTTTGACGAACTAATATTTAAAATTATTTTATGACAACAAATTTTTCTGTTGCACACTAATATTGTAAATAAATAAAATGAATAAAAAAATATATTATCCGCATATGTATGTATATTGTATAACGGACTTGAGTTTTTCGAACGCATTGGAATCTTAATTATAATATAACGCAATAACATATTCCACCAGAAATCATTCGTAGTACCGAAGGGACGAAGGAGATACGCCCGGAATCGACTTCCCCGCTTTTTTTTTTCAATTTACCGCCGAATTTTTTTACGATACAATGTTATGTAACAGGTACATGAAGAACGGTTTTAGGTAGAAAACGGTAAAACAAAACTGTACCGCGTTGCACTTGCAGTAAACGACCGGACGCAATCTCGTAATGGTCGAAATTCGCGACGCATGGTATATCGCACCGGAATCGACGACACGGTTCACGTGAACCCAATGACACGGCGATATTCGCAGCCCATCCATATAATGTGTCTTTTCCCGGTGACCCTTCCGGACGTTTATCCCGGTTCCGAACAGATGTAGTGAACCCGAAAAACGAATTAACCGTACAATAATATAATAAACACACACACACACAAAGGATACACGAGGATCTATACATTTAATAATATGATTGTGTACGCGACGCGACTATAACTGTTTAATGTGATCGACCGTTTATTATTATCACCAGAAATAATAATCATGTTATAATAACCCTTTTATATGATAACACGTATAACGTATATTCGTTTGATATTTTACTATGGAAACGCAAAATCGTCGAAGTAAAAATATCATTATCTCGCGATAACATAATATAAATAATAATATATACGTACGAGATCGTATTTTATAACAATTATAGTTATTACGATTATAATAAGTGAAAGTCGCTGCGCAGTATAATATTATAGGGAGCTTAATGTTTGTTTTGATTTATTTTCATTTAAATTTTTTTCTGTTTTTCAATACTGGACATTAAAAAGTCATGTATAAAGTTTAAGTTAACTTAGTATTAACTTTTTCCCTTAACTTTTAATATTAGAACATTTGTTAACTGAACTTGTAGTTTAATTTTTTTTATTATAAATTAATCTAATTAATAACGAGTTAATTTAATTAAAATCCAAGTTAAATTTATTTATTTATATTTACATTTTAATAAATTCAATTGATTTATAATTTTTTTAATACTAAAAATAATTTTCTCAAAAATTGAGTTTGTTTTGTATTTTATTTTATCATGTGCCACCTAATTCAGGCAGTTATAATTTTAATATTTTGTTAATTTTTAATATACATTTGTTGAATATTACTTTTTTAAATGCATCCACTCTTAGGCGCATGCAAACTTATTAAACGTATATCATTATACATATTTTTTCGTTTAATAATATTTAAAAAATAAGAATTAAATAATTTTAAATTTAACTATTAACTTAACTTAATTGAGATAATATAATATTTTATTAATTATAAACTTTTGTATTATAAGTCAATTAACTTAATTTAAGTCAGTTAAAAAGTTGCATCAACTTACCCAACCTTGTTTTTTTTTTATATAAATTCGATCTTCTATATTAATTACCTATCTTTGATCATCGTTCATCTTTAATATCTAATTCAATGTAACAAATTTGATATCTTGTAACTGGCTTCCCAACGGTTTTAACGATTATTGTATATAAAAATTCATAAAATGACCGTGCGAAATTTAACAAATTTATTACAAAATACGTATCTAGCATAGAGTCCAGTGACGGATTGAGACTTGAGACCGGCCCGGGAAACATTGTTATATCTATAGCGGCCCGCACTATTAATGTTTGTTTTTAAATTTATATAACAATCTCAATTAAAAATATTTAAACTCCAAATATTTTAACCGTTATCGAGATAAAACGAATTCATTGTAAATATTAAAATGTACAATAATATTATCGTAAATGATATACACGTCTGCAGTGTCTTAAAATTGTTTAAAATAAATCGAAAAATCAAAATATGTATTTTGATTGTGTGGTGCTCAGTGTTCAACACACAAATAATATATACATCACCCTGTTCGCACATTGTACACAGGGCGCAGCCTCTGAAAGATTTGTCGGATCCGCCAGAGGACTTAGCACCATTCACAATTAATAAATCATCCACCGCGGACAGGATCGTAAAATCACATAATGTCTCGTGCAACGTGCTCGTGTTGTTCTAACACATCACACGTTTACATACCGCGTGCATATAATATTATACACATCGTCTCACGCCTGATCTAAAGCGCACACATGACATTACAATAATATATTAACCCTAACCTAAAACCGTTGCCGTCTAGCGCGTATGTACCCCTACAGGGTGGATCGGTAGTTTGTCGTGGAAACGGCAAAATTTAAAAATAACTCTTTAAAACGTGTGTTTTTGTGACGCAAAGTCCTAATCAAGTTTCTTTGTTTTCCTGTCACGTTTTAATCAATTAACTCTTATCGCTAAAATGGGATTTGGCGACGGGTTAGTAAATCTCCTCGGTCGTCCTCCCACGTTATTGTTGCTCATTTTTTTGGAACGTACTGTAACATCTCACACCCGATGTCGGTATAGGTACCTATAGAAAATGTACCGTTCGTTTTCTCTGGTAGACATATGACACATCCACAAATAATTAATATTATACCGCGCGCCATAAAATAACAATATTATTATAATCGTTGAATTTCGCGGAGGGAGCGCTAAATAATATGCGTTTCCGTTGTTTTAACAATTTCATACGATCACCCTGTACACGATGCGCTCGTGTGTGATAATAATATTATTATATATACCGTTTAAAGTGTTTTCACTTCTATAAACATCTCTCTACAACGGAAACCCGCGCGGCAATTATAATAATTTATCTTCTCGCGCGTGTTCACACATACCTCGGACTAATTGTCTGACAAATCCGTCCCCGGATACCCGTAATGGACTCGGGTGTCGTCATCGAACAGACCGTCGAACGTGCGCAGCACTTGTGCCGCCGTCACAATATTATCGAAATATTTTATAGGTTGCGTCTTAAATATTATGCCTTATACCCGTCGAGGTGTCATGAGAACCGGATATAATTTTTTATCACCGGAATATAACATACCTAAATATTTTTGAATTTTTTTTACACGTCTTTAAAACACTGAATTTAAATTTTACTAGGTATATATATATATATATATTATTATTATTATGTTTATATAACCATTAAAAATTCCATCGATTGTCAAAAGTTAAAAAAAAAGTTTGGAAATCGATTTAATTGAAAAAGAAAAGACCATAAGTTTATTTCCGAATATTTCCGAATTTTTATCGCAAGCCTTGATTTTAACGACATACGTATTAACACGATCATCATCCAGTAGTTAGCGTCTATTTTATACAATTATTATTGTCGAAGCTTTTACGAGTATTTTCATTACACTGTTTTTCGATGACATTATTTCATTCTTCTTTCTTCAACTGAACACATAAACGAAAACATGTTTTTCATTATAAACTACTAGTATAACATATTTTACATTCCGTTTATAGTAAAAGTTATGAGGGATTCGAATAAACGGTTTTTCTACCAATAAGTATATAATTGCTACCGCTTGCGATTATTCGTACTTTCCAATAACAGCGTGCGCGTTTTAAAATTATTGCAATATTAATTTGCTGTACAATTTGTGTACAATATTATGTAAAATATGACCAGACCAATCGTATAGGTTTGCAATCTTGCAATTATTTTTTCTTCCCTTTGAATTCGTCTATTCACGTTAATTTTGCGCAATTAAACTTTTTTAATAAACTCAGATTCCGATAAGTTAACATATACTTTAACAATCCGGGATAATTTTAAGAGATAGGGTTTAGATTGACTTACAAGTTATATATTATAATTCTTCATTTACAGAAATAATTTAATTAACGTTTAGACAAGGTCAAAAGTCAAAACTTCACGGACATGTAATATCGTTCTTTTTAAAGTCTTTAAACCTATAACGATTGTTTTTTTTTTTTAAAAAAAATTCGCGTATTCGCGTTATTTTGCGTTCGTTTATTGTATAGAAAAATTTACCCAAAAACGATCTATTTGATTTTCGTATTCATAAATATAAAAACACTTCTATCCGGGCGATAAAAACTCGTCGACTCCTACACAGCGGCAAAAGGGGAAACTTTCTTCGATATATGAGCATCCATATTAAATATTTATTAATTTCTATACGGGGTCGTTTTCCGATTTCGTGCGATACGCGCGTGCGTATGTATACAGGGTGATTGGTAAGAAAAGATTATGTAATTGGTCCTTAGGCATATGTTAAGTATATAATCAAAAAGTAAGCACGTCAAATGTACTGAATGCTAACCTAGCTTTATAATTTTCGTTTTATATGAAAGAAAATGTAAGTGTATATTACTGTTATAGAACAAGTTTAACGATGATAAGGTTCATAAGACAATACACTATACTTTGTGGAATGTATATAGTATACGTTATAAAGTATGTTTTCGTTTATCGAAAAACCTGCGTCTCTCTCGCACATGACGTTTTCGTTTATATTACTAGCTATTTATAATTTTTATGTCTATGTGGATTTCCAACTCGTATTTACAACATAAAATTATGATCACCCTGTATGGTGGTCACAGTGGTCCGAGTTTAGAATATATCATCAATAATTTCCTTTATATTCGGACAATATAGGCGAGCCCTTTGGTGCTCTGCAAGCCCTTGCAACCCTTCATCCGATAGTTTATCGAAATAACATCTCAGTCTCTCCTGTTTTATCGTCTACGAACCCTCACGCCGCAATATATCTCTATTGTCACTATCCCGTCCTTTAATAATAGGTATACGCAAGCGTCTGTAACTGCAGCGACCCCGCGAAAACTTTATGGCTTTATATTGTCAATGTCGCCGTATAAATATCGGTCTAGGGTTTGAAAAGTACACACAATTTTCATAAAATATTTCATTTTGGTGAAAAAACACAATATAAATTATTTCAAAATATATACAGATTAATTTATTTAAAATATCATGCATGATAACAAAATTATCGATTTTCACGGATATAGATAACTAACAACTTTGTGACATACCGTGTAAAAGTTAAAAATAACAATATCAAATTGGAGTTTTACAAGGGATTAAATATAAAGTTAGTACCTCAAATAAAAAACATTTTATTAAGAGAATAGTTAACTTTAAACATATTATGCCATTAGCAAGTACCTACTTTGTTTCAAGAGCTACAATAAAAGATTAATTCTATTAACCAGTGATCACACTAAACGGCGTCAATTGTAGTAATTAAACTGTGGTAATCAATAATTAATATAATAATATGTTCATACATTACGAACAGATGTCCGTCACACACGTCAGCTGCTATATTATACATATTAAGTGGGCACTCGGACTGCGACTGATAAACACACCACACACATGGGCATGCATAATAATGAATTATACTTAATATGAGAGAATATATTATATTATACTCGAATTCGACGAAATATTTTGAGATTGATATGCATTAAAAAATCGTCAATCATAAGAAATTCGACAATATTAAAAATTAATCATTTTTGTAAAAACAATAAAATACGCAAAATTTTACCGTGCTGCATTTAAATTTTATGAAAACTAATTGAAAAGCCGAAAACATGTTTTTTTTTTATATCGCGCGTCTTAAAAATGATAAAAATCCTATGTAATATGTAAATTTACCAAAAATTGTGTTTACAACAAATAATGACAAACATATATATATATATATATATATTACAATAGTATTTCTGTTGACTTTTCCGCCTCTGCGCAGGTTCGCTAAACGCGATCGAATCTATTTCGAGTCCGACATATATTGTGTTTCGTTAATATTATATAAACTACCGATCAACCCGCACGGTCACACATGTAATTATATATGTATATACGTAAACACAATATACCTATCGTGCAAACAACGAATCGTTTTACAATAATAATAATAATAATATGTTTCAATTAAGTCAGTGTCTGCACGTGTGTATCAATAGTCGTTTATTCGTCGCCGCGCCACCGGATCTATTGCAATTTCGTTTTAGGGGACAAAACGATTATCAACCGTTTCTTTTGGTATGCGTTTGGTCCGAACCGTATTAATGTGTATATTTTAATATATATATATATATATATATATATTGGTATAATGACGTTTTCGTGGGTGACGCACCAAACGAACCGATCGAAACTATTAAAACGATTCGTCGGACGTCGAAGTCGCGATTTTATTTTATTAACTTCCAAAAGTTCTACAGAACCGTAAAAATGAATATTGCTGTAGGATTTTCACACGCAGTTTGAAACGTTGACGAATTTTATTTTACTCCGTTTTGAAATCGGTCATAAAAATTATTGTTACTTATTGAGTACGATAATAAGGTACCGTCACATTGACGTGCGAGTACGTGAGCCTCGTATTAAATACAAATAAACAAAATATAATTCGTTTATCGAATTCGTGCAAGACGTTTAAAAACATGTTTTTTTTAAAAAAATATTATAATATACAGGTATTCTTCTTATAATGACTTGGAAAATAGTATACAAATATTTTTTTCAAATTTTGAGATCTCTTATGTCACATAAATTATGCAACATATAAATATACAATTTTATCATCCTGTGGTAATTCAAGGAATTTTTACAATGTAAATTATTACCTAAGTAGTTTAATAATGATTTATAGACATGAGATATATTGTAATATTAGGTATTATAAATATGTAGATAATTTGTTAAAAAACATTGCATACTTTTTAAATATTTTAGAATAATCTAAACCGAATGGAAGACAAATATGTAATTAGGATTTGTACGAAAAAGTTGTCGGTACTGTAATATTGGCCGTTACTCGTGAAATATGATTAGGATCTACGTGAAAAAGAGCATAAAATGGTACACTGATAAAATTATTGTTCGTTTTTATGTTAATAGGTAAACACAGAGACGAAAATATTATTTTTCTCAGATTACTAACGACGTCTGATATCATTTTCCACGTTTAATAAGTATATATATATATATGTATAAAGGTTAGGCGTATTATTAAAATTTAATTTAATTTTCATATTGTAACGAATGTATTTTGAAACGTAGTGAACGTATTCGTTTGACGTTACCACACCGCGACCGGTTTAGTTTTCCCATTTATTATTATATTTTTTTTTTTTACAATTTTTTAATTGTAAACAAAAAAAAACAAAAAATCATGATAACGACGAGCCGACAACGGCGACGGCCGCGTGACACTCGTTACACGATATTATAATATATTATAAAATACTACTGTGGTGCGCGTATATTACACGCGGTATTACACACGGTAAAGTGGCATTTTTCCCGTCCGTCGCCGTAATTTAATGATAATATTTCAGTTCCGGGGATGCCTAATTAATTCAATACCGGCAAGAAGATAACAACAAAAACGGATACCTCGCCCCCGCCACCGTCCGGCACGCGTTCGCCGTGCCCCCGCGACGCGTTATAAATATTATTTGGACCCTCGTGTCGGCTCTATACAACGTGTATAATAATAATAATAATAATAATAATATTATAATATACGCGCGTTTCGAATGCGGCAAATTTGCATAGGGTAATGAACGTCGGCTACTTTTTATTACTATATTATATGCGGTGTACATACCGTAATATTGTAATGTATACAGGGTGAAAACGGTGAACATTACGCGCGTACCTATAATTTTCGCTCTGTAATTTTCGTGACACGTCGATGTCAATCGATCGCTCTGTTGATATACGCGCGCTAGAGCCAAAAAGAGAGTGTAGGTATACATTATATAACAATATAAACGATATATAGACAATGCCGAGTTTACATGCGAACGTGTTATTAACGTGAATTAGTGGTTTGGAAAAATTAATTTAAGCACAAATTCAAAGTGGATCGAGGGTTATAAACAACACCGTATTATGTTATTATTATTATTATTATTATTATTATTTTTTTTTTAATAAATTTATATTGCGCAGAGAAAACGATAGATATTTTTCACGGTATACCCTACCCGTTTTTTGATTATTATTATTTGTAGTCTTCGGTCTAGCTCAAATATCTCCGTAGTTTGGTAAAATTCGAGTGTAGGTATACCGCGGAACAGAATATCGAGTTGCAAAAATAACGGAGATATTTATGACGCGGGAATCGATGAACGCACTGTTTGACGGCCTTCCAAACCGTTTTTAAAAAATTTCAACGTACGACTAAATAATTTACGTTAATATAGGTTAGGTCAATCATCATGCGTTTTGGCGCAGACCGTTTTGTTTTCTTCTCTTCTGATTTATTATTGTGTATTCGAACAACTTTACTCGGAGAGGTAGGTAGGTGAACTAATGAAATCCGCCACAATATTATAACGATAATGACATATTATTACGTGCGATACGCGTTTTATACACTCCGTTTCAAAAGTATTCGAATAAACGTTTCGTAAAATTGTGCGATTCTGAGGACGCTGCCGCGTTAGGTTTTATTACGATTTCGCGCTAAACCAGTCGCGCGCATACAGATAATTCAAACGTTTTGTATACGGGGAAATTGAATTACAGTCGACGAACGGGTACGGCGATGGTAGGTAAATATATCATTATTCCGTTGACCATCGTCCATCACGCAGTCATCGTTGCACGCGTTTTTAATAATTAATAGTATATTAATGTACGGCCAATGTAATTAAAACGAAAACCACGCGAACGCGTATACGCCAAAAACAAACGTAAATTGTGTAAATGCAAACAAAAACGGATCACCGACCGGCGGGAAATATTATTGCGTTTACGATACGTATTCATATTTCAAACGTATCGTTTATAATATTAATGTAAACTCATCCGCCAATTAAAAAAAAAATAATAATAATAATAAATATATTGTTTGGCGATGCGCAATGATTATTTGAATATTTAAAACGCCTAATCGGAACTCGTTCATTCGGTATATCATCGTACATATAGGTATATGTATATAATTGTTACAGTGAAATATGCGCTCGTCGTATGGGTATCATTTATATTAGTAAAAAATCAATTTTTTTACTCCGGTTCAGAGATGATTTATAATAATAAAAATTATGAATTTGCGTAATGTACGAACGCGGCTTATTTTTTCTACATGGCATTTAGATCCTTAAACCTTCTATCCTGGTCTGGTTATCAATATTGATTATATATATATATATATATATAATACATAATGTGTATACTCGTGTTACTCTAAAATCTCAAAGCGAATACCTAAATATATTATACGTAGTAATTTTTAATCTATATGCTCTTTTATACGTAAATATAATGTATATATATATATTATAGATTCGATACCTATCGTATAATATTATAATAATATTGTTACGTCGAGAAAAATTAATGCGCATCGCTTTTATGCGGAATCTTATTTGAAGGGTGCACTGTGTATTATAATATAATAAATTGTGTTACGACATGAAACGACCATAATGTCGGTGTGCAATAAAATAATAATAATAATATTATAATACACTCCCGATCTTTATAATGCCAATATAGTATACACGCGTCTGTCCCTCGGGCATCAAAAATGGAATTCCGCATAGTCCGCCCTTTCGCGATTACCGACGATATTTTTATTTAGTCAACGTCTATAGACCATCGTATAGAAATTGTTTTCGTAAAATCAATCCTATAGTGTATTTACTAAAGTAAATAAGTGAAACAAAAGACAAAGACAGTTTATTAGAACGATTAAAATTTTTACTAAGAGCTCGGTAGTTGTATGAGCTAAAATAGATAAAATATGCATGCAAATAATATGCACATAAAAATCTAAAATATGCGAACAAAAAATTTAAATATACAAAAAATAGAGATATTAGAATTTTTTTTTAGATATGCGATTTATTACGATAAAGCGTCTAGAACAAACTCATTCGTGTACAACCGATAATTATCAACAGTAATTTAAAATTGCGATTAACGATAAAAGATTTATGGCATTTACGTATTGTAAAAATAAAATTAGATTAAATACGCACCATGCCGTTGTCGTTAAGTTAATAGCCAAGAGCAACGATGACACTAAATACCTACGTTACATAATTGAATACAAAATACATAGTTAAAAAAATAAAAACATGAATTAAAAAAAAATATATATTCAATATGCATAAAAATTTATGAAAGTTTACAAAATATACACTTTTTTCTAAAATTAACGATATATGCAATAATATGTATTTTTAATTTTTGTTTTTAAACTAGTCGTTATATAGAATGCATTTCTAGATTGGTCTACTATAAATCAAAAACATATAAACAAATATTCAATTCCTACAACTTCCGAGCCCTATATTAAATTAGACATAATAGCTAAACTGTGTCATCGGAAATCAAGCGGTGTAAGGGGTGGTTATGTCTGTAGGAAATGGAGAGATTAAGAAATTAATAAAATATCAGCAACAGGTCAGTGTGAGGACAGAATGGAAATGTAAGGAAAACCCGTGTGCATTTGCGTACATATATGCGGTATATGTTATTCGTACTCAAGCATAAAATGCACTAATAAAAAACAAAACATGTGAAAACAAATCCCACATGTGAAAGAGCTAACAATTTTAAGCTCTAACAATATTTGATTAATATGAACATCAAATGAAGAGAAGGTCTAACGAGAAATTATATTTGTAACAATAGATACGCGTTCAAGTATAAGAAACATTTAAAGGATAATAAAGAAATAGAGGAAAACGATTTTTAAATAAGACATCGAATAACACTTGTTGCGATTTAGAAAAAAATGGTTGGACTGAAGAGCTGAACGAGTGAAGTTCGGTCTGAATAATATTACTGTCGGATGGAGAGTTAAATTACTTAAAACTATTTTAATATAATCAGCAAACGTTAGTATAATATTCCGATCAGGGGTGTGCACAAGATTTTATTTTGGTAGTGGTTTTAACTTAAAAAAATATCATTATAAAAAGTAAAAACAGGTATACAAAGAAAAATATATTGACTTTTTTATTTCAATTTGAGGGTAGTTTGAATCCCCGAAACCACCCCCTCAACACGCCTTCGATACATCTGTAGGTACCTAATACATATATAGGTATTGAATTCGTCATCGCTTTCGTACACAGCGGTCGGGAGTTCTGTGACATTCGCTCGGGAGCGGTCAATTATAAATGGGTAATATTGTTATATAATAATGTACATCGTACACGCGCGAGCACTTATATAATATATAAGCATCTCTTTTTACACAACAGCGTATATATATATTTATACATAAAGTAATTATTCCGCTAGCCACCGCTGTCCCCTGGTTTTTTTTTTATTATTATTATCTAACCATATATTATATACCTAATGATAATAACGATAACAAATATGGTTCATCGTTCGGTGACGATGGAAGAGCGGTCGCGGCGTTTCAAAACGACCGATCCGGCTACTGTTCGCGCACAAGTGCTGCGGCGGCGACCAAATAAGTGCATATGTATACAACGTTATATATTATATGGTATACGCGCGACAGATGGGACTTGCGATGTTTTCACCCCCGATGCAAAACGCACGAGCATTATTCGATCGAGGACCGTAAAGGGCGATGGAAAAGGGACGGGAAGGTGGTTAAACGGGAAAAGATGAAGGGGAGGGTGGAAAAATAACCAAAATAAACCCACCCTCGCCTACGCCCCCGCGGACGACTCCGTCTTCATCTTCGTCGCAGTCGTGTAATGACCAGCTCCGAGAAAATAAAGGGGAGGAATTAATATAGAGCTCTCGCGCGCGTAATAACATAATCCGTTGACCCCCTTCGAGTGTACGCGCCCATTTCGCGTATGTAATAATATAATAATACACGTACATATTATTGTTATTTTATACGTTCGGACGGAGAAACTTATAGTTTATGCATACTGCGGTTCAGAACCGTGAAGATCTCGCGGTATACGATGTGATCAAAATGATGTCTGGTGGAAATGAAAAAAAAAATTGATATAACCGATTAACAGGAGAGGTGCTTCATATTCCGATTGCCCTGTATATCTTACGTATACGTAATAGTATTATTATTTTATTATATAAAATAACAATATTGTATACTGCGGTTTACGAATCGGACACCGAGGGAGAGAGCCCGCGCGCTCGTACAATATAATAATATAATGTACACCGTAATAATAATATACGTAGTGAATACGATGTCGCGTTATTGATAAACGCGGTTGGAAGATTTCATTTATATACCATTAATGGGATATCTGTTCATTGCGTGTTTATTCGTACTATAACCGAGAAATCGAAATATTATCGATTGTAAAAACGTACGACCGATTATACGTGCAGATTCGCGCCACCATTATCGTACGCGTTATCTTTTCCGATTGCGCGTAGACGAACCAATCCTCACCTCAAAATCTGGTATGATAACATATTATTATCGCAGTTAAAAAAAAAATTGGTTTTTTTCAAGGAGTTGTTCCAATTATGGCGTTCGTTTCATCAAATAGAAACACAGTAATTTAAATTGTTTCCATGGAAACATCATTATATTTTTCACCTTGATGATACTTCTTTTTAGTAATGGAACAATAATATTATATCTATCATTAAAATACAAGATGAAATTCGAGGATTCCTAGCATTTTAAATTCAATCGAAAACACTATAATATTTTCCCATCGATAATATTAAAAACGAATAAAACAACGAGGATTATAATTACAAGCCTTTTTTATGGCCAATGAAGTTGAGTCACTAACCATTTTGCGAGTAATTTGTAAGTCTGGTTTCAAAAGTTGCAAGTTTGAGTTGATCTCAATTTCACATGGTTAAATAGATGATTGGGTCAATATTAGATCATTAAAAGTTCGGTGACTTGTAAATTACAAAATAAGACATGCAATTACTTGCATATTAAAACACATCGATTGAAACCATTTTCAAACTCCTGAGACGAGTTGGGTGAGCTACCTGAAGTCGGCTCACAATTTTTTTTTAATCCTCTGAAATTGTGGTTCAATTGGATTTGCAAGTTTTGGAACCATACTTATAAATAATTGCAAAATATTGGCAAATGTTTCTAAAAGTTCAGTGAAAGTCGGTGGGTCAGCTTAATGACCCTCGTTTTTATATCAATTATCAGAGTATTAAAAAAAAATTTCAAGCGAGAATTAATTCAAATTGAAATTTTTATTCATACCTCATGTTTCTTTCATAGGTTACATGTCTATAAAATATATATAAATACGCGTTACATAAATTTATTTTACATTTTCGGTTGTACTTACTTATTTATAATTATATAGGTAATTATGTTTATACGTTTTGTTTGATAATAGTATTATGTGCATACTATTTTCACGGATCGTCGACTATAATATTTACAGCTTGTTTCGTTAAAACGCACGCAGTATACGACTAGCGCGACAGATGGGTTAGTCGATGTTTAGTCGGGCGGGACGCGTGCACCGATATGGTAATATTCTATACGTAATATATAGTCAATATACTGTAATCAATACTTAAATTTTAATACATTGTGTACTAAAACCATAAAAAATTGATTTATTGTTATTTTATTAATCAAATACACCTAAAAAAATAATAGTTCTTACTTCATTTTAAATAGGTGTAAATTTTTAAAACACAAATTTAATATAAATTATACATTTCATTTAAAATAAAACTTTGATGGTACCTACATTATATTACCTGTAGTAGATATTATATATCAGCGCCCCCGTCGACCAATGAGAAATTTATTGCAAATGTCCCACTCTAACTTTATTTAGTTGGTGTAGATTAGTCCTTTAGGTTTAAGATTAAGCCAATAATCTACCTTCATAAACAACTTACGTCAAAAAATGATTAAAAAAGTCCTTTGAATTACCTACATTTATAACGAAAATATATTTTTGTGTCAACGCGGCCCTAAATACACTGTGAAGATTTAAACACTCGTATTTCATTTGATTTATTAATATAAAAACACATAAAGAACTAAATTATTGAATAATAAAACTATTTATTGGGCGTCTTTAAACGTATATAATTAGTTATATATACGTGTTTAGTTTATACACTATAATTACGAAATCATGGAAATATTCTTATAATTGTAATTTAAACTAACAAATTTGACTAGGTTAGGATATTTGTGTGATTTGAGAGTGTATGTAAAACTTTAACGGTCGAAATGGGATAAAATATGTGGATGGATGCTGACAATTTAGCGGATACAATATTTTTATAAGGTCGCTGTCAGACAATATTTTTAAAAATAAAAAGTGGACGTACAAGATGACTCCGATAGAGATCTTTTTTAAATATAATTGCAAAAAACGAATT
>CM023361.1:6112658-6171325 GCA_013282895.1 Eriosoma lanigerum
ATACACACATATATATTTATAGTCTTTGGCTAAAGCGCGTGTGTGGCGTACGATTTTGGACCATATGTGTCGTAGTCGCGCCCGAGTACACAAACGAATAATAATTTATATATTATAAACGGGTGATGGGTCAGAGCGGTCCGGTCGAGACCAACTGTATATACGTAATAATATAGAACACGATATTTATTTACATTATAATTATTACTGTTGTTGAAATATACGATTCGACCGCCCGAACGTGCGGCGAATTTCGCTTATTATGATCGCGCGGTTTCACCTCGTCACCGCAGTGACACCTGCAGTGACGAGCTTCGTCGACGGACAAGAGATGCAGAAGAGTTCAGGGGCCAGGGTCGGATTAAGGACCTATTGGGTTCCGGGACCGAAATTTCATTTAGGGTCTTTTTCACAAAACATACATTTTATTAACTGTTTCACAAATATAAATAACAGTAAAATTTTACAATAAGAGTAAAAAGAGAATTAAAATACTCGTATATAAACTAAAACTATTTCATCAGGCAGTTATTTTTTTCTCGCTTTACTTAAATTCAACTATTTTTGCTCTTTATTTAAGTCTATTGATTTTAAGAAATCATTCTAAGAATAAAAAAAAACATTTGTAAAGTTTTCTTGGGTTTAATTTGGAAAAATCTCTCTCAGTGGAACAATATACAAAAATTGTTAAATATATTTTTAAAAATGTATACATGTATATAAGGAAATATTTCTTCGTGTAACTGATTTCCAAACTAGTCAAATAATTTGATAATGTCAATTGAATCAAAAGACTGTTGAAAAAGTCTTCAGAATTTTCTAAATTGTACAAGTTCGTTTAACAATGTAGAATCTACATCATTTTTATACTTTGAAATATATAGTCTGTGACACTCAAATCAATTTTTTCATTAGATTTTTCAGTTAAGTGAGTTATAAATAAAAAATGGCAGTGTATAAATAACATAAATAATAATTGATAATATAAATGAAAAGAACAGTAAAATCCGTTTTTTAAACTAAAGTACCTTTGTATATGTATTTAGTTGTTTTTGTCGATAAAAAAAATAGTATTTTAAAAATATAGGTAAACTATAATTTAAAGTCACAGAAAAATGTGTATCGGCCTAAAATCTTAAAATTTTATGGGCTCCTATCATATTTGTACTTAAGGGAGCCTCGGGGCTTCCGTCCCGACTAGACCCCCCCTTTAATCCGGTCATATTCAGAGCACTGCAGAAAAATGTGAATGGCGGATATAGGATAAAACAGTAATGGAATGAAAACTTCGAGGAAGAAGATTCCGATGCAAACGCAGTTTTAAGAAACTAAAGATTGTTCTACGTATAGATAGATACGTTCGTTTATATATTATGGCGATAGAATACTCGTAGTGCGTATATGTATCAGTAGGTGTACTGGGAACGTGTTATAGCAATTATAAGGTTGGTTAATCAAACATAATGCTGCGGCACCGTACAATAATTCTAAAAGCGATCGATTCCATTATTAACAACGGTGATTATATATTAGATTACTTTTAGAATGGTATGTTAAAACTTTTTTAAAAATTATGAATGTATAATATAGTATTATAATTAATACTTAAAAGTTATGAATTAATAATTATAAAAAGAAGAACATTTGTAATTATTGTGTTTCGCTAATGTTATAATTTATTTATATTTTTCATACTGGAAAATTGTAAATATAAATATTATATAATCAAATATTTTCTTATTCGGCTGTAAATACCTAAAATATTGTAATTTTTTTTTTTAAGATCCTGGAGCGGACAAAACCCGGAAAGCCCCCCTTAAATACGCCGCTGTCACGTAGTTTATCATTATTCTATTATTTTATAACAAACAATGTTATTCTATAACAGAATCGTATTATTAAAGGTAGCAGTAATTAACTTCGAAAATTCAACTTTATTAACTCATGTTACGAAAATAATTTCTTGGTAGAAATTATGAAACTGAGTAATATGATTACAGTACAAATTATAGGTACCGTTAGTTATTGGTGAAAGAAAAATGTGTTGACACTCTGTCACCGGTGAGTAACAAACTAGATCAAAGAATAATAATAAATTATACACATAATTTAATTACCTGTTGTTATAATATACCTACACAACGAAAACATCAAAATATTATGATTTTACTTACATTTTATGTATATTGTACCTATAGTTACTTATCTACTTGTGCGGTTTCTAACCTAACCATCTTGTTGATTACCGCGGTATAATATAATAGTGTTATGAGTATGTGCATATTCAGTAGAATAATATTGTGGTCTAAAACTAACCTAACTTAACCTAACCTAACACCGCAGATATAATATATGAAAAAATATACAAAAATACTTTAACTAAAAACATAATTACACAAATACATATCGTAGTAGAAAATCATATATCACTACAGTATGATCCATAGGTATAACATGATCATTATTTACTCATTATTCATTATTATTTGTGGGGCGGTGGGGGGGCAACTATGTTTGAACCTCCCCGCCCCGCATGACCAAAAATAATATTTTGTGATAAATATGTTTTTATAATATAGAGCTGGGAAGGGGAAAACGTTTATGAAATATTCCAAAAACAATCTGAATCCCCCCTTTTTAAATTTTTAAAGTACGCCAACGTCAGTTATTCTTAATATTATTATCACAGTCATACACGTACCTGACTATTATTATATGCAATCTCCGAATTATAATTAAATCACTTAAAATGTATTTGTGATCGAGTAAAATGGTTTTTAAAAAATATGATGAATATTTAACACCGTCATTATTCTTCGTCGATTTTGGTCTACGGCCCAATGGCTGCCATAAAAATATGTCGTCTCATATCCATATCATAATATATATTTAGAATAATATTTACGTCGTCGCGATAACGATACACACGTGATTTTATATTGGGTATATACGTTATGTAGAAACGCGATGGCGCACAGGGCGGTAAAAATAATTTGGTACAATCGAAAGAGTCATAAATATTCGGCTTGACAACACTATAACGAGACCGTTATACACTTATACATAATGAGTGTATCACGAACGCCAAGACCTGGTAGATTTTAGTTATTATTATTATTATTGTTCTTTTTTCACTTTTTTAATTTCCAACATTCGTCAACGTGTAACCGCGTTATAAATTTATAATATTATAATTTATAAAATTTCGTTGGCTACAAATTACATATGTCACCCGCGTAAAATTAAAAACACATTTCCAAAGGAAGATAAAAAACATATTATTTTTATAAATTACGGAATAAATTACCTGGTATCTATACATAGACGCCACAATATTATCTATATACGCGTGTATATTATATTATATCGTATGAAATCGACACAAAAAGAAAAGTGCGATTCTCAAAGACAATAAATATAATATGCATGGGCGTATTTAAGAAGGGTCTAAGGGTATCCCCCCCTAGAGCATGTTTCAACCCCTGCTTTAAATTAAATGTGATTTGATATAATGTAATTTTAGTTTTCAATTTTCATACGAAAATTAAATACATACCATAAATACTATTAGTAGTGCACAAATTACAACTAAAACAATAACCGTGAAATATTGCATTTTAAATGTTTAATATTGACGTTGTTTAATATTGAAAAGAATATAATATAAAGAAATGAACAAAGAAAATATTCTCAATTATTGTTCGAGAAAATCTAGAAAATTAACATTACAGTTTAAAATTATTTATATCTTATATTATAAATTATATATTTTTATTACTATTTGAAAAAAGAATCAAAGGTTTTATATAGATATTAAACAATATTATTAAATTTTATAAGTAATAGTGAAAAAATTTTGGGCCTAAGCCCATATATAAATACGCCCATGATAATATGTGATCTTGTTAAAAGAATATATTTTATAATTTTGTAGAATCGCGTTACAGTGCATAATATTATATCTAAATAAGGATCAAATTATAATAAATTTTGTTACGTATATACTATTATAAAATTATAAATAAGTTAAAGTTAAGTTAGTTAAATTAAAATAAGTAATAATTTAACTTATTATTTGTCCATAACAAATAACTATATCGTTACTTTTAATTAAATCTCAATTTAATTTATTTGTATAAACAATGTACCTATTTGAATATTGTTTTTGATAGGTAACAAAATTATACATATATATTGAATATATTTAAAAATTGAAATGAAAATTGAAATTATATCCATACTGAATAATATAGTAGTGATTCTGAGAACTTTTCAAACTTTGAGTTAAACAATTATTATCTTATTTCAATTATTAACTCGATAGTTAATGTAATTAACTAACTGTATAAACATTTCCCTATTTTTAATCGTGTTTGAAAATTTAATTAACTTCAGCAGCGCTGTTAATAATACGTATAAAATCTTCTACAAACATTAATTGATAACATTGTAAAAGAGTTCAACATAAATCATATAATAATTGAATATATGTATCTATCTGTATGAAGACAAAATTTCATTCTCGTCTCAGTTCTACAACCACGGATTAGAATATTTTGAAAGATCAATAATAAACTTTTCGTAAACTTATTACGAAATCTGATATAATAGTAATTATATAGATCAAAATTATTATTTGTAGTATTCTAAACATTTAAATAAATGAGTTTACAATATTATAACTTTTAAGTTTGTATTTTAATTTCATGATTTAGTTATATAATATATAAATAAAATTTTGAAATTTAATCGTAATTTGTTTTTTTATAAATAAAAAAATATTATTACAAAACTCGCAACGGTTTTCCCTTGGTTGACCATGAGCACAATCACTCAATAGTGGCAGTTTATTTTTAAATTTCAAATATTTTCATACTTCAACATAATATGGGTATAGTTTTTTTTTTTTTAAAAACATTTTTATTACAATTTTGTTTTTTCGTGCGCTTTTTACAATTATTTTCCACACAAATAATACACGAGGTTAGGCGATTTGTTCATGTGTAGCAAAATAATTTCCGTGTCGGACATAAACCGCCGTTGGCAAGTCCATCTGATATCTGAATATCGACGCGGGCGCGGCGCTCGTCCTTCGGCGAGCGGCAGCACCAGAAGCAGCAGCAGCAGCAGCAGCTGTCATCGGTATATACGTCATAATTCCATTAATCATACGCGCAAAACGCGAGACAAGTCTACCCGAGCGCACGAAACTGTATACGTATATTTTAATAATAATATTGTAATGATAATAAATAATAATAATAATAATAATATAATATTATGCATGTAAATAGAAAAATAATACGCGCGGTCCGCTAGCTGCAGAAGGGTCGCGCGTTACGTCATCGCCGCGCCGAAGGACTCAGGTGGTCAGCCGAGAATAATAATAATAATATTACGTTATTTCATTACACATTATACGCGCTATATACACTGTATAATATAATAATAATACGTCATCACAAATTCACAACCAAACCCGGTGCCGCGGCGGGTGTGATTATACATTTTTTTTTTTCGTTTAATAACATCTACCGGATAATGGAATCAACGATTGTAATACATTTTGTTGATATGTTTGATTTACATCGATAAAATCGATAAAAAAAAATTATTATTATAATAATTACTATAATGACCTACCCAGTGGCGGATCAACGGGAGGATAATATTCCCCCTGGTAAGTATAAAATAAAGCTTTTTTGTAATATAAATTTATTATTTTATGTCTATATTAATAAAGTATACCTATACATATGAGTACACACATATTTCATATCCCCCCCCCCCCGCCACCGTGAGAAAATCCTAGGTCCGCCACTGTACTTACCTAACATAATATTACTAATAACACATAATTATAATACGTACCACGATTGTATTGTATATTGTTTAATATATTTAATAATATTAAAATTCTTATAAACTTTTAAACTTCTTATAAACATTATTACCTATATTGTAGTTGTTATGCATTTTTGTATAGAATTTATTACCTGATCCTCACAGATACGTTATATCATTCATTTATACTAAACCCAATATAAATCAGAATTAGCCCATATAGGTACAGATAATAAATTTAAAAATGTTAAAATATAAAAAGACAGAATAGACGAAAAATTGAAAGAATAAATTATTATAGATTATAGAATAACGATAATTTAGAAGAGGTAGTTGGTTAAAACCAAACAAGATTAAGTTTTAAATTTCTACAATCATGAAGCCAAACGGACTATTTTGACGATATTCCTATATTTCACTATATATTATGTGAAATTAAAAACAAATTAAATAAAATAGTTTTAGAATTAAAATAAATTATCATTAAATGAATTATAATTATATTATCATAAACGATTTCGCAAAAGGGTGTTTTTGAACATTAGCTCATAATGAATTATAAATGTTTGTCTTCGGACGTCGAACAAATATTTAATAAAAATTGAACGAAATATAATTATATTAATATATATTTATATACAGTCAGTAATAATAAACATATTTTTTGTGTTTAATTATTTTATCGAATATAATATGTTCAGAAAAATAAAAATTATAACATGTGGTAGGTACATTAAATATGTATAAAAAAAAAATGGCCATCTATCCCACCTCATAACCTAATGTCAATGTACTAATGAATGTTTTATTTCATAATATAATACAATAGAGAATAAAGCCGAGTTCGATTACATTTATTTGGATAAAGTAATATGTCAGTTTATCAGATGTTCTTGTTTATTTTTGCATATTTAATTAAGTTAAAATAATAATTTAATTTATATTTTTTACATTAGGTTTTAAGCACTCATAATATAAAAGTTATAAAAATTCAATTCAATACCAAAAATAAATAATAATTATATTGTTGTTTATTAATAATAAATGAAAACTATTTGTGCGTCCGTGCTACAGGTAAAAACGTCATCGTCACCATCGACGAAGATTTTGTAAGTGTTAAAAAGTCAGCGAAAACAATTTATTAACTATATATCAATATCACACTAAAAATAAAAAGTTAAAAATCGTTAACTATTAGAAAATATATAAACATTATATAAACCTTCAAAGTCTTTAAAGGAATGCTGTTATTTTTACTATCGCGTAAAAACTAAAATAAATATTTTATAGATCAAAAATGTGTATCAATTATTATTAATATTATAAGTATTGATTATAAATACTATACGGCTAATATGCCGTGGTTTAAAAAAAAAAAATTACATTTTTATCTCAATGGAATTACTAAGAATACAAATTTTAAAATTTTATCTAGGTCTTTTAATTTTTACTCCCAATGAATTTTTTTTTAAAAATGAGCCTTGACTCAATAATACGCGTGTGTTAAAAAATATCCAAGTAAGAATGTTTGTAGAAAATTTTGATATTTGATGAAAAAATATTATTATTTTCAACTAACGTAGTGTATGATACAATGATTTATTATAATCAATGATGGTATAAACCTACCGGTATTATTTTGTCAAAAAAAAAAAAACCGCTCACTCTGTTTCGAGAGGATTTTTTGCGCGAGAAATTTTTTCCCGTTATCCATTTAAAGTCAAAGTTATAACATTATGTCATGCGTAATATAAAGCAAATAAACAAATTACGAATATCCCCGTAGCGTGAATATTGTTATTCTTATTGCGATCCTCTAACGCCCCGCTACGGTTTTTTTATACGCCGCGAATCGTCTTCTCGAGAGACGAATAATTTCTCGACACCGAATCCCCTTATGCGTATCTATATATAATAATATTACACACCGTCGTAGTCGTCGTCGTCACAATAATAAAAAAATATGCATTTCCTCTGTATATAACATTTCTTTCTTTCTTTCTCCAACCCCGTTACTACCCCCTCCCACCTCCCTCGCCGTTCAGCACGATCCGATCCGAGTTGTTTTTGTGAGAAACAAAAAAAGAAAAACGACCGTTCGATACAACAACAACAACAACAATAATAATAATATAGTGCAATGTTTTCATCGATGATTTATACGAATAATTTAATATTATTATTTATACGCGAATTCTTTTCCGACCATCGGATAGAACGCGTCGGTGTCACATACAATATATTATTATTATTGGATCACCTTCGTTTCCGACGAGGTTATAACAATGCGCGCGATATAATATTTTATGGAAACCAAACCGAAGAAAAACACTTGGAAAGAGACGGAAATCTCTTGTGTCGCTAAGAGGTTTGTTTTAGTCGAAACGAGGTTAAGTATCTTTCTATAAATCATAAAAAAAACCAAACTTCTCGTTGGTGGTACGTATTAACGTTCATTAAAAGCTTAATTAAATATTATCAATATTGAAAAAAAGTATTTTAATAAGACAATTTAAACCAAGTAAGATATTTACTTGATAGTTCACGCTGATAAATTTGCAAATACAACCAGCAACGGATCTAGCCAAGTAGTAACAGTATATAGACTTGCAAAGAAATTACTATTATTAATATTATTTTTAATACATATGGTCAAGGATGTCCGCAGAAAGTTTTCAAGGGAGGGGAAAGAAAAATATTTTCATTTTTAAATTTTTAGTTTCACTATCCGAATAGTGCTAAATTATGGTTTGTGGAATGTTTATACTTTCATAGGTATAGATAATTTAGTAACCTAAAAATTTTTTTCTGGTTCGGTTTAATCTCAAAAATGATAGTATATGTAACATCACTAATGTTTTTTTTTTTTTTGTTAACATGATGAATAATTTCCGATCGACCTATTCCTATTATACATTATACAGAAATAATTATAAACAAGACGTTTTTAAATTCGTAATCGCGATAAAAGTTGATAATAAACATTATGCATAATATAATAATAATAATATATATAGGCGTGCACTTAAAGTCCAAATCACGTTTTAAAATACATAATGGCGATCGTTATATAATAGACATGAAATAATAAAATACGAAGGATAATGACGTCACAGACAATGTGCTTCTCGTTACGTTGTACAATTGATGTAAACGACCCGAGGGACTTTCTGCTATAAGAGAGGATTACAACGGTATAATAATCATTATGTCGTTTGATAATTTTAATGGGAAATTTCGAAAAATCTAGAATAAAAATATATTCAGGAGTAAACGGGGATTGACATTCTCCACGCGAGAATCGTGTAAAAAAAATCACGCGGTGAATTGATGGTATGGACAGTATACCGTTTTAAACATTTCCGATATCGTAATAATATTAAGTATTTAATGTCGCCATGTCGATTTCGAAATAAAATAATAAATATTTAACGAATTGAATACTCTATTTTCTTATTATATAATTTAGGTGAGTACCTAACATTCTGCTTAAACAATAAATTAATAATGATAATCTCGGAAAATGTGTTTTACATTAATAAATTCCCCTATATTGTTGGCAATAATATTTAAAACAAACTACTCTATTATTTTTTAAATATTTTATAAGTGACATTTCAATAGGTATTTAGACATTTATATAACATTAAAAAAGACAATTTTCTTCAACGCTTTATTTACAATCACATTTTTCGCTGGTTTAAGAGCTCGATAAACAGGTTGCATTATTTTATGTGTGTATAAATTTATAATATCCTATTTTTAGACATAACTCTGATGTTTTTACGAGATTTTTCGTCCTTAAATTATCGTTTAACCGTATTTTATTATCTTCGGGAAAAAAACGATATAACTAATATTACATTATATTGTTTATCGTTTGAAGAGACGAAATGCGTTATATTTTATGCTCAATACTGCACATATTTGTAGGTATCGTAGTATATAATTTCCGGACGTTTTGTCGATTATTGTTTGGAATAAATTATTAAATTAATAATAGTTTTCGATTTTTGTATCTGTTAGGCTCTTATATAAGGCGTCAAACGTTGTGCAATTATAAATTAGTGATATTATCGAAAATTAAATTCCGCCTGTAATATACATATAGATAAAAATAAAATGTTATGCGTACTAAGTATATCGAATATATAATATAGAAACCGGTGGAAAAATCGCGACGGAATAAAATATAATATATTGTATGGCAGCAGGAAGTTGTAATATTACATGTATAGGTATATCGGTGTGCGGAGAGGGAAGGAGAAAAAAAAAAAAAAAAGATGACGACGACGACGACAAAATGGCATCCCGTGGGAGACGCCGTGCGAGCTGCAACAGGGGAGATGTAATAAGACACATGGGGTTTGTTTTCTTTGTTACGTACACCGGCCCGAGGAGAGGGTGCGCGCTATTTTTATCTCTTTCGGGCCATATTTTCTCCGCGTATACAATATTATACCGTCATACACTATCTCCCCCGCGTTATAAGCGCCCAAACGCATAAAAATCTTAGAACGGCAGACGGTTTTTTTTCTCTCCTTTTATATTCTCCGTCGGTTATAATATAATATTGTTATATTTGCTATTATTATTATTATTATTATTTACGATACGTACACAGACGATACTCGCTCTTGCTTACGTGTATACCACACGGTGACAATAGCTAGGGGTGGTGAGGGGATGGGACGACTTACGATGTTGTGGATAGTGGGAAGGGGCTCGGTCAGAACGATATTTTGTAAGAACAGTGTCATCCGATTTGGATCTCTGGCTGTATTCTGTGTATCTATTAAGTAGATATATATTTATATACAGATTCCATGTGACCACGCGTTACCGTATACTGTATATCGAACGCGCGTTTTTCGAGTAAACATATGGACAAGAAGAGATTGGAAAAACGACGAAACGAGTTGAATTAAAGACTGAAATTCGATATGAAATTTAAAAAATTATAAGATTTAATGTAATTATCGTCATTATTTTTATTAGTATATTTTTATATTCTTCCGGTTTTTCTTAAATTTATGTTTATTATAAATACATTCCCCGCCCTAAAAAATTGATCTGGCTACGGGCCTGAAAACAAAAAGTACGAGACTGGAAGAAAAACGATTGTATGAATAAAAGTAATGTAATATTATACAGTTTATATTCACAACAGAGAACAGCGATTAAAGCGTTATATTCAAATTTTCCAAAATTAACACATTTATTTATAATCGTATAGAGAAGAATCTTATGTCATATATTTAGTAAAGTTATTATCACCATTTTTATAGTTTGGAATATGATTAATAATAGTATTGTAACTTTGTAACTTTATCCAGGAATAAGATATATCGAATTTTATTGGAATGTAAAATCGTGAAAACACTCTAAAACTGAATATTTATAGTTAATCGAAACGAAATTTTCAATTTAATCAATTTTATGAAACATGTATACCCTATTAATAATAATGGCGATTATAAAGGGTTATTGTTTGTGGGTTACTGTAGGTTATATAATTATTTATGTGTTGTGGTACATATTGTACTACGTAACCTATACATTGTGTTATATGAAAACAATTACAGCGTTAATTTTTTGAATTTTACACATATGATAATAGAGTTTTTTAGTATAAATGTATAATATATTAGGTTTATCATTGCATTATTGTATTTTTTATGTTACCGTTTTGTTTTTGATCTATATATCGCGCGCGCACAATGCGACTATTAATGCGTGTGAGATATTCCATCGTAGGTACTCAATATTAATTTAAAATATATTATCTCTCGGACTATTATTATTTTTATATTGTTATTATGAACAGTATGCAGCATCTGTCCGGTTACCGTGTTCATGATGTACTGTACACCCTTCAAAGAGGAGTTCGATTATTATTTTTCTTTTTTGACGGATCGGAGAGCGGTTCGTTTTTGGGGCCGACCTCGTTAACGCGGTACACGGTATTAGGTCTCGTCACCATATACCATGTGCATGGTATATAATATATATATATATATATATATATATATATTGTATATTATTATTTAATGTATACCGGCAAAAGCTCATACACCCAATTCATTATAACGGGGGGAAATCGCATGACACACACGACATTGCCTAAATTTTTTATATTTTTTATTCGAATATCATATTAATATAATATATTCTGCTCGTCTATGACATTATAATAGAAGTATAGTGTATACTACACCTGTATAAATAATTTCATGATAGCACACGTTTTAACCTTCCCACCCCCGACTAACGTACCGGCAAGGCCATAAACATTATAACGACGTGACTATAATAATATGTATATTAGTATAATGTATGTGTGTGTGTGTGTGTGTGTGTGTGTGTGTGTGTGTGTGTGTGCATAATATAATAAAATAAAATGCACTATTATTATTTTTTATAATTTACAACGCTCTAATAAATTGACCGTCGTCGTGGGTTATAGAAAAAAAAAACGCTACGCAAAGTACTTAAAATAATAATAATAATAAAACTACTTTTATTATAGCTTTTTATCAAATTGGTTAGGTTTTCGCGGAATATTTAAATATTATATAATAATATGATCAACCATGTCGATATCTGTAGTTTTAATCTATAGTCGCGTGCCCGTACAGGGTGGTACTGCAGAATTTCTACATAATTCAATTTGATCTCGATTATATTTTTGTACATTCGTGGACGCGATGATTTCTGATCGCTATGTAAATTTTATAAAACGTATTATATGTATTATTGTTTTACTCGAAATAATATTATATCTCTATTTAGACGGATTAAAGTATTCGTTTGAATATGATTTATTGTTAGTAACCACCGTTCCGAAAATCCTAACTCAATTTTATTATTCGTTTTATTCGAACAACGGAATGCAACGAATTATGAAAATAATGTTTAATTTTCAAATTTATATCGAACGTAATCAATTTTAATCGTATTTATGATCTTTATTCACTGGACAATTCGAACGCGTTCGGCAGATAATATTAATAACGTTTGATACGAAACCCTATGTACTATGATTTTCACTACCTGACAGTTATGGTGATTGTTATTCAAACTAAAACGTCCGACTATTTCGATTGTGTTCGTTTTCAACTCAAATATAAATATTTGTAAAATTTGAATAATGTACACCTACCCGTTCGTCTCGCCATTTTTTAAAATAATTATCCGCGCGTATCATTCAATATTTTTATTAAACGATCCATAGGCGGTCTTTGATCACTTCAATATGATTGTACGGGTTTATTTTGTTTTTTGTTTTCTTTTACGCGATCGAAAATCATAAAATATTTGTTCTGTTATTATTATTATTATTATCATCATCATCATTCGTCAAGAATCTCTTATTTACGACGATTACATAAAACAAAAATATCGGGCGCCGTTTTGTGGTGTTTTAATTGGTTCCGATGGGGGAAAAGAAGAGTACAACGTTAGATAAAAGGCGAAAGAGCAGAAGTTTGTTCAAAGCACCCCACCCGCTGGGACGGCTTATTAGTGAGTGCAGACCTCTTTGTGGTATTTAAACCATATTCCGGTTGTGTATACTACCGAGGGGAAGAGATAGAGGGAAAAAACATAACAGAAATGAACGATTTTTTTTCAAATCTAAGTGCCAAAGTCGATCAGAGTAAAAAAAAAAATATATATAAATAGGGTGAGATCGAGCATTATGCCTAATTTTTTCCTTCTTTTTACAATGATGAACACTCAGCGATCGAGAATACATTTTTTGATGGTCCCGTGTGTGTGTAATTACTTCGCAATTATCGTTAATTGGTAATGTCACTCCAGTGTCACAATTTTTAAATAAATTAATGTTTCCGTTTTGTTTTAAAATTTCGACCACCGGAAAACGTGCTCGAACGACGTATACAAAACATTTTATCGATCAAGTAGTCATTATTGTTATATTAGTACCTATAAATTGAATTAAAATATTAATATTTCAGTCGATCTCACATATTATATAACAAGTTATAAAATGTATTCTATATAATACATTATATACCATTTTAAGCAAACATTTATAAAAACAATGTACCTAATCGATTAGTTCACGTAGGTAACAATTTTTTTGACAAAAACAAATTATATAATAATTATAATTAAGTCGTTATAACAAAATGACGTTTTATTATATCGTTAACGATCTTCGGTGAGATCGGAATAATATATAAATAATAAAGTATTTATAATATTTTTTAAGTGCCTATACCTATTCCTAATAATTCTAAAATATAATATCGTATTTTATAATTTAATGGGTACAACATTTTGGATACTATTCAAAAGAAGGAAAATGTGCTTTATAGATTTAAAATAAAATAATATTCTAAATTTAGTGAAATGTTCGCATTGTAATGTAATATTATACTCGAGAGAAAATGTACTTATAAGCAATTCTTACATTTAAAAGTATTAAAAAAATATTGAAAAAACTTGTGTAACATTCGAAATTCTAATACACACATTTCAAATATTAAAATATTTTGAAAAAACATTTTACTCGAGTATTTTCTGATATATAAAATAATATATTGTGGTTATAATATTGACTTACCTGTCGATTATGACGGGATCTGATGGCGTTTCGTTTCTGTTGCCACAGCTCTTCTTGTCACAGCATCGACTGTAAACATCATCATATTAATATATTATCATATGTATATATAACGTAAAATATATATAAACATTTCGTATTAAAATATAATACTATTATACATTAATAATACATATTACATATTTACATATTATTATATTATACAAGGTGATCGGAAAACTGTGATTCTAAAATGATGACATTATTTTTTAACGTGATATTTGTAATATTTTGTATATACTGTAGAGAATATATATGTATTGTAACTATGGGTGTCAGACGTTATAGTAGTTACAGATTGTTCTAGAGTTTGCAAATTTGTTGAATTTTCGGAAAAAAATCGTAATATTTTGCTATATTTATTACTTTTTTCTTAAATGCATGTTTTTCTTACATTGTTTTAATTTGAACACGATGGTACGTGTTTAATATTCTCATGATCGCCGAACGTAAATAATTTCTATATAGTTTATGAATATCATCACAATAAAATCTTTTGTGTGAAATGCGTAAACGGGTGGAAAAAAAATGATGCTGATAAAGAAACTTTTGGAATTATAAACATGATTTATCAAATAGTCGTCGATCGCAGTCAAAGATAATTTACAATAATATAGGCAACGGTATTTAACTTGGCATATATAAATATTTGTGAGGATCCTTACACGCGCATCTCGCTTATTTTAGGTCCTATATAACGTTTTTTTTTTTTTTCTCGATAATATTCTATTCGCGGATTTGGTCGTATGATGTTATTATCCGAACCGCATATGGGCATGCGCACCTGTCCCCCGGGGATTTCGGACCCACCCTCTCGATCTGGTAATGTATAAAACGAACAGTATTACAATAAACATATATAATACAGGGCGGTGATGTTTTCGCGCCGGGAAAAAAATTAAAACACGCACTTTTGTAACGCGAAATTCGCATCACCCTGTATACAGCACAATGCGCGTTCGACCCCTCGTCGGCTATTGACGGCGTTGTTTGCGTACAAGACGCGCGTTTATACACAAGTATACGCGGAAAAAAATGAAATGGCATTGAGCCCTCATCGCATGACTCGACAAACTTTCTCCCTCGCGAGTTCGTACATAGCTCATCTCACGTGTGTGTGTGTAAACATTGGCAAAAGAGACTTAAGGAATGTATTGTTGCGCGACCGCTGACTGGGTTCCTGCAGGGAGGAGCGTGTCGGCGGCCATAATGTTTGACCGCGCGCGTCAATAACCGATTCATCATCGATAACAATATCAAACACGCATAAGAACATTATTATTATTATTATTATTATTACGGTGATATCATCATAAAATAATATAATATTTGGCTGCCGTTCCTTCAGAAAAAAAAAACTGTTTGATACACATAACAATAATGATATTATTAATATAAAACGTGATCTCGGACCGAGCGAAACATGAAAAATATATTATTATTATTTATTGTACCTTAATAATAATAAGGAAAACGAACATATTATTATTTATTGTATTTCATTTTACCTGCACATGACTTCGTGCGTCAGCAACACCCGGCACATTTCTGGATTCTTGTCTTGACCTTCGTAGATGATGGCCTGTAAACGACGCGTAAAAATATCAAACATAATATTATGAAATATATATACGCGGACGATTCTGCGATTATCATCGTGATCATAATATAAACGTCCTGATGAATTATAGTACCACTTTATATCAAATATCGTATTTTACAATCGAAAATATACGATCACAATAAGCGAAATATACTATCGGTGATACCTATATGTGATAACATAGCACACCTACGATATATAACATGACCTAGAATATATTATATTATTGATACTGAAGAGGATGGAAAAGGTTCGTGTTTAATATCACTGTTACCGTCTATATAATAATACAACGTTGTAATGTAAACAATTAAAATAAAGGGGGAAAAAAGGAGGAGCCCACCGCCACCGCCGCCGAGAGCTTATGTGATGTAACATATTAAAGGAGCTTTGTGGCATTAGTGTTCTGTAATAGATTTTTAAACAATACTCTCTCTGGCGAACGATAGGGGAACATGGAGGGGAATAATAATACGTAGTTGCGTCGCAGTGGAACACGCGCGCACACATATATAAGACAGTTAATCCGGAGGTCTTAGGCCCGCGAGAATCAGGGACGCGAATTTTCTATGTTCACCGGGCTTAGCGATCCCTCCTCCCACCACCGCGGTATATACCCGCCGGCAAACCACCCTTTTTATACCAATAAATACCGTCTAATTGAATACGAATGGGCGTGCGCGAGTATTTTTTTCCATTCGCATATGGTTATCGTTCCTTTACGTGACGAGCCGAATACATAATTTATAAGATATCATGTTATCGCGCGTGATAATAATGATAAGGGCCGTGAAATAATGTCCTAACCGTGGCTGTAGAATATAGATAGATTAGTTGCACGTCTACGTGTATTGTATGTAGTATTATATAAATGTTCGTACGACTAGAGACTTAAAGAAACCTATAGAATATTAGCGCTACAAATTTTATACGTCATTAATAAAACTTTATATTTTGATGAAGAACAAACGAGAAATTCTACAAAAGAAAACATTCTTTTTTTTTGTGATTTAGTTGAAGACGAATGTGCTTTGCTCGATTGAGTATTATTACTTTATCGAAAGAAAAAAAACAATTAAATATTGTTAAAAAAAACTGTCGAATAGTATTTCTAAATACAATGATAGGAACTTATCCATTCTTAGGTAGTAAATTATAATTTTGATTTAACCATTAATAATAATAATAATAATAATAATAATGATATATCGAAATAATCTTTTGTCCATTGTATTTGGCCGTTCAAGACTTTCAACTGGACGACGAGTCTGCAAACGATTCCCCAAAACGGAATCTACTAATGAGAAATCAGTTGACGATGATAATATCTGACGTATACTTATATTATATGGATGTGGGTACATATTATTATTTTAAACAATGTTATAAGGTTATAACCTAACTGGCGTAACTTCTATTTCAAAAGACGTTCTAAACGTTTTCGTTTATTTATACGGGGAACCAATACGTAACATAATACAAGTAACTGGTACATTAATTTAATATTTATAGACTTTTCCTAGAAATCGAGTGCGATTGTATTACATAAAGTAATGATAAAACACAAAGTGCGTGTATAATACCTCACATAGTTTAGGTTAGGTTCGTTTTAAGGTACATGCGCAGCATAATAATATAATAATATATTATACAGTCGTCGTCATCACCGAGAAGTTTTAATGACTTCTATATTGTTGTAATAATATATATATATATATATATAACGAGATTGGTTTATTGCGGAAAGTTTGCGATCAAGACTACGCCGCGCGGTTAATTATTATTGTTGTTATACCCTGACCGCGGTATACGGATTCGTCGTCGGGAGGCTCGTTTTAATGGAAAATAATATTAAAATTATTATGCGCCGAACAAATTATATAAATTGGAAATATACGCACTGTTTATATTATATAAACAGAAAGCGCGAAACGATAATATTATAATATAATTCTGTATTGCTTTGAACAAATCGTGTTTATTTTTTTTTTACTTCGAATCACTTAAAACTTTTAATCACGACAATTCTATGGCAAGTATAAAAATGAATAATAAATTAAATGGTGAGGGAGTGAGAACAAATACATAAGGCTTTGGTAAAAAAACAATATTATTGTTTACGAGAAAAATAAAAAATATTATGCGATTTCTATATCCGATTATTAAAATTATTGTAATCGAATCGATTCATAATATTATTATAATATTACGTCGACGTAAATGCTAGTTACATCTGTACGATACCAGAAAATTGTTACGTTAGGTTTTATTATATCTATTATTCAACTAGGTATATTGATATATTGTAGGGTAGAGTACGAAAATTAAAATTAAGAAAAATTTTGTATAGGAACAAATTAATTCCACTTCATAGTATACTAAAGTACGAATCATACGATTTACATTTTTGTTTTGGTTCATTATTTTTTCTCTCGATTAATTAATAGTACGAAGACGTTTTCCCAGAGGCAAATTTAAATGAGGGCATAATGAGGATTTAGTGTGCTTGCGTTTAAAAACATTTTCCCTATTGTTAATATTTTTATTATATTTTTAATAAAAAAGTTGTTGTGTAGTCAATTAAACTTAATTATGTTTAAACCAAAACAACTCAGTTTAGTATAGCGTACAAAAAAAAATTAAAGAAAGTGCCGTAAACATTTTATCTTAAAAAAAAGTCGTGTGGTTGGATCAGTGTTTCCCAATCTTTTGGAAACTACAGCCAAGTCAATTATTTAAATAAGTGATAACGCTTCCATAAAATGTTTGTAAAATAAATAAATTTAATTACATTTGAATTTAATATTCATATATCGACAATCAATAATTTCAAATTTCCTTCCCTCGGCGAACCCACTCACAGAACTGATCACCACTGGTATCTGTATTATACCAATATTGTTAAAACTTCGTAAAATATATGAAATAAAATAATTTTAAATTAATAATATTACATTATTTATCTTCATAACGAACAGTCGAGAATCACGAATGCCTAAACATTGTAGAAAGTATTTTTATTTAATTATTTATTTAATTTTTTTTTTAATAAAACCATATTTTATTATACTAAGTCAAAAGGTTTTGAAGAACATATACTAAACTATTATTGACACTCATCCCCAAAGAGATTCACCACACAATATTACTTATATATTATCACACCTATCTCGATATTCTGTTTCTCATCTTATGAATATATATAGACTTGAGAAAGTGTAAGTGTATTTTTATTATCACACTTGGGTGTATTATTTCAATTTCCCCTCTTTTGGATCCACCCCTGATTCCTTGTGTACATATATATATATATATATATATATATATATAGAATATTATCTTATAACGCACGATTTCGGGTATATATAGTATTTTACATTAATTGTTATTATTTATTAACGATGCGTGCAGGGCTGCCATCGGACGAGTCTTAGTTGTTGTGCTCAAGCCGTATATTATAGCAAAATATACTTGGCAACGCGAAACGGATAGATAAGCGCGTTTTGTAATATTCGCATTGGCGTTATCGCGCGCGCGTTATCTCTCTCCGCTGTCGCGCTCGCCTCCGGGTCCGCATTTTACGTACACACGTGTGCAATATTATACTATATCCTATACAGGATATGTGTAATAATGCTATCGAAATCTCTTTCTCTCTCTCTCTCTCACTCTCTCTCACTCGCACACTATAACGCCGTTATAATAATAACAATAATAATATAACCTTTACACACATATCCCTTTGGACTCACTTCGCCTTACTACCTTCCCCTAGTAACCACATCGGCGGGGTTGCCGTGAGTTTTTAGTGGTAGAGGGGTACGAAAGGGTGAAAGGGTGATCGCACCGATGAGATAGGGTTAATAATGTAATATCGTATATATGTGAAATATAATACGGAAGGACGTAATCGCATTGTCTTTGGACGCGCACGCGCCCCTTCGCCGCACTGCACCGCGGCCGGAAACTCGTTGCAGTATAATAATCGTAATAAATATTATTATTATACAGTAGTTGTTACTGCAGATGAGATGTCACGATAAACGTTTCGCGTTTTTATTTTGTCCGAATACGTTGCCAATTTATGCGCTATGGTGTACCATACGATCTCGTGTCGATCTCATCCATCTCCGTGTCCCAAACCCTCCTCCTCCCCCCTTCATAAGTTGTACATCTGTGGGACGAAAAATAATACAAACGGGTGGAATGACTTTCATTTCGACTAAAGTTATTCATAACGTAATATTTTCACCAAGATGAATTACACCATCGCAAACATTTTAACGAGTCAAATGTTAACATTTAACCTTTTTAAATTAAAACACCCATCCCCCACTAATAAAAATTCTGACTACGCGTTTGTATGTATGTATATACATTAGATATCATAAAATTGTGTCAATTTCACCCTAACCAAACTTAACAAAAAAAATTATTTCTGAAATCATTCTAATCATAATATGATCTCATCCGTATTTTATAGAATGATAAAAAAAAATATTTTAAAATTATAACTTTTGAATCGTATTTGGATTTTTTTAAAAACGTTGTATTTATCAAATATTTATAGTATTTTTTAATATTTCCAACTCGAATTATTTAAATTTACACATTATAATGTCGTTAATTTTGTACTCTCGATTAGAAAAGTTCAAGAAAAATGTGTAATATTAAAGATATCAATTTGTGACGGTTAGGTATACAGAAACCGCGTCTTATAACTCAAAGTAATATAGGTAATATAAGTAACATATAGGTTTTATTTTAACCGATATTTTTACGCTCATAATTTATATACCTACCTATTTCGTTTTAAGCGATATGTTTAATGTTTGTATTTAAATATTGTGTACACACGATGCTTATATTTTATACGGGTATAAAACGGGACCAGCGTTGGTGGGTTACTATACATACGAGTTTGTACGCAGTATACATATATGTAACCTCTTGGCGCTCAAAAGTTTCCGAAACGATAAATATAAGTAGAAACTGGAAAGCGAAGAAGAGTGAAAATAAAATCAATTAATTCTCGACGTCTTTTCTTTCTTTCGCCCGTCCCCGCGAAATAAGTCGAAAACCGTACGGAAAACGATATATTTTTGCCCTCTGCACGTCTATTTTGAACCCCGTTTTCATCGTACATGTACGATATGTTATCTATATATATATATATATATATCATACAGAATGTGCACGGTGTGCTATAATAATATATTGTATACAGAGTGAAATTTAGTGATAATTATTTTTTGCGAAATGAGTTTTTCATCATATTTTATCTTTCTCCCATACCGTCTTACGTCCACTACACAACATACAAATTTATTTATGACTATACGTATATCGACTTTTCGCATTTTATTTTCCGAAGAAGAAAAATCGTTATTAAACAAATAAATATGTATGTTTGCACTTTGGGCAAAAATATGTTATTATAATAGTTATTGGGTAGGTAGGTCCTGTTTCATAATTTTAAAACAGAAACATTGTCTAAATACCTATTTTGAAAACAGATCAATCATCATCAATTTACGTAATGTATCATAATCTAATATTGACAGTGTTTTAACGGAGTTGTACATAAATAGACTTGAATACGTTTATTACAATTATATAATAAAAGGTGTAAACCTTAACACGTTTGTTAATTTAAAATTGCGGAATAATGTTTTAATTCAAAAGTACCTATAATGATTTTATAAATTATAATCTGTCTTCAACACAGTTTACCTATATAGATATCGTTAAGATTGGTAAATTAAAAATGTACCATCTATTATACTCGAAATTAGTTCGAAAACGATTTCTCAATCGTACCTATACCTTGATGATGTTGAGAGTAACTATAATTATTATGTTAATTTTTTCGTTCGACATGTATCATACATGGACATGGCCGAATAAATATTGGCAAATTCGAAACATTTTGAAAAAATAAAAGAAAAAAAATGTGATTATAATAAGAAAAATTCCTATTATACGCATATAAATCAAGTGTAGTAAATATTCCACTTTATCGCTGTACGTACATATTATATCGAATCGAATCAATCGGTAAACTTCATTAACGTCATCGCGATATATTTTATAACATAAATCGTATACGCGTATCCGGGTTGTGGAGCAACAGGTTTCGTACAGTAAACGCGAGTATCTGTATAGTATATACAGTCGTACGTCGTGAGTCGGCCAAATGATTCATAGAATAAATCGCTTTGACTGTTCGAAAGAAATTCGATTTAAACTTTTATATCGTATACGCGCTTCCGGTGTATATTGCCCTAAGTTTATATTATACCGATTGTATATCTTCTTGGGCATATACGTACATATAAACATGTTATAGGTACGTATAGTCGTATAGAATAGACATCGCAGTAGAATTTTGTAAGCATAAAGTAAAAGTCATATCGCTCTGGTCAAATAAAGCACGGCGATAGTATTAATCGACGTTTGGACGAAATATCGACGAAAATATTTTTAAAAAACAAATAATAGACCTTATATTTACATTTTAAGAAAAAAAAAAAATTTTGTATATATAAAGGTATAAATTATTAAACGTTTGTCGGAATCGTTCGCACATCATATTATTATAGTGCCTAATTATATGTAATACATAATGACAGTTTCATTGTTAAGTGGAATCATTGTGGAACTCATCACCGCGTGTATCAATTAAAATTATTATAATTTATGTTTAATATAATTGAAAGCACAAAAAATCGAAATGTAACTTACTTTTGCCATTTTTTCACCTGCAGTTTATTTTATGTCTATAAATTATACATTATATGTTATGTTATACAGTTTATTGTATATTGTGCTGCCGGTCGAATAACACGAACCCCTTTACCAGAACCGCTATAAAAGCCACTAGAAACACCCGTTGTCCGCCGATCGTATGATGCAGTTATCACATAATTGTACGAAGTCTTTATCTCGCTATAAATACGACGAGTAAAATTCGCGGGAAAACATTAAGTGATAAAACGAGACGACAGATAACGGAAAACGTCCTATGTCTTCAAAAACCTTCTAACTGTAAATATAGAGGAAATTGAACGATAAGTATATAGAACGCGTTCGTGTAACGAATATATCTATAAATGAATATTTCGCACAGTTTGTTTATTACCTATACTTTCAACTGAAAACTGTTCCAAAAACGAGACTACGTAGGCGATAATATACGTGCGTACAGATACAGAGTGGACGTTATTACGTTATAAAAAACAATGTTTTTTTTTGTTTTTTTGTCGCTCTGTATATATAATAAAACATCGCGTCCGTAGGGTAGATTTCGATCTCGTCCGCGCATTTACCGAACGCGATCGCACAATAATCGCCGCTGCCAAACATTACGACGACGACGGCCGACGATGGTCGTGTGCGTATTTTGATAATATAATAATAATACTTATATATTATTATTATTATTACGTTATATCGCGTATATTTATGTGTAATATTATTATGATCATGTGTGTGTGTGTATATTCTATATAAAGCCGTTTAGTGGGCGTACTTGGCGGCGGCGGTGATCAGATTGTGGCGGCGGCGGACGCGGAAGGCGTGGCACGTGCCGTCGCACGCACGTGACGAACGCCGCGCGTATAGTCCGTCATAATCGCGATAATCATAACCTGCTGCGCGAGTAGGTGGATGTTATAATATTAGGTATATAATATATTTATATACCTCCGCCGTTTAATGTGATCACCAGTGACATATTATATTGCGTTGCTGCAGTGTCGCAGTTCGCGATGCTATACGAGGAGGGCATGAAAAAGCTAGATTATAAAATGCGAAAAAAATGCGAATCGATAAAAAAAAAAACCAGTAAACTTTTTAAGTCACAGATAATCATTTTTTGATATCAAAAAAAAAAAATAATAATAATAATAAAAGCTTTTCGTGATTTTCGCTGGCATAACAAAAAAAAATAATAACCGAGTCTGTACAATAAAACGGTTCAAACATTATTTAAGATATCTGCAAATTGTGTACAATCATAATATTATATTGTACACAAATGTTATATTAATAATAACATATTATCAAAATTGGTAAAAGAATACCGATTATAAAAAGTTTGCCATTTTTTAAGAATTTATCAAAAATGAATCAAGAATTTAATTTTTAGCGTTTTTTAGTGCAGATTTTGTTTTAACAACAGAGCGAGTTTTTTATTTTTATTTTTGTATAGTTAACCGTGAAATGTATTATATATTATAAAGCGTAATATTTTCCATCGCGATAGGTATAATGTTAATATCGGTTTATCGACAAAATCCTCGTAATATAGGTGTATAGTAACAAGTAATAACCCGAACCGCGGTAATAGTATAATATACATATAAAGTATATACAATATTATCTCGATATGAGAAACAGATTGAGATTTCATTCATATTATACCTATTGTATTTGTTTTCGATCGCGGAATAAACTTTAAACATATATAATATGTGCGAGTATATATAATATATAATATGTATATGAGCCCGCTGCAGCTTCATCCTTTTTGTCATACATCCCGATCTCGGATGAAAAAAAATATCGGAAATTAAACGCAAATAAAAACCCTTTTTGTGCTTTATAGGAAATGTAGAAAAAAGGGGGAAAATCACTCATTGTTTGCCTCTATATATCACGTCTCTAAGTACACACTTTATAATATTATACAACCACACACGTTTATCAATATAGCAATGCAAATAATAATTAAACCGAACGTGTGTCGTACATGTTTGTGTCCGTCGGATTGGATTTTTGCGTCGGAAACGCGCGTATGCATAATGGGTACCAAAATAATTTTACACGACAAGTATGTAAAATATACTTTGTTGTTTCTAATTCTCAAAAAGTGTTTTAAACTTTGTATAAAACGTAAAACATTAAAAGTAAATAATGTTTTATACGTCTTTCGAGTTAAAATTTGAACAAGTGAAAAAATGTATCATTTTTATGACAATCCGACTAAAATAAATGGCTGAAACCGTTTATTGTTGAGAATAAAAATATAGAATCAAGCTGCAATATTCGATAACCCAGAAAAATGTTCGAACCTTTTTAAATTTGTTTCGAGAATCTTAAAATTGAAATGCAGTATAAATTTATTATTGATATAATAGGAGTGGTTATTTGTTTTTATGTTATAACGTCGATAAATCTTATACAACATTTTTTTTATCAAATTATTAATATTTTGAAAAGAATTTAAAAAAAAATCTCAGACTAAAATAAATATGTATATTATATTTTTTTATAGATTCCCCATCAAGACGCGACATTTCAACAAATTGTATGTATCTATAATATACATATACCTATAATTTAAATATCATACAGTAAATAACTAAACAAGTCTTGTTTTCTTTCTATACTTTTCACTTAGTTCGAAATATAAATAATGACTCAGCACCCAACAACATGATAAGAGAAAGGGGGTAGAAATCAAGAATCCTTCCCTCAATGGTTTTTCCTCTTAAGTTTTTTTTTTCATAACATAATATTATTTAAAACACATTATTATGATTAAACTGTGATTTCTTTAAAAAAAAAAAATTAAAAATAATAACTTTATCGTATTTTAATCATACAAACTATATCTTCTTGAATTTTAAACTAACAAAAAGGAAAATATATATATATATATAGGTACAAATTAATTTATATAAACTATAAAATTAATATTTTTATTCTAATATTATATTTAAGTAATTATAATTTTATAATTTAAATGTCGAGTAAAAAATAAAACCAATAGTTAAAATAATTTGTTATAATATTACAATTTTCGAAATTTCAATTGACAAGTATAAAGGGAGTATTATTAAAATTTCACTTATGTATTATTACCTTTTGCACTTAAATGGATTAAGCTAGTATAAATGATGGAGAGTATATTACTGTATAGAATCGTTCAGTTGTTATATTGTTTGTAATAATTAAAATTATCGAATTAAAATAAGTGTAAATAAAATAATAAACCAATATTAAATCGAATCACTCACTTGTTTGGTAACGGTATCAATCAGCCTCACGTAGATGTCTTGTTCTTGTCGCACGCCTTATGAATAAAACAGTTTCACAAGCATTAACATAATTATTTATAATCACAAATCTCGCGTTTGATCGCGATAAAATTGTTTAAATATTTTATTGATCATTAATTATTATATTACCGTTGGCGTATAACAGCTGTAGTCTATATTGGATACCGTTGTTGGTCTTCTGTGACTCGGATTCCTGAAACGTATACATACAACATTCATGTTTGACTATGTGTTTAATAATAAATATACATAAGTTCGTGGGACGAGAAAACAAATACACTTGACTTTGATCGGAGAACGCTTTCTCCCAAAGTCTGCAAACTTATCGCGTTGACTCGTCCGAAAGTCCTGAACAGTACTAGTGGCTATACAATTCATTTCACGAGAGACCATGCCGCGGCCCCAAACTCACCAAGAATGCTATCGCCGAATTACCGAGCCGTAAATGCCACAAAATCGGCATGGTCTCTTGAGTTACATTAAAAACGACAATTATACAGAATGATCAGATTAATATTATAATTATTATTACGTTGTGCGAAAAAATATAAATAAAACTCTTTGTTTATACGTTGAAAACCCGATATTGTAATTCACACTATTTTTAACGTGAAATATTCTAATCACTCTGTATATACCTAATATAAATATATAAATATTTAATTTGTTAAGTACGTCACTTTGAAAATTAAACAATACGAGTATTATTTACAATAACCAAGAAAACTCACCATGATCGCATTGTATATTATTTTTGTTTTCTTTGCGAGTGGCATTATAAGCATACCATACATTGCTAAAGATTCTTAAGAAATCGCGAGCTCCCATTGGTCGTATTACGTATGTAATAACATATGAAATATGATAACAACTAATTTTATATCTTTTCTATATGCGCTTTAGTAATTATTTACTTGTATTTGCATTTATAAACTTCCATTTTTTTATTTCCTTAATATATTACATGTATTATTGAACAATAAATAAATTTGATGTAGTATTAAATAACATCATTGGATGTACATTAACTTATATTTTACAATTTTAATCCTTAAGGATTGTATTATTTATAAATTAACAATAAACACAAATATAAAGAAGAAAAAAACGTTTTATTAGTCAGACATATAAAATAATATAAATGATCTTACAAGTGTTATTACCTAGTTAATTTTACAAATATATAAACAGTTTTGCACTTGAAAAATAAAAACATGGCAAAGTCGATTCCAAGCACAACGATTCTTGATTACAAATCAAGATGAGCTGGATATATTGATTAAATTTAATAATTTCGTATTTAAATGATATTGAAAATATAGTAATGTCAACTAATAAATAATTTTATCAAAATAGCAAATTATATAAAAAATATTCAAAATAATCATTATCAGCATCTCAAAATGTTATCACATACGAAATACAGCCAATGACAGTTCGCGATTTTGTATAGGTCTCTAGTAATAAATAGTATGTTATATGATCGCGGGTACATAATATATTTGTTTAGGTATATTACGCCTAATTTATAATTATTATTTAAATATAGGTACACCTATAATATCATCATCATATAACCAGGTTAATGAATTCCTTGATTTCAAGTACATATCGATAAATTTTATTTGAAAGGCAAAACGAGTGAAATCCTAATCTAATTCAGAATTCAGGTTATTGTACTTATTAAAATACCACGTTTTATTTTGAAACATTTTTATATGTTTACTTTTTAATGCATATTCTGTTTTTTTTTTTTTTAAATGTATTTTTGCAAAATAAATGATTATATAAACCACGTTTTAGTTTTTTTTTTTTTTTTTACCAACAAATTGTTGTTAATTAGGTATTATTATTTTTCTATGAACAAAACGCGTAAAACATTTTAATATTTAAATAGATGATATGATAAATCAAATAAGTTTTAAGTATATATATATATATATATTATAACCCAAATCTGTTTTGTATAATTTATTAAAAGTGTTTTAGATAATAAATTATATTTTTATGTAATGTTTATGAATTTTAACTTTAAGGGAATTAAACTCAGTCCCGATTATAACGTTTGCTTATGCATTTATTTTAATTTTTAATCGCTCATTAATTGAATTATTCGCATTAAATTTTTTTAATGGGATATAAAGAAGAAAACAAAATATGTAAAAATAATTTTTATTAGAAACACTTTAATTCAATATATTACGACGCCATATTATATTATACATGTGTCATGTTTATTGCAGTCACAATATTGCCAAGCGTATAGAAATATTAATGTCATTTCATTAACACAATCGCTTATGCATACAAGGCGATCAGAATGTTTTGTTATAAAACCAATGAAAATAACATTGTAAACGTTTTTTTATCCCAAACATCCAATCACTCTGTATATAAAAATACGCCAGTATACAAATCTACAGTGGTCTGGTAAATATGAACAAAAATTATTTCGGACATAAAAATGTAAAAATATTCTTTTAAAATAATGGTAATTTCGATGATAATGTGACAAGGCGATATTGCATGAATGTCATCAGCGTTGAATGTATACTTAAAATAATATTTTATTGAGCTGTTTAAACATTTTTCTTTTGAACATATTATTATGTGACAGTATATCATCGTGATTCGTGAAATATCAATATATCAAATACAGTAGGAAATATTAATAACAAGTTATATTATTCTAAATTAATGATATTAAATCACACAGAGTGACAAACGTCCATTACAATAGTATTAGTTATAATACTAAATATTTTTTAAATTATTGTACGTAAGTTAAATATATTAATGTTTTTTTTTTTTTTTTTTTTACAGCGTTACCTATGCCTGATAATATCGTATAGTTTTCGAAAATAGTATCATAAATGGATTGTATTAAAATCGATATATCCATCAGTTTTAAATTTTGTTACAATATTATAATGAATTATTCTTATCGTCATATTATACACGTAAACATGAACAAGCAGTGTCTCGCATCAGATTTGACACGACGTGACCTTTTATTTCGACGTTTGCATTTTTGTGTTTTATATAACAAAGTAAAATAATAATATCGTTTTTGCATACAGAGTGATCGAAAATTCGTGTTACATAAACGATGGGAAAGACAAACGATTCACAAACTAGACAAGTATATCTTTAAACTTTTACAAAACAATTATCTAATCATTTTGTATAATATCATATTGTTCGTATCGTTTGGTTTTTATTTTAATCGACTTTTAATGTTAACGAACACGTACTTTGATTCGATCATTGTTCGTCACGATAAGTATTCGAAAAGAAAAAACAAAATATTATTTTAAATTTGTTAAAAGCGACTTATTATGTACATTTTTAACATATCATTTTCATGTGAAATGAACAATTATTTTTGCTCTTAGTTTGTATTTAAAGATCTATAATAGCATAAAATCTAAATAGTTTAACAATATTGTTTTAATATCTCATCGCGTACCCAGGTAAACATTGGCATATCATTCGTTTATTTAATGGACCATGGCGGGCTTATAATATTACATTTATATGAAAATTATTATTTATATTACCTATATTATTGTTAACATTTCAATTGTTATATACACAGAGTGATCGAAATTCGGTATAATAAAAATAAGAGAAAAAACATAGAAACAGTATGTAGTTTTCACCATTTATGTAACACGAAATTTCGATCACACTGTAGTCGTAATTGTTGTATAGCAGACTATTGTTGTTTTTACTCGTTCGTTTATTCTCCGCCGTCGACGCCTCGTTTGGGATAAAACTAAAATCCTGATTAATCCTTCGTGACGTTTGTATAATCTCTGTCACTATCACTCTTTCTCTCTCTCTCACACACACACATGCACAAACAGATTTTCACGGCCAAAATCGTTTTCGATTAATCACACATACGATTATTTCAAAGTGAGACGAGAGACAACATTTCAATAATAAAAACAATATCAACACAAACTATATCGTATAATATTATCACTTTAAATTATATATTTAATAATAATAACAGGGCCAAACGTCGTGTATTCCTGTTTTTTATTCCGTGATGTAATAATATAATAATTGTAGAGAAATGAAAAATGATTTGAAGAAAAAAAAAAACCAATAATTGTAATTTAATATTATTAGATTTACCTGGTCTTTTTCAATAAATCCTATGAACGCGGTTCGTTCAATTTCAATCGGCTGCTGAGACCTGTCGTACAGCGCGATCACGAAATGAAAGAAATTGGATTTCCTCAGATTGCTCGGTGGTTGCTTTTCGAAATGTGCTCGTCCCACGCCGATACTGAAAACATAAAAACGGAAAACTCGTGAATATAATAATATATTAATACATTATAATACTCTGTACGTAATGTTGACCGCGGTATACACCACATACCTATATACCTATACGGACCAATATTTTATAGTGGTATATTATGTTTTATTTATACCGAGAAATCAATGGAAACCACCGCGAAAACTTTCACGTTAGAAACGTGTACTATCTTTCGCCAATGTTCGAGTTGTTTTTACAAACTATATATAAATGTGAATAATTTGTCTTTAATAACATTAAAATTGATTAACTTATTTGTTCGTGTTACTTATAGAGAATTAGAAACTATAAAGTTACCTACTTTAATTTTAGTCAAGTTATATATAACTATAATATGTTTTTAACTTAAATACGTATACTATATATAAGTTACTTATTAAATTTTTTAAAAGTTGATAATTTATTGATCTTACACTTTATCCAATTTTTTTCTTTTCAATTAACTCGATTACACTGCATTAAAAAAAAAAAATAACATTTATTTATACTCTGCGTTGATTAAAAATCATCAATCACCTTATTTTTAAGTTTATGTATATATATATATTATATAATTATAAATGTTTTTGAATGATTTACATTTTATTTCACGTTGTTCTTCGTTAAAAACATTTTTTATTTCACACTAAAGTGGTATTATTATTATTATTATTATTTTTTCACTTTATATATCTGTTTGTTGGATATATGTACCTCTACCCTATATAGAATACAATAATATACAGCTAATCGTGTGATGTAATACCAAGATGTAGTATTAAATCTTTCGGCGTCATAAAAATGTAAATTTCATAAACGAAAACAACTAGGTACGCATTTGGTGAACGTATACATAAATATATATGCACTAAAATATGGGTAGAGACTACTCGTGTTTGTACACGCGTCTTCGCTGTTTTATATAAAAACAAGTGTTAATTTATACCTATGTAAGTTTTCATATAATACGGTTAGTTAGTTAGTAAGAAAATTATAAAAGTCTACGGAACTATAATAGAATATCGTATACTATTATTATAAACTTTATAATATTCTTTAACGTAGGTATTTATATTATTTCTCTAAGAATTATTGTGATTTATGATGATTGAATACAACTTTTACCCACAGGCTGCAGGGTTTTATAATATAACTGCGCGCATATTATTGTATACTATTTTGAACAATTCGGATATGCTATCCCGAAAAGAATGTAAATTGAAGACGTGTAAGAAATAGTAAGTGCAAAACAAGTAGGACTGAAATTTCACTTTGAATTGTAACGACTCGATAATGACCATATTGAAAATATTGAATGCGTAATGAGGTTGTAAAACTGATACCTATTCGATACGATATTTATGAAATTATTAGTAATAGAATGACATAAGTTTTAAAAAATAATATTTTCATACTATAAAATCGTTAATTATTGAGATATATTACATGCTGTTTTTACGATATCGACCCATGAACATATATAATTGGAATAATCGAATCTGGAGAATGTCATTCGGTTACTTATTTAAAAACAAAAATGTATTGTTAAAACCATTAAAATATTATTTATTTGTTAAGTTATTAACATTTTACTCAATGCTTATATACTATTAATAATTTGTATTGAATTTACTATGTTTTAAAATAAAATAAAATAAATGTTGAATGTCGATACAAAACAATTTTTAGATTGATGTTATATTATATAAAAATTTAGAATAATTTTTGTTTTGTTTTCATTTATATCTTTGCTAATAATATAATGTCAATCTTATATTTTTATGTACGCCAATTTTTACTTGCACATCAAGTGTATAGGTACAATCATTAACAACTACGAACTTATTCTACAATAATAAATAATAAATAGTTATATAATATAATATATAGGAAACTGCATGCGATGTTTTCAATTTCGTATAATTCGTATTATGAAAATATACGAATTGTCTATAACATAATAATTATAATATTATCTATATTGTATTGTTATATGCGATAAAATTTGACGCATCACGTTAACCGTCGATTAAAATATTATATATACATAAAGTATTAAAATAAAATAAACATATATATATATAATTATTATACGACGATAACCGTTGAAAAATAATATAATGATAAAAGAAAATTCGCTATCGGACGATTTGTGTTTTTTAGTCCTCGTACACGCGGACGCGTACCTATGTAAATATTATTTCCATAATCCATATAAACGATAGATTTAAATTTTTTGAACAATTTTTTAATTTGTATTTTCGACCGTTGTTATCGTTTTATTCGTTTGATAAATATTAACGCTTGTTTTTATTCGGTCGCGTGTGTATATAAATGTATATATAATAATATAAATCATAATATGTGTTTATAGCATACGCGATATTACCTATATAGATATATTTATAATACATGCCCACACCGCTTGTTTGGCTATTTCGTCGATTATTATTACTCTTATTTGGAACAACGTTAATTTATTTATTGAATTTTTTTTTATATTATTATTATTATTTATACGTTTGTTTTATCGGTCGTCGATCATTATAATTAACGGCCGCTGCTATGTTTTGTAAAACCGTATATTATTGTGCCCATACATATTATAATAATAATATTATGATTCGCGACATCGGTACGTTTATAGGTACAATAATAATAGTAATAATAACGATATTATACTGACTAAATGAAATTGAAGTTTTAACATTTTATTTAACGAGAAATATATCCGATTAAAGTTAAAGAGATATTCATTTACCGCGGTATTGTCGAATGGATTTAAGATTAGAACGTTTTTATTTTTTTTCTCGTGAAATATTAAGTTTGATAGCAAATAAAAAGTATCAAACCTGTAGTAGGTGTTTAGTTTTTTATTTTTTTTAAAAAAAAAAAATTTTCCCAGAGAATTTGATTGTTATTTTTAAAACTAATTTATGTGAGCGCATCATTTACATTGTAATGATTTACCTAAATTAATACCTACATTTTATTGGTTTACTACAAAATTGCAAAACTTTCAGCCAAATTTTAATAAACATAATCCATATGCGGTGTAATAAATTATGTGGTTAATAATTAACCGCATATTATTCTCAGATTCAGGCCTTAACGCAAGAAATTAAAAACGGAAATTACAATCTGAATATTATATGTACGTATCTATAATTATAATATTTTAAGACAAAAGTCATATAAATTTGAAAAATTTTAGAAAACGTATCTACTATTATAGCTAGTTAAACTAACTGTAGTAAGTTATTTAAATTCATTCAACAATTATTAAAATGTATTAAATAATTGGCTCATATCGCTAATGAAATCATCAATTTTTATAATTTTTATACTGGTTCTTCAAATATATTTTATAAACGTAGTAGACTTAATAGAATATTTGTATATATCTATACATACTAAAAAATCATTAAAATAATATTAAGCATATTATTGATACCAAAGTGACTATTATGTTAGAAATTGTTTTTAAATATACCTAATGTTGAAATAACTTTAATAACCTATACATTATATTTTTCATCAAAAGTGTAAAAATATAAAAACACAATTTTAGAGTAACTATATAATACATTTATTATTATAGGAATTATCGATCCAATTTAAACTTACAGTTGCCATATTTCTATTACGATTTTGAAATACATCATAGTTATTATAATGATTATATTTTTAAAAACGATATTTAGGACAAATAATTTCAATTGACCATTAATTATTCGAATATATACACATATAATTGCAGTATATATTATATTTTATGCAACACAATGGCAATTTAATAATAATATTGTGCTTACACAAAGTAATGAAATGTAATTAAATTTTGCACGATTGTTAAGCGTTTTATCTACCTACAATTTTCACTTTAATCTATACCAACTCAATTTGAATTAACAAACCGCGTGAACCGTATTTTTATAACCGTTTTATAAATTAATCGGTGCCGGTTAACCGCGCGAAAACGGAAAGGATCATAATGGATTTTAATTTCGATTGAAGATAACGCATATACCTAGTGCACAAAGAGGCCGTAAAAAGGCGACTGTAATAATAATAATAATAATAATAATAATAATAATAATAATATTAATAATACTAACCTAACTTAATCATTAAATATTTTCCCAACTAAAATTTATGAACCACTACGGTCTTTATGAATTACCCATTTACTTTTGAACTTTATTATATATAGTATACCTATAACATATTGTTATTATAACTGTTCACGAAATCGTTTTAAATTTTCGCGCGCAACATAAATTTGAAAATGTTTACCCATAATAAACGAATAAGCCTATATATATATATAAGAACTGAAATAATATTTATAATTTATAAATATATTTTTAAAACACGACTTTTACATTATTCATTCCTTATATTGTACACTGCAGGCGTGTATTTGTTAATCATTAAGTACGCGCGCGTTGTCAAGCGAATATAGGTATGTAGGTATATTATATATACGGTGTGTTTCTAAAATATGAATGTAAAGGACAAATGGGTAGATACTAATATATATATATAGATAGATATTATATATTATAATATGCTGCAGTTATACGAGGTTAAACGTTTCGCTTTTTAAGCGTTTAGTATTTAAATAATTTATGCATTTGTATACGTGTTTTTGCCCGAAAAATAAACTTTTTATAATTTTTAATTTAATGCAACTACCTATATAATAATAGCGTGTATCTGCGAAATAATAATAACTTAATACATTATATATAATACGAAAGTAGGTATATATATATATATATATATATAGGCACTATATATTAATTATATCTAAATGAATACTCGGTATAGTTTGTATTTTAAGAATAAAATAATATATATATTACGAAATGTATAATGTTTTTAATTTTTTCTATCTATATGAAATGTGTTTAAAATTTGTACGTTTATCATATACGCATCAGACATACATACCGCTACTATACCGCGGTAACGGTTTTACTCGGCGGGGAAAACAAAGAGTTATAATATAATAATATTATGTGTTATTATAAAAAAAAAAGTTGTATTTATGTAGTTATTAATTGAAACACATTTTTTTTACGATCAGTGAAAAATAACTATAATAACAATAAAATGTAAGTATACCTATACTTATTGTATATTATGATATTTTCATTATCGAAATCACAGCAAAAAAGCCAGCAAACACGTATGAAGAAATGGAAAATAAAAGCTGTTTCGATCTCCAGAGTTAAGTTAGGTTACCCGTATATAAACAGAGTGATCGTAATACTATGTTTGAGAGAAATAACAGATTACAGCGACGAAATAAACGTATAGTTTTCTTCATTTTTTTTAAACATGAAATTCTGATCGTCCTGTATAATGCAGCGTGTAAACTTATGTAAAAAGCTCGTATTCGTATAAGATAAAACCTCGAGAGAATATATTATTAGGTATATTATTCAAAACCCTGTGAGATACATATATAGTCGTCTTGTTTACATAATCAATATTGTAGAGGTCCTTTCGTTCGTTATGACAGATTCTATAGTCACTTTTTTATCTTTGTTATTATATAATGTTTTTATATTTTACTCTTTTTCTCACTCATTCTCTGTCTCTCTTACACACGAAAAAACATCGTTTTTATTTGGGTATCTTCCCCGTGAATGCTGTATTCTATACAGAGTGATTGTATTGGATTTTTCTATACAACGTTGATACAATTGGAAACGTAGATATAGGTATATTATTATAGATATATTATATACATTCAATTGTAATATTCACACCTGCTGCATTTTTGTAACGCGATAATATTATGATCACTATGTATATTCACTTTATATATATATTGTATGATAATAAAATCAAATATTTCGTTTATAATACGTATATATAACAATAAGTACCGATAATAATATATAAATATAAATATATATATATATATATATAGATACCTGTACAACCGTTTACGAAAATAAAACTATCGTTATATACCTACGTATATTTTTTTATTTTTATCGTTTTTTCTACAACCCTTTTTCTCCGCGAACACAAATCGCTCTCAGTAATCTAATTAAACGCTCATAAATAATAATATCTCCGAGATTATATTTTGTGAATTAATATAAACGTTAAAACGCGGTAACCTATATATATTACAATACCTAGTTAAAATTGTTCGTAAAAAAAAGGATAACGCACTGATATATTAGTATTTTTTTGGTATAAATTGCTGTAAGGCAAAATTGAAAATGTTAAAATATTTTGGAAGATTTCAAATTTTGTTTTACACACCTTTTAATTCGAATATCAACGATTATAATATTATAATAATATATTACTATTATAAAAAAACACATTTTCATTTATTATATCGATTATTTATATATATAAATATTAGAATATTATTAAAAATTAAATAATTCTGTATAAAAATATGTAGAAAAAATTAATTTTCAATCAATAACATTATACGAATTTTCTGTTGCAGCTTCAGAATTAAATGATAACTTTAGATTAACGATTGGCAGTCGTTCTCACGAAAAATGATAAGATTTATATTCATTATAATTATATCAATTCATGATAATTATAAAATGATTCTTCAAAATTAATACAACAATGGTATTAAATTGATATTATAAATTATAATGCACATAATAAATTAAATATTATATTTAATTATTTTATAAGTTAAAACACTATAATTTTTGAGTATTTATTTTATAAATATTAAATACTATACATATAATATACAAAATAATTTCATGTCACAAAAATATAATAGGGATATCTTTATAAAAAAAAAAAAAACGTACCTACAGTAATGTAACATACAATTTTAAATACTCTGTATAGGTATATATATATTATAAAATTCCAATGTAATATTATTATGTTTGATTTTAAAACGCGATAGCATGCAAAAATAAAAAATACAATTATTTAATGTACAAAATATTTAGTAATATGGTAATATTCGTATGATGACCAATACCGACACTGTCCAATGGTTGATCGTGTATATATTATTCAGGTCAGGTAAGTATACCGGGCAACAATCGCGTGTTTTGATCATTATATATATTATATTTTATTTACAATGTAGTAAAACCAAAATACGATTATTCGGAGAACAAAATCGAGTATCGCGTATTATAAATATTTTCAATAATAGAACTTTGAAAACTCGAAACAAGCAAATGTATAAATATTAAAAATATATTTTTTTTTCAATCGAAACTTCTTATTCGCGATATTTATTCGATAAAATGTTCAAGAAATTTAAACTTTTCTACTACGTGGTTCTTAATGAATTTTCAAAGTTCAAGTTTATAACATTGACGTGTAGGTTATAAAAAAAAAATGCACCCAGATCTATATATTATCAGGTAATGTTAAAAAATTCTATTACCTGCTCTGATCGATAATGGAAGGCTGCATCCAAGATCGCGGAACGGACAGTTGCGAGTTTGTCAACGGTTCCTCCTTGAGGCCGGTGACGGGGCCGCGGACCTGGTGGTGATGATGGTGATGGTGGTGATGGTGCAGCCCGAGGCCGCCGGGCGATCCGGTTTCCTGGTGATGGTGGTGCAAGCCGAACATTAGGCCCGCGGCGGTGGCGTTCCTGTGATGGTTGCCCGGCGTGGCGTACAGCTTGCGGCCCCACGCGGCCACGGGGTCCAGTTCGCCGCCGCCGCCATTGTTGCCGTTACCGCCGTTACCGCCGTTACCGACGTTAACGACGACGCCGCCGCCGCCTCCGCCGCCCAGCGAGCCCAGCGTCGACTGCCACGGTGCCGCGACCGCGGCGTCGGCGTCGCCGCCGGTCGCGCCGCCCGTCCAGTAGCCGGCGCCGGCCACCGTCCGTCCGTCTTCTTCCGTCGACACCACCGTGATGCCTTCCGGGCCCACCGCCGTCCTATACGTGTCCGTCAACGTGCGTGCGCGTTATGTACGGCCAGGAATAATGTTATATTATAAATAATGATAAACGGACCGGGTTCGACCTCGGAACGTGCGCGGGAGAAACAAAAATGCGCGATTCAGAACGGCGACCGCGATGATGGTAATAATACGAATGTTATCAACGAAATATATTATATTATATTGTTATAATATGCGCGAAACGATAAACGTAAAAAATGTTATTCCCGCGACGGCGTTTTAATGAAATGAAAAAATAAAAATATTATGTCGAATACGCGTTACGATAAGACAAGTGGACAAAAAAAAAAAAAAAATTAATTTTTCTACCCATCCGACAGACGGTGTTTAAAATGATAATATATATTTATTTATTTTTTTTTTTTTTCGAACGCTATTATATAATATTATAATACGGTATTGAATGAAAATAAATTCGATGCCCGTGTGCACACCGTCGACAATAGTCGTCCCGGTGGGAGTGCGCGTGAGACTCTAAACGTATCGCCGCAGCCGCAGTGGACGTCGTACGTCGTTCCCGCGTACAGAGTGATGCCGCCGCCGCCGCCGGGCGCGTACGCGTACTTGCGTGCGCAACCGCGTTTGTCACCGCCCGCCGCCGCCGCCGCCACCGCCGCCACCGCCGCGACGTCCGCGGCCGCAGCGCCGTGTCCGTCGATGCGCGCGTGTGTGTGTTGACGCTATCATACGTGTCTGTGCGACCGTGGCCACAGCCCGGTGGCCCGCGGGACACGCCCATCGTTCGGCCGCACCGCCCGTAGGCCAATCGCCGTCGCGCCGACCGCCGTCCACCGGCGGCGTGCCAGTCCTCGCACATCGGCCACCGACGCCGCGCCACGCGGACGCCAGGCGCGCCGTTCCACTCGCCGCCGCCGTCGACGCCATTTCCCGATTGCGCGTCGGCGGCGGTGCTGATGCAGACGATTTCCAATATTTTTTATAATATACGATTTATAGGCAATATCAAAATAGTTAATATTTTTCATTAAATCTCTTGGGTGGTGGTGGGGAGGAGGATGGCTGGGTTAACATATTTAAAAAACGAAAAGGTTCAACGATTTTTTAATGCATATGAAATTTGTTTTTTAAATATTTGCGACACTATTTATAACATAATATAATTCTTTGCAATGATGTGTTTCATCGCATAATATTTATATTTAATTTATATTATATTTTATAGCCATCATGAAAGTATAATTTTTATTATTTAGATACACAAAAACATGTACAATCTAAATATAAAATTTTAGATGAGTTTTTTTTATGAGGAGCTTTTGTAGAGAGGGGTTGGCTTATCATTAATAATTTAGGCTGAAGCCTAAACGATATTCCCCAAAATTTTTAGCGAACAATCATCACATCGGTTAAGAATTGTTGTCACCAAAGGCTCCCAGAGGGGGGGCCAAAGGGACTATTGCCTTCCCCGAATCGGAATTTTTATAAAATATTGGTACATAAAAATTTAAAAATATCGTATCAAATTATACGTGTAAAATACTATTTCTGAAGACAGATTAAACGGTTTAGCTTTAATAAATATACACATACACACATATAATTAAAAGGTAAAGAGAAGAAAATATTTTATTTACAATTATTCTCAATGCAACCAAAAGACGTATTCAATTTTTATTCAATGATTAATAAACTATTTGTAAAAAGTTTAGGAATATTTTATGTTTTCATTAAACTATATCTGTTATTAAGAAAATATGTGACACATTGTTCTGTATATTATGATCTTGTGGGATTTTATCCTGCGGCGCGCTTGAATGTCACTATATAGAGTTCACTATATACATACTTAAAAAAATAACAACTATATAGGTATTACGAATTACGATTCAATGATATAAATCAAATTATTTATTTTTTTTAAAAAATAAGACACAATATAAATATAAATAGTGTATAACAATAAAGAATAAATTTAAAAGAAAAAAATGTTATCTATTAATAATTATACGTAGGTATATATATAGAAATTTAGGTAATGACCATATCATATATGACCATAAATGAGCTAATCTTTTCTTCTTTTCCATTATTTAAATGTTATAATTATTTATTCATATATTTTAAATATTAATTTATTTTTAAATCCAAATTAATAATAGTAAAACAATTTGTAATTTTTAGTTTTAATTTAATAAAAACAATATAAGTACCTAGATATACTTAATGTATAGGTACAATTGTTTATTTTACATCTAATATCTTATATCTTATCAATATAATTTATAATAAGACAATCATATATAGTTTATCGAAGTATAGATAATAATATAATATATTTTATAAAATGTTTTTCATATTAGTTTTTTCGTGGACGAGTTTAAATGGGAAGATCGATTGAGGTAATCGCCCCCCTTGAGCTTTACATGACTTAGAAGTTTCACCTAGGTAGTTGAAAAATTATTTCTTATTTTCATATTTAATAAAATTATCAATTTATAATTATTATTCTATTATATAATATCGTTTATTTAATAATATTATAATTATATCATTCGTTATTCGATATATATGTATTCCTTGAAAAAAACAATTTTATCGCTCCTCTTATTGTTAAGTGATAAAACCCGCCCCTGAATTTTTCTTATTATATATATATATATAATATACATCCATATTTTTTTTGACGCACCTATACGTGTCGCCACGTTTTCGTTATAAGAAATTGTTAGGTATTGTTAGGTATAGTATCATTGGTAGAGATCGGTGGGGGGGCTTAGCCCCCTCAAAATTCATCAAAGCCCAAAATTCATTAGCTCCTTTATTACTTAAAGGTGAAAGCCATCATGAATCACTGTGTCAATAATTTTTATCCCCCCAAAAATTTAATTCAATTTCCGCTTATGTATAGTATATATATTTATAAAATAAGGAATAAAATTAAATAAATTGATTACGAAATTATTGTTTACGCAATACAAACAAAAAAGATTACTTAAAAACTATATATTTGGTCCAAAAAAATTAATATTGAAAGACTGTTAACATTTTTGTAATGCCATTGCGTGATTTCAAAACACAAAAACTAAAAATCTTTTTTGTTCTACCGAAATCCTTATATTTAAATTGTCACTCATTCGAAATAATGATCCTGCATTTCATTTTTATATCTATAATATTAATAAAAATAGATAGGTACGTACTTATAAGGACAAGTGTTTTCTAAACAATCAAAAATATTTCGAAATCAATGTAATATAACTAAATTAGGTAATAAGTACTAAATGGGTATATAAGATACCGAAATCAGGAGAACAATTCACCAATTTATAATATTTGAATTTTTATTTAAGAAATATATTAGAATTTTATGCGTGTTTACATTATATCTAGGAAATCAATTTTCGATTTTATGTTTAGTAAAATTTAGTATGATTCGTATTTTGGTTTCTGGATAAATATATAATACATCTAATATATATGGAGCAATAATACACAAAACCTATATATCTTATATGGTCTTTTACCAAATTTTCACAAGATGTCTGATGTGCATTGAGCTAATGAATGTATATCATATAATATAATCGTAAAAATTAATAAAAAACGATCTTTTCAATTAAGTTTTGTAAAAACTACAATAAAACGCATATTTTTAAAATATTATTAGATATTAGGTAAATATAAATTATTTTAGAATCAAATATTAGATAATAATAATAATATGATAATATTAGAATCAGAACATTATTACATTAATATACATGAAAAATCAAAAATAGTATACATTTCGTATCAACATGACTGTGCAGGGTGGAAATAATGCACAAAAGTGGAATGTATAATACGTATTTTAAACAATAATTAATATAAATCTAGGCACATATAGTTTATGTTGACTTAATTTATATCTTACAAAGACGTAATGGGTAAAAGTACGTTTAACAGCAATTGAATTATTATTAAAATATTGTGTCTTTTATGAAATATAAAATAATTATATTATATTATTCGTATTAAATTAATGTTACAATACATGACGGAAAAACATTGTGAAATATTATTGTTTATGTACCTATAAAAGTGGAATCAATAAGAAAATGTAAACTAGAATAATGGCTAGAAAATAAAATTATTGTTTTAACATACTGTGAATCGTGTTATTATTACTTTTTCCTTGACCGAATTATTTCATATAAAATTAAGTGTTTTTTTTTTTTTAATAATAAATCTGATCATGCCAATTGATCCACCGTCTTTTTAAACGTCTATGAGTGATATATTTGCGATTTCTATCATTGTTACTCCATTCCCCACATATACTATACCATTATAGTAATACATAATTAGTGTTAATAACTATATCATATAAACATGTAAACTGTAAATTATATTAATGTTCCTACACAATGTAAAGGGTTAAATTAAATAATGACACATGAAATGTATAGATTATTATTATCGAAATTAAATACGCAATATAATAATATATAGAGTACATAACATTATTTAACCTATAGGTATATATAATAAATAAAATAAATGGATTATTTAGTAAATTGAATTGTTTGTCTGTATAGTATAAAGTATTAATTACCATTTACCGCAACTATATCAACGTGTTGACCTATTTTAATAATTGGAAATGTAATTTTTGAACATTATTATTATGAACATAAACTCGCTTACAGTATAGTTATGGGTCGATTAAACTTATGCACTTTAAATTCTCATGTGGACAACATATTATAATCTAATATAGGTTTTAGGCAATTGCGTGGGAAGTGATTTATCACACGAAAATATGCGATCTACCGATATATCTATCACGATCTACGATGCATTATATAATATAAATATATAATAGAAAGAAAATAAATACACAAGCGAACACTTGTTTGATAACTAAATAATAAACTCATAACTCGTTCCAAATTAAGATTTCAAAAGGCCAATAATAAAATGAGATTATTAAAATAATATTATAACGCCCTTATTTGTCATATTAGGTATATATATTATACATTATTATTTATAATCCAACAACGCGTTGTCATTGATGTGATCCGACAGCGTGGCAAAATTCATAGGATCGAGATTTGTCACTGCCACGAAGTTAAATCATGAAGTTTTAAGAAACTTTTAAAAAAGAAGATATAAATGTGAATGCATTTGTTGTAATACGCTGAAAATCGATGAAGTTGTCATTTCTCCAAAAAAACTCTTATTATTGGTTTATCCGACAATACTGTCAAGAACTCAAGTGCTAAATACGGCTTATTGTATCTATACTATACTAACTATAGCAGGGACGCCCGGAGGGGAGGAGGCGGCCATGTAGTGCAAATGCACCGTCTGAGAATTTTAATAATTTGGATTTTTCAAATAAATAATAAAATATAAAAATTCCTTGTCCGTTAATTTTAATTTATGTGCATGATTATTTCTAAAATAATAAATATCAAAATTTAAATATAATATTATTATTAATATTACAATACAGTGGTTTATACTGTTTATTTATTTCACCTTGACGTCATCTTAAACCATATAAACCATATACTTGTTCTGAGAAACCGTCGTTTGTCGCACTTTATTTGTTTATATTGACTACTGACATGTACAGTCACGAAAATACCACGTGCCTATTAATACATTTATTTGTAAAAATTTATTGGTTGTGTTTTAACTAATTTATATGAAACGCAGTTTGTTGAAAAACATAAAAGTGTCAGACAATTTTGTGAACGATTTGTAACAATTGTAGAAAGTTTAGAAGAAATATCGAAATCGAATCATTTCAATAGTAAAACAAAACAGAGTAACTACGAACTTTTAGCTGCGATAACTACTCCCACTTTTGCAGTCTTGCTATCAATAATATCAAAGTATTCTGCAAAATTTAAAATTATTTCAACAGTATTACAAGGCATTAATGTTGATTTGCAACAAGCTACTAGACACATTCAAAACCTCTTATCTATGTTACAAAAATATCATGATATTTTTGTAACATAGATAGACTGTGAGACTCAATTTAGTGCAATATTTGAAAAAGTAATAGAAATCGTATCCAAAATAGATCTAGAGTTGACACTACCACGACGAACAGCACGACAGACACATCGCGAAAATAAATTACCCAACTAATAATGTACAGGACTTTTTTAGACAATCTTTATTTATTCTAAATTATATTGATTTAATTATTATGTATGTAAAAGAACAAATTTTTGATGAAAAATTGAAAATATTTGTATTATTTGGCTTACATCCAAAAAAAATGAAGTATATGAACCGTCAAGCATTCATGAAGACACTTGACGTTATTAGTCAAGTTTATGGATCATTTCTTGAAAACTTTGAAGAACAAACCTTATCGTGGTATCAATTATGGCAAGATAAACCACTCGAAAATAACATGGACCTGATTGATTATGAAATATATTAACTAGCTGTATGTAAGGCTATACAAATTGCCATTACTTTACCTGCAACTTCATGTTTAGCAGAAAGATCATTTAGATATTTTCTAATTTTTTATATTATATTTCTCATTTATTCATATAAAATAAATTGTCATTATATTTTTTAGTATTTTAAGTCGTCTAAAGACATGGCTGAGAAACAGAATGGGAAATAAAATATTAAGTAGTTTAGCTCTGATTAATATTCATTGACAGAGATACAAAAATAAAGAATTTTTTGAACAGCAAATAAATAACATTAAAGAAAACTTTGGATTGAGTTCTAGGCAGTTGACATTGCTTTTTAATGATTTATAATGTAAATACTAAATAAGTAAATAAATGTTATTTAGAATTAATAAATAAAATCATATTTGTTTTAAATATATTATATATTTTGTTATACTCTTCATTGATATATAAATATGTCATTAATTTAGTGTTGTGGGGGTAAAGCCACACACGGTTTATATCGACACTAAAATTATTTTTCACCTAGTAAGCTACTTCTCTATGGACGTCCCTGAACTATAGGTTAACCTAAACTTAACTAAATAGGTCGTTTCAAAAACGATTTAGATATGTATATTATAATATAAATAAATTACAAAATAAAAATCCCGTTCTTGAGTATAAAATAAAATAAGAATATTAATATGACTTTATATATATTACACTTATTACAAACGACGAATATGCAATGCTGGCAATAACGAGTTATAAAGTTTAAATTAAGTTAATATTTAACCTTTTTAACTTAACTTGTAGTTCAATTTTTTTTATAATGCGTCAACATAATAAATAACGAGTTAATTTTCTTAAAATCCAAGTTAAGTTAATATATACTTCTATTTACATTTTAATAAATCCAATTGTCTATAATTTTTAATACTAAAGATATTTTTTCAAAATTTGAGCTTGTTTTGAATTTTATTTTATCATGTGTCACTATATTTAAGCAGTTATATAGTTTTAATATTTATGTGTTTAATAGTTAAACGTATATAATTATATACATATTTATTACGGTTTAAAAAACAAAAATTAACTTAACTAAATTTAATAAGTTAATTTATTTTTTAGACTTTACTATTATATCAAAACTTTTATCATCGTTATAAATTGTAAAATGTATAAAATGTGTTTTATAATAATTGATTGATAGTTTTCTGTAGTTTAAATATTTTATTATTTTTTTAAAATCTTGTATAGCTTTCAAGCGAACTTCATCCCACGTAATACCTAAAAACCATAGACACGTGTCATTGTTTTATAACTTCCTCTTGAAATCGTATAGATCCGTTGATTGTTATTACTATAAGAACCTTTTCATTCTGACGTCTAAGACGTCATATTGTTTATGATTATAGATTATTATCATCTTTTTAATAATCAATTGTTATTATAATTTACCTATATTCCTTTATTAAATCTCGTTATTAATTTATCGTATACTACGTATGTTTAATAATTTGTAAGTAGGTACATCTATTTATTAATACCAAACATATTTCTATTAATATTATACGAATTGATACAGGATTTAAATATATAGTTAAAGACAACAATAGGTATGTCATTGTTTGTAAGTTGCAGAAGTTAAATTCTTATAAATACTAAGAAGTGAAGTTTGTCTTGCAATCGCGCACATTGTTTCTATGAAGCTATAATATTATAAATTATGAAATTTAAATACTATAATACTATGATAAGTACAGTTAAATAATTTTCGTAATGTACCTAAAGCATAATTAATTAGACTAATTTAAATTTTCGTATCGACTAATATTAGAAGACCAATAGGTAGGTAAATACATATAATTCATGTTCTTTAAATACCTAATACAGAGCCATATTTAGTAATTTTTAAAGGCGATTCAGATTTTTTTCAGAAGCTTTCATGAAGCCGAAACCCCTACCCTCACCGTTTAATAATATAAATAAATTAATTGTTACATTTAACATTGTAACATGTTCTATATCTGTATGCATTACAATGCAAAATCTAAACAGGTGAAAAAATAATATTATTAATAGTAATTTTGATTTTTTGTTTTTTTTTTTAGGTCGTGGGGGGTGTAAACCCGCTCAGCCACCCCCATAAATACGCCTCTGACCTAATAAGTCTATAAAACTATAGGTACCCATAACAAATAAATATAGTTTTATTCAATGTTTGAATGTATTAAAAAAGAAATTATAATAATTAATTTTTACGATTTAACCTATTTACATATATCTATATAAACAACCAACGAATAATCTATATTATAGACAAAGGCCATTCATACACAACACACCTAAATTATAATCGTTTATTTGCGTTAACATTTTTTTTAAACTGTACCTATATTTATTCTTTATAGTCATGGTCAAATGACAAATATTCAGTAATTATTTTAATGAACAGTGATAATTTAAAATACATATTCAGCAACAGATTAGTTTTCAATATGCAAAATACTCTAATTGTCACTATGAATTGTTACAACATACCATCGTTGTTCACAGGGCCGTGCTAAGGGGAGGGGCAAAAGGGGTAGGTGCCCTAGGGCACCAACATTTGCGAAAATTTTAGGGGTGCTTATTATAATATATATATATATATTTGTATAATTATAATTATTAATTTAGATGTAATTTAAATATATTTGTATACCTATTTTAATTACTTCATGATGGTTGACGTATTTGTTATTGCGTATTGTATGAATACGATATACTTTATTTTTATATTCTATACCATAATACTTACCTATTTTAAAAATAATTGTTATTGTCTTTAAACGATTTTGTAGATATGATTTTACTTGTTATTCGGATAAATTAAAAAAAAAAAAAATTAAATTTCAGGGGGGTGAACTACCCCGAATTGAGGGGCGCCAAATATGGTTGCTCTAGGGCGTAAATTAAAATAGCACGGCACTGGTTGTACACGATAATATTATAGTATAACCCTTATTTCTTTAATGTTGTGTTCAAAATTCATTTATCATAAACATACTTTAATCTGCTACGTTATTGGAATAATGACCAAATCATGTTTTTATCACCAAATATGATTTATTTTTCTTTTAGTATAATGTGCAGGTACCGACTGCATTCTATAATAATAACATTTTAACACCCCTCCCTTTCTCTCGTTGCTTTCATGTGCGACTGTCACAACAACAATAACGTTTCGGATATTTGATTATTCTTTTTTTTTATTGAAAAATGATCGATTAAATGACGATTGTTGTGATATTTTAACGAGTCACGCAGTTTGGCAGATAAATATCATATACACAATATTACACATAGTGATCGCCATGTTATGTATCAGAAATTTTATCGTTTGAATAGGTATATGCGAAATAGATAAAAATGTATACACAAATATAATGTTTAAGCATATTAAGAGTATTAATATTTTTTAGGACCTTTCCAAGGATGGACATTTGATGATTAAATTGGAATTTATATTTTTTTCTACTTGTAGAATTTAATCGCCAAACATAAATAATTATGTTCATTATGTTTTTTTATTATATATTTTACATAAAAATCCTATAAATCACCCTATTATATAGGGCATAATAATTAATATGAACGTGTATAATTTTCATGTATTATACTGCAGTGTTGAATTATTAAACAAGTCCTAAATATAAATATTATGACAATATATTTAATAAAATATCACTGTTCTGAATTTAACATACAGAATATCTTGTTTCCTAGCCATATCAGAACTATTTAAATGATTAATTAATTTATAAGAAATTTTAAAATGTTTTAAAATCCAAATTAAAAAGGGAAAGTTATTTTAAAACACGAATTTTTTCTAGTGATATTTTGTTGTTAAAAGTGCATTAATTTGTCATGGGGTTGACTAAGCTATGCGGATATCAAGGGTGTGATTTAAACTTTTAATTGAAGTTCCCCAGAGTTTTGGCATGTGAAACACAATCTATACCTACCGAGTTGGGTCCAAAAAAATGTCTGTTACCCTGATGAATAATTGAAAATAAAAAATAATTAAAAAAGTGTTCTCGGTCGCGTCCATATATTGGCGTGATTTTGTATTTTCTAAAGTTATCATTTACAACCGAAAAACAATTAATTTCATTTCTATTATCTACATAAAAGGTATCTTACCAAACCTAATCTATAAAATATTTAAACAATGTTGAATCGATTAATTTTTAATAAATATATAGGTTGTACGAGAAAATCGATTACGGTAATTTTAATTTTAACATAAATACATTAATAATAAAATTAATTTCTATCAATTATTATATTAACGATGATATTGTATACTCGTAACATCTACGCTGAACAATATTTTCAAATATGTTATTTTTATTATTGTCCATCGGTAACAATGATATTTTATATAAATTTTGATTATTTCAGACTTCAGGTAAAATGGGCATATTATTATCTTATATAACCAATGCGGTTATAATAATATATGGTATATAGATACTAACTGTGGTACACATATACGACCGTAAAGCATTATTTCTTGTTATTCCGTCATGGGACTTTTTTGATCCAGAGGGCAGAGGCGGCAAACAATATACGTTCGTTTCGATCCCGTCAAATCCGCCACTTTCGCATATAACAACGACGGACAAGGCGTTTTATACTTATATATACATAATTCGTAAACGACAAAGCTACACGAGGCAATGATAAGGCGATTTGCACTAAGCCATCGGTCTATATATATATAGATTCACTACTTTCCGTCCATACATAGATACGTACAGTATAATATAATATTATTCTATATATTATATGTAAATATATTCGGTGGAATTTAGATATTATATAATACCGAAGACGTCTTTGTCCGCACAGTTCCTGGCGGTGCAGAATCGTCGTTTTAAATCGTATTAAAGTATTATTATTATTTGCCGATGGAAAATCCATCGCGGTGACCGCGGGGCTGACGGTCGTTCCCAGAGCGCATTACGCTAATCGAAAATTAATAGAATGGTCCGGCGGTATCGCGAGACCCCGGCAACGTCGTCGTCATCGTCGTCGTCGTTGTCCTGGAGTCCTAAATATAATATCTACCTGTATTATTGTAATCGCGGACATAAAATATAGTATACAGGGTGATAGCGGTATTCTCGTTTCGATCGGGGTTATGAGAAACGAAGAAAAACGTTATTATTATGCACGAGGAAAAAAACTGGCGTCTCTTCGGTGCTCGGAGAAGATTCGACCAATGTCCAACCAGTCTGCAGATACGAAAACTACAATTGAGAAAATATCAATAACGCATTCGTAAACCTAGGTACTTGAAGCGAAATTCGGTCGTTTTTGTGTTACAACAGCCATATTACAAATGATTAACTCATAATAATAAGCGTTTAATAAAGTTTAAATTCATTAAATATCAATTCTAAGTTTTCAACAATACATATTTCCAAAAGATTTATTATTTTAATTAGGCATCGATAAACCGGACAAACCATATCCAATCACAAAAATTCACTATTACCTACTTGCACATCTTTTATATAATAATCATATTGAAATATATAAATCTAAAAGTTGGTTTTAACTTAATACCTTAATTGACTACAAATGATAACCAACTAGGTTAGTCACCTCATTCTTTTTTTTTTTTTTTTTGATTTACTACAACCTTCTATAATAATAATTAATATACTTTGATTAGTATTTAATAAATTCAAGTTCACAATTATAATCATAAAATAGTATTTGAACAAAAAATTATAGTTATTAATTTATATTATTAAAGACAAAACCTTATATGGCTTAAAAAGAAACGTATTTTACTAAAAATGTAATATTTTATGACTTGGCTTATATAAGACACTGCGCTATAATAGCAATTATCGAGATATTATAATGTAGAACTTTGAACATTATGTTATATAATTTAATATGTAAGTATGCTGTATTACATTTTTGAGGTCAATGTAAATTTTAAAACTAATCTAATTTTAATCAAAAAATCCGTCGTGATTATTATCGATTTTCAAGATATTGTAAGTTAGTAAGTAGGTGTTGTAAGTACCTGTACCTTTAAGTACGTGTTTTTACATTTATTACATATTTTTAATAATCACAAAATAACGAAACCCATTTCGTGTATAATTTTGAACAAAATGTATCAATTTTTAAAATAAGATATTTTTCTAAATTCTCCTCACATGTGTAATTGTACCATAACCCAAAAACGTGGTCTAAGCACGTAACGAAATGAATCAAAGTCGATTTTACCAAAAAAAAAAAAACAAGGTACATATTATTATTATACTCTTATCGCTATTATTTCCTTAGAGTATGGTTAAATTCTAATTCGATCTACGATATAATAATATATCGTCTGAAACTACCTACTTGAAAATTTCATTTTTTTTTTTTTTTATTCCACAAGTTAGTAAACATTTTAAACCGCATAACTTAAAATTCTTTTCACCCTATTTTATTGTGTACAGGGCGACTTGTGTTTTACGTGTTACGGAAAAAACAAAAGTATACCGAAAACGCATATAATTCCAATTATTTTTGTATAAAATGTCATTATTACCATCCTGTATAACATTGTGGTCGTGTAGATATATGACCTCGCATATTCGACATATATATATAATACATTTTAGTCGTTTTTATAAATGCGTTCCTCTCGTCCGTTTAAGCGTCCCTCAAATGCGTTCAAGGGACCCGCTAAAGTCCGTCGGCGCGAGATAACCGACCAAGTTATGTAAATGTATACCTGCAATAATATTGTGCGTCGGTCTTGTCGATTGTACGAAATGACCCGTGTCCGTCCGTCTGGCAAGGCGATATTCCTTCGAGGCCTGACCGCCGCCATATTATTAATTACGTTTCCGAAGAACCGACGCACACGTTGCTGTCGCCGTATACGTTGCTAACGGTGACTCGACGACGATAAGAAATCCGCGAGAGACGGTCTGAACGCTCCGAAAAACCGAATGCCATTACAACAATAGAAATCATCATGATATTATTATTATTAACAATTATTGTAATATCACGTATATATATATATTTATGGACAGAATCGTCGTTTAACATCAAACTTAATTTCAAACGTTATTCGCGATGTTTAGAAATCGTTGTTATTGGTATACTGAATTGTATCTATAATCGGATATGTGATGGTTTTTTTTTTTTTTTAGACTCTGATTCGAGAAATGTTTTGCTTAGGTAAATAGATGTTTTTTTTGATTTCTGAAAACATTTTTTTTTTTTTAGATAGAAATAACGGTTCGTACACCACGAGTAGGATATTCTTTCGGTATAGTAAATTGCATCTACTTGATACTCTATTCCGCTCATTTGTCGAATTTATCAAAAGTTTTTCTTTTGAATAAGAAAAACTATCCGAAAACGACGGGAAAGCGACGAAATTGCTGTTTCCGTGAATTCGATTTTAAATATTTTGGGACAACTAATGTCGTTTTAAACGTAGGGACTACGATTTGGTAACCTCGGTTGTCAATTTAACTAAAAATAATAATTTGTATCGATATTACATTGAATCGATTATAGTACTTGTTTGTATAACAAATATAAATATACTAAAATAATGAATAATCACATATAGACACACCTTTATCCACCTACTATAGAATAGTCATGATAATATATTATTAAATTTCAAACTGTACCGATATACCTTATCTTTTAGTGTTTGTCGTACAATACTCGGCGTACTATGGCGTAATGCCTATGGGTTATATTTGAGTTTTATTTTCTGAACCACAACAACAACAATAATAATAATAATAATAATAATTAACGTTTATATATAACGAAACGGACAAGCATTTTCTTGGCGTTCCAATTACTTTTTCGCACGAAACGCACGTGATCCCAAGAGAAAAGACGACGGTCCATAGACCGCTGATGCTATTTTTTTTATCTACGAGACTGGCCCATATATATATATATATATATATAACTAAGGTGTATATACGTGGACAGTTTGTCCGACAATGTTGTTTATGATATATTTTATAAGGGTTCACCGCGACAATATTGCCCAGTGGAGTTGGGAAAACGAATGTGAGAGTATAAATTTCCGAAATAAAAGGTATACGGTTAGGTATACATACACGTGTGTAATATACGCGTAATTCGGTACCGGATGAAATAATAGTAAGTATAACGAAAAAGAAACGAAATAAAATAATACAAGATGGGTAGATTACGTATAACCTCGATACCTATAATACCTGGTCTGAGTCCGGCGTGAGACACGTATTATTATAATATACTTACACCTGCAGTTATGTTATTTAAAAAGTTTGTTCGATTTTTCTTTATAGGTACATATTATATATCGATATATTTATTTATCGTAAAACAATATTGTCGGACGGATGATATAATATATAATACACAGTTGGAATTCTCAATCTCTTTTTTACAAACTTGGAACCAAATACATACATATATATATATTTAAAGTCGAAACGTCCAATAAAAAGGGATAAAATAAGTAGACAAATACGTTACGTTTTATAAGCAGTATAAGGAAATAAATAAATCCAAAAAGTGTATCCTTTCTCGGATTTACTGTTTCAGATGGCATTCTATATATATATAAAATATTGTACTACACATACGAATATTACAGTTAGCAAGTTATTTTGCTCGAACAAAATTATCAATATATAGTATTTATAAGGTAGCTTTTAATATTTATAACGAAGAGAATTTGCTGCATTTAAATTATCTATAGAAAAATAATTTTTCTGCAGCGTGATGATAAAAATATCACTTAAATCTTCATGGAAATAATGTATATATCTACAATAAAAAGCAGATATTAGATCGTTAAATTTTCACGGCTACGCTTGGATCTTTACCATCATCACTCCATCAAATTAGTTCTTAACGTCTGTCCAGCCTGTATGTTATCTAATTGCGGTGTAACAAGTAGTAATTTAAACCACTAATCTTTTTTAGTCCGTCATTGGATAGTAATCGTGTTGATTTATAGCTAATCTGTTTCATGATTTACACACAGATTTACTGTCTTCTATCAATAATATTCTCAACAGCAATAAAGTTATTATTATAAAATGCGTTATTAACTTCATGTCTCTGTGTTTAAAATTAAACCCATAGGTTTTGCTCAGTTATCATATGTATCATTATATATTTTTTTTATTATTGTTATTATTTTTTATATACATATATCTTGTTTGTGACTTTTTAATTAAAAGTATACAACATCTCAAATATTCTAAGAAAAAGAAGAACATAAATAATTAGTTAGAGTTAGAGAATCTTTTTTTCTAACTTTATAGCTAATTATTTATGATCTTCTTTTTGTTGTATTCTTTGAGATGTAATACATATTTAATAAAAACGTCTGAATAAAACAAAACAAATTATGTCTATATCAATTTAATAATTTTTAACAATGAAAATTGCTTAAAACAATAACTCTAAGAATATAATACATTAATACTCGTATATATATATATAATTTTCAGCAGTTTATTGCTGTAATAAAACGCGTGTACATATTATTTAACTAAACATTTGAAGTAGAATATTAAAAGTAATTTTTAATATTCTGCAAAACATATATATACATAAATAGGTACCTGTATATTTTTGTTTTTACTGCTAATGTGGGTATAAATAATTTTTCCCCACCTAGTCTATCGTCTTTACTTATACACTATTTTTATACAATGTTTTTATTTTATTGCTATTTCATCAAACAAAAATTCTTACTAAAACTTTAAATTTTAACATACATATCTAATCTATAAATTTAATTTTTCGTAACAAATATAGGTACATTTTTTTGTTTAAATTTATTAACGGGGGACGAAATTTATCGATATTTTGGTGGTATAATTTTTCGATATGAAATTGATATTGTTCATATTATTATTTTTTATCTGTTTTATTTATTTTCCTACTATAAATTAATAAAATTAATTTTATTAATTGGGTTTCTCACATTATAATAAAATATCGATTTTGTTATAACATCCATTTCCCTATATACTCCACCAGCAAACTATAATTTAAAATTAATTATAATAAAAATTATATTAATATACTTTATAATCACTATATATTTCTACCATTGAAAAATAATAATAAATTTATTAAACGAAAACGCGTTGTGTTGTAGTAAATGTAGTAATATTATTTTACTTTTTTATTTATAGACGATACGATTTTTACAATATTATTATTTTAAATTCTACCATTCGAACATGATTATTAACATGTTCCAAATTAAGCCTGCAAAATAGCGAACGTAAAAATAATAATATAGAATATTTAATTATTATTATATGAATTCGCTATTCTACCGATAAATTTCATTGATTTTTTCCACTTAACTGATAATATTTATTATAAACTACGTTAAACGGTATTTATTTTTTTGTTTTTTCTTTAAATAAGTTAAGCATTAAAACATATTATAATCGTAATAATAACACGCTTGTACTTTCGTCGAAATATATATTAGTTATAAATATTATACAACACAAAACGCATCGAAAATGAACATCAGGCGCATATTAATTACACGGGGTGTATCCTGTTTATGAAACAAACTTATACGAAGCCACTTTAACGCGAAACTCCATTACGCGGTCTCGTAAAACTATAATGATATGGTCAATACGCGCCGAGCGGAAAACTTTACAAAGGGTCTTAACCACGTAAATCATTGTGGACGTTCGCGATTCCGACAAACCGAGATAATATTCATTCGGCTTATAGAGATCAGCTCAACACGTCTTAATTTATATAAGCAATTCGTCGTTATACATCGTTGGCAACGACTTTAAAACGACGACGGGATTTAAATATTCCAACACGCATTGTCGTTGAAATATTTCCATCGAATTCATTTCACTGTGGGTACCATACGAATTTCCAAACGATAACCAATCATACTATTTCCGTATTCCCGTAAATTATCTACCAGGATATGGGGGATAGATTATTTGACCTATTTTTTCTAATGATATTTATTCGAAAACTGATATAAAATAAATTATTTTATACAACTAAGTATAAGAATACGAAATTAAAGAAAATTAGAATATCGAAATCGCTAACCTAACACACATTGTTTACGACGGTGAGAGAATGGGGAACTTCATTTTGATCAATGAAATATTGACATCCCCCCCCCCCCCTTTTGACAAAATCCTAAATACGCTACTGTTACCTACAGAACTAGGAACTATACTTACTTACTATATTGGCTGCAAAACATCTCAATATTATATTTTCGAAGTGTTTAATTTACGCTAGTCATCTTCGTGCGAGCCTTACAGTTACATATTATATTGTTTTTGAACATTTTCGATAATTGAAACGAATTAGACGTAACTTTACATTAGATACATCGAACGCTATTATTTATTTAACAATAAATATTATTGACAAGGAAAACAAAAAGGATTTTATAATCTGATTAAAGCGGTGATCTTAAACCCAATTTATTCGAACGAATTAAAATGAGAGTAAATGAAAGGTACCGCTGAGTGATTGAAGGCGACGGAGAAATGGTTCCAATGCGATCGAAAGAGGGGTAATATAGATGGGGTGACTTTCACCAAAAAATATCACTAATAATTTTAAAAATATTACACTGTTGATGACCAAGATAAATATTTTACATAGAAAATAACTTTTTTATATAAAAAAATATTTTATAATAACAACATACACAAAATATTAATATAATATTATTATTATCATATTTACATATTTGCATATTTGCATATTACCTGCATTTATTTATTTAAAAGTATAGGCAAGCCTAAAAGTAAAAGAGTTATTAGTGTTCTGTAAATATATAGAAAATATACAAGAAGATTAAACAAATTAAACAATAAATAAACTTAATAAGAATTGTTAGTGAATACAATGTATTGTATGTAAATAATGAGTTAAATCATAGCTTGATAGAAAAAACAAGAAACGATATTGCACACATTAGCCTATTAATAGGTGATAAAATAATAAAGAGAGAAAAAGAAGGATGAATGAGAAAAGTAGACGTCGAACGAATATGACATAATGAAATTTTAAAGTTTAAGAGGGAGAGAACTTTTTGAAAATCTGTATAAGAACTGTATAAACTTTCTAAGTTTAGAAAGAAAAGAAAGATTTAGCAATATGTCTATGATCAGCAAGACTGGGGAGCTGGAGAGTTTGTAGGACAGGAAAATAATCATGAGGATGATGTTCAATATTAAAGCAGAAAGCAGCAAGATAAAGAAATTTCTTTTGAGCCCATTCATTTGTAGTATAAGCACAATCAGTTTGAGTAACCCAAAGAACTTAACCATATTCGGACGAATATAGGACGAACAAATGATTAATAAAGAGACTTCAGGGAGGACGATAAACGGAAATCTTGAGTGGCACGTGATTTATATTTTAAAAGTTTTAGGGCATTACAGGAGATAGAATAGTTATTATATAAGTATTAAATATCGTAAAGAACGTGTTTGATAAAATATAATTTTTCAAAATATTTCTATCCAGGAAAATCTAAAATAATTGTAGAGTAAAAATGAGATGCATGTGATTTCAATGTTATTAACAAATTATAATTAATTTAAACGATTTGTGAACAGGTGTTGACGGAGAGTGAAATCAGAAGAAGATAATATATTCAGTGAAAATTCGTCAAAGATAAGTTTCATTCCTACAACCTACTATATTCAAACAAAATATAATTGTTATTTTAACTTATAGGTAGGTACCCACTTTTTGATAACGAATTTAATTGGCTAGGTATTTTTATTTTTATTTTCGTACATTGTACATTGTTCATAATATAAAATTCGTAGACATGACGTATACCTAATCCATACCATATTATTTTATCGGTAAAAGTTGACAGTTGTGAAAATATTCATATTATGTTGCTGAAGAATTTTGTTATACTCGTTATATCTTTGCCATCGGCCATTAAAAAGCATTAGATTTAAATATATTTTCGCGTATGAATAAAATGATTCAATCATTCTATTTGACAATAGTATATCATAAAATATTCTAAATTGTATGAATTTATATGTGACCTACATACAGTAATAAATCATAATGTTTTTTTCAGTCCCTGAGAGAATATTGACAAATCAATGTGGTTAACTATAATATAGATTTTTCAGCTCACTTGCCGTGTATATTAAAATGAAAAAGTAAAGATAAGTGGAGATGTCGATTGTGAACGTTCCTCCTTTGTCCCTTCGGTCCTAGGAGAAATGAGTGGTTTATTATACTTAAGATATATTACTTAAGATATCATTTTAAGTTATGTCCGCTGGACTTAAATTGTAATGTTCTACATTTACTTTCACGCTATTCATTTTATATTGCAAATCAGCAATATCTTAGTCAGGTATACAATATATTATATTATACCGGATTCATAACCCATTTCCAAATTTTACAACGTGGGTACATTACCTATGAGATTACTCAAAAATTTTAAATGCGCCTACGTTAGGGGCTGCGTTAGTTAATTATCCCAAAATATTTAAAATAAAATTTACGACAACCGCAATTTTGCCCTTTTTTCGTCTTTTTTTGGAAGTTTTTTTCTTCCAAGGATAAACTTTTGAGAATTTCGAAAATAAGCTGAATAAAGTACCAAGAAAATGCAATTTTTTACAGATAGCATATAAGCATACTAATCCTACTTGTAATCGGATAAATATTTCTTACCGAAAAAGTGTTTTCAGGTTTTTAAATTTTGGATTGTATATTATCGTGCATAACCTTGCTTAATTAAAAGATCCGTGAAGTTAGCGGATGTACAAAGAGCACTAAATTTTACAATAGT
>CM023361.1:6171335-6513611 GCA_013282895.1 Eriosoma lanigerum
ATCCGTTATACATATTATATTATATAACCTCCCCGTGTTTGGGCGACGGTTGTCACGGTCCGCACAAATGTGGTCGTTTATAGGTATTACTATTATTATTATTATTACCACACACTATGTATGAACATAATTTACGGGTTAGGTTAATGCAAAATACTACGTAATTAATATACAGATGATACAAATAATACATATAATAATAACATACAAGTGGGATGCAGAAATATAATGCGACATTCGATCAGCGTCGGCGGCTCAGACAGTCGGTGTTTTTAGTCGCGGTATTAAACACGGGCGGCGGCGAGTAGGGGGTCCTAACCACTATTCGGGTAACCGTATATGCATATATACATTATATATATATATATACACGTATATAGGTATGAAAAATGATACCGTGTTCGTGGGCAACACGCACATCGTTGAATTGGACCTGGGGGACTCTGGCTGACAATATACACGCATATAAGCACACTGTTCACTATTTTAACAGCTACCTGACCAAATATGTCCATTTTGCGGTGTACATAATAAAAATAACGTTTTAGCCGCTCACGCACGCACACTAGCCCATAACCGCGGTTAACGTCTCCGGTATAATATCGGGTCTCGTGTTTTAAACCCATCACGTTCTTTTTAAAAAAAAAACAATTGGCCGAGCATCGGATCCCGCGAGCGATAGTAATAAGAATAATAATAATAATAGTAGGTCCCATTAAGTATTTCCGACGGTCCGGACGAAATAAAATATGTATAAAACCATTTTGTAATGAAAATGCAACACTATGTCCATCCAAATGTACATATATAAATGCATAGAGGTTTCCGCACGTGTCTGCAAACAGACAAGTGAACAACGAAATGGGAAAACAATGATGGGGACGATCAAATGCGGTCGGCGATGTGCTTAAAATACAAAATATCGCAATAATTATCTAACGCGTCGTAGAATTTAATAAAATAATTTCCCTGAGTTAACCTAACCTAAATACCTGGTATCTACTATAATGTAAACCTCGAGTTTCACTGTACTAAAAGTAAGGCACAATAAAAATTGCAATATAATTGCATTTTTTTAACATCATTCAACAAGTACTTTTATTAAACTATTATAATTATTATACAAAAATATAATTTAATTATGTATCGAATAATATTATTCAGCTGAATTTAATACTTTTTTTATTATTGAGTATTAAATATAACAAGACATCGATTATTTACCTATAATTTATTATAATGTTATTTTACTATTTCAAAGCAAACGTGAAAACATAAAAATTAATTTCAATAATTGAATAAAATAATACTAAAACTTGCACTAAAATTATTTTAAACCGGTTTATTTTATGAAACAAATTTGTATTTTACATAACAATACATGATTGTGTGCGAGTTATGTTATTAATACCTATTTAAAATTTTGATTCCAACTTAGATACCACATATAATAGTTTTTTTCTCATTCTTTCAGTGGAGGCACCATGAGCACTCAAATGGAGAGACAGTGGAGGAAGAACTTAAAAATGTAATTTAAGCAAAATCACAATACCGTTTTATAATTATATTAATAGTTATATCTATTAACATGTAGCGTTACAAATATAATGTGGGTAACTACTATAATCGGTGTTGGTATGTAAGCATAATATTATTACAGATATTACATAAATAGCAAAATAAAAAAAACATTTTTACCAAACCTAACCTAACCACTTTTTAATTTTTACTTACAGGTGCCCTTAGTAGGTATTCCTTTTAATTTATAAAATTGCAATGCATTCAGATATTTAGTAGAATGTATATTCTTAATTCATTTTCTTGCTACAATTAAAACAATAGATAATTATAATTTGTTAAATGACAATCACCATATGGGGATTTTTTTTAAAAATTTAAATATTATTAGTTAATTTTACTTCCTAGCTATTTATAAATTTATATTGACAGAAGAATATATAAAAAATATAAAAAAGAATAGTCTTTTTTTACCATTTACATAAAGATATTCATATAAATATATCCATCCATTTAAGTAGGTAAATTTTATTATTTTAACGATACCACACGCGAATATCGCAATCAATTATTTAACATTTTAAGTTTATAGTAGATAAAATCCGGCGTAATATTATTGTGAAAATATATGAATGTGCTGCTTTAATATTAGACTGTGAAATAAAGTGTTACTCGTTGAAAAGTTTAATTAAATTTCGAGCGACGGTTGTCCGTTGATTATAAACACAATTATTATAAATAATCTAATGCCATTTTTCAACCCCTTTCTATTTCTATAGTGGTAGGTATATGACACACTTGTACCGGGGAAAATAAAAATTGATTCAATCGAGTTGTTGATTCAATTAGAAAATAATAAGTGAAAGTCAACGAATGAAATCCACAGTTGATTTCCCCCGGTAAACTATTTAACGTGATACAATGAATATTGTACCTATATAGTAAATATATATATATATTATATATCACTATGAGTTCTAAAATGATTTACCTACTATACGAGTAAAATAATTATTTGTAATTTTTGTGTAAATGCTGTTACCTTTCCATTAATAATTTTCTCGTCGGTATATAAAAACAAGCGTGGTTATCATTGTGTATTATAAAATAGTTTATAACCAAATATACTAGTTTCGGATTAAGAGTTGAAGACACTGGAGACAAAAAAAAAAAAAATGAACGCTGCATATTTACTTGGTACTTCCCCCTTGTTCACGCTTCAGAATGTATAAACGACTTATATTTATATATCTTTTATAATAATTAATATTATAATAATCAATTTTGTACATATTTGTCGTTTAACTTTTGACGAGTAATAAAGGTAATATTATAGTTCGTTGCCTAAATAATAATTTTAAAAAAACTGAATTTAAAAAGTTTAATTTTTCGCGAAGATGTTGCAATTAGTAAATAGGTCTGGGACATTCTGTATATATATATAAATATTATGTTTATTTGTTATCATTATTTTGTTATCTATTATATAGCATTGATGTTTATCTAATATTCTTGTCTATCTTGTTGATTTGGACAAAATATGGCGGCTCACAATCTCGTATTGATATGATATGAGAAAGTTGGCCACTTTATGAGTATGCTCTCTAGATTAATGTAATATAAAAATAACCGAAGAAATTACCCCTCTTAGTTCAACCTCCCCTTAAACACGACTCTGCCAAATACCAATATAAATATATAATATAATACATCAATGGATAAAAGTGTTAACTTAAATTTTTTTTTCAAAATGCATTTTATTGCACAAATAAACGTATTATAATATAATGAAAAAGTTATAGTATATTATAGAGGACTCCTAGACGAATATTTTACTTCTTATAACATATTTGATTTATTTAATATCAAAAAAGTTCCATAATTATTTAATATTTAGATACAAAAGTAACGTTCCTGAACAATTTCAGAAATGTCAGTTAACACCTTTATCCACTGACCCTATCATATATGATATAATAATGGTGGCAAATAGAATATTGTCTTGTGTAACGTGTACGTAATAATACGTCGAACCAGGATTAACAATATTATATTATATTAATAAACGATCTATATCAGACGTCACGTTGGCGGCGGTGAGAGCCACGGTTTTCGTCGGAGTTTTGCCACGCAAAAACCGCACGTCATATACTTAACCCGACGAGCCGCAAAAGTTTCCCGGTGTTCCGGGTATACCGCGGTAGCGGTATTACATTATAAACATAATATAGGTATAATAGTAGGTATCCGCCATCGCGGTTGAGACGCGAGCTATATTGTGCAATACGAGAGTCCGTTTTTCAGGATTCCGAGGATCTGCGCGGAAAAACAGATTCCTACCGCGACCGCGGTAACCCAGAGACGTTGTATTTTTCCGTTCGTGTTTTATGTTACGTTATAACCTTGGTATACAAGCACACGCCGACCGCGGAGACCGCGGGAATTTACGTCTCCCCCGGATGGGAATTGATAATTCGAATTACGAGCGGCGCGCGCGGCGAGAAAACACAACATAATAATAATAATAATAATACACCATCCGAGGCGCGTGTATACAGGGCGATTGTGGCGCACGAAACTACACTTGTATTGTATAACGTGGTTACGCGTTTGGCGGCGTTGATAAGGAATCGTTTCGTTGTCGATACGAGGTGTACATATTCGGTGCGCGGGATTTGTGCGGACCGGAAGAGATTAGCAATATTTACGAGTGTTGGGAGTTGCCGTCGCGGCGACACGGCCGACGCGGAGAAATCCTCGTGCTCTTCGGAGACGCATGCCGTACGGCCTGGCCGTGAGGGGGAGAGGGAGGGGGGTCTTTGTTTATAGGCAGGTATTAACCGAACGAATCGTAGGATTTATATTTTATATATATACCTTGGTATGTGCGGTTAACAATGTGAAGTGATGCGCGTGGTCTATCACAATATTTATCCCGCGGACTTTATATACACGTATATCGAAACTTACGGCGGAATCTAAGTCGTCACGAATGATCAGCGTCTTTTTTTGTGTGGGGAGCGAAATAAGGTTATTTGTAAATACGTCATCTAAGTCACGCACGCCCAAGACTTTACGATATTGGATTACTTTTCAAATTAAAATTTGTTTTGTCGATTTCAATTCTTATTTTTACAGGCCAACTCAGGCTTTATACACCAGGTACGATAATGGTCGTAAAAATAAACGATCGAATGTTTGAAAATTTAGATCTAATCATTGTTTATATTTTATCAACATCTATTTGTAAATTAATATATTCAGTATTTATTAATCGCTATGTTTTATTTGGCTGTTTGTTTTCGGTTATCGTTTTTTTTTTCTTATTCAGTTTAAGTGTCAAGTAAATTACGTTTTTTCTCCTCACGTATTCGACCAGTCGAATAATAATAATATTTACACACTAATCATGATAATAACAACTATGGTTTATGCCGAGTACGAACGTTGGATCTATATTATTAAATATTAATTATCTGTGTTTTTATCTAGATAAAATTGGTTATCTTTGTACAACACTTCTCATCATATATATATAACAACATAGCGTATAGATAACAGGTTATATGACAATCACAATCAGAAAGAATTATCAGTTATAGCTTAGTATAGTCATGCATAGCTTAAGACCATTACCATAGTTGTAGTTTAAAAACATCGCACTACTGCTCCATATGATTCGCAGTCTGCACACAGCAGTTTTTCATGTGTGTTAATGATAAGTATAGTGAACCTATAGATTTTAAAAAGTCATTTTAATTTTCAAACAAAATAATACATGTCATTAAAATATAGTTGGTTAAAATGATATTGAAAATAACAGAATCCTATATAAGGATTTTATTTATTTAAATCTAGTAACAAGCAAATAATAAGTGGTATAACAAATATGAGAAATATTACAAGATATTATTCTACACTGAGGAAGATCCTCATGTCGTAAAGTAAGAGTACTTATTAATTAGTGAAAATGCATTAGGTTTTAAATTTTAAATGTTAATAAGAAGAAAAACAAAACAAAACAAAATTCAACGTAGTTCAGTTTAAAAAAATTGAATAAAATAAGAAATATGTAAATGATATAATATATGTATATAAAAAGAAGAAGAAAAAGTTACTAACTATGATTTAAGAACATGTTTATTATTATCTATGAACCAACAATGTACCTTTAATACAAACACGAGTATACAAATTTTGTTAGATGTTGAAAAGATTACAAATTAAAAATGTGTTAATATTGGATAATATTTTTAATTCGTGATAGACCTGAAAAATTAATAAAATAATAACATGCTAAATTTGAATTTTAAATCATATAATATATATTGATATTATTTCATATATATTTAATCATAAGCATATTATTTCAATTACCAAGTATAGTTCATTTCAAACTTTGTTTGCACAAAGATAACAATATTATGATCCGTGTTTGTATTTCGGTTTTTTTCAATAGCATTAATATACTAATTTTTATTTACAGTTAAATTATTATTTTTTTTTTATATAACTTTATAAGACTCATAAAAATTTACTGAATTTATGTATACACTTAATAAGGTAATATAGAAACACATATAATATTGTAACCTTTAAGTTGACAAAGTTTGGTTGTTGTAGGATTACTGCAGATCAAATGAGAGTGTTTCTACCGAAACATGTCTTAGGAATTTAGGAGTTTTGTAGAAAAATTTAATATTTTTGCAACCGTCACGTGCTGCTTTTCATCTAGCCACAGTAGCGTTTGAACTTTGTAATACACGTCATTATATCATAATTTAACAGGTTTTTCACCGAGTTAAATTAATACTCATTTTAACATTGAGAGTTAAGTTTTTTACTTGAATTAATATAAAAATTAACTATACCAAATAAGTTAATAGTTATTAGTAATAACTATACATGTTAAACTAACCTTACTATGTAAAACTTAACATTATAAATGATTTTCTAACTGAACGTTTTAGCCCGCAGCGTTGTCTGTATTGTTTTAAAAATTCGACGAAAACGTTTTCCAGTCCTAAAAGAGAAATACATATAGGCAGGTGCATAAATATAATTTATACTTAAATACAATACGCATTATATATTATATTTATTGTGTATATTGTATAAATATATAGTGTATGGATACGAATATTATTTACGTTTGCTCCGAAGAAAAAGTTTATTACGCGCAATCGAATAGTTTTTTTTTGTTTTTTGTTTTTCGTTTTCATCTTTCAATAAAACGCATTACACCGTACAACGGAATAGATGTGATACGAGTCTCGTATAATATTGTATTGTTATACAGGATGTTTCACATAACCATTAGAATTTTTATAGTTTTGAAAACTAACCGAGATAACATAAAGTAAAGCCGTATAGCGAGTGTCGCAGCACAAACGCGAAATTCGCGTATCGCACTGTATACAGATAATAATGTGTAGTCGGATACGTTATGGCGTTATTGGGCCCCGTTGTCGCCCGAACGTTATAATAATATATTATTTGTGTTGTATCATTGTATACTTTCGTTGTTTTCGAATCGTATTATTGCGCGGGACATATTTACGGTAATATTATTCAGGATGAAAAGTTATCGCCAAAAGTCGAGAATTATACCCATACCTACGTTTTTACCTACGTATTTCGTCATGGCTCAATATATACTTATGCATATTATTATATAAAAAACATATTGTGCACCCATTGTACTCCGTTGAACATGCGCATAAAAAACGAGTCTAAATAATAATAATAATAACTACCTCCTTTTTCTGTGTGTGCATTTCTATAATTAATATTTTTTTTACTGTGTGAAATTATTATTATGTTGATATTACTGAGTATTTTATTATCAGAATGGGTTAAAACTCCTCCCTCCGGCACTAAAAAAAAAAAAACAAAATCGCTTTAATTATATTATTTTGTTTTAGATTTTGCATTACAATGTAACGGAACATGTTTAATTTCATTTTTGTTGCAATTAATTTTTATATTATTAAAAGGCGAGGGAAGATAATTTTCATGAAAGTACCCTTTATAATTTGCCAAATACGACTCTGGTCATTATTGTGGTACTATGTAATATGTAAACATTCCGATTTAATATTACGAAATACTACTTAATACTTACAAAGTTAATCGAAAACAGAAATCAATCACTTATCAATCAAGTTCAATATCTAGTTTATGACTTGAGTAATCAACATTTATTATATTTTATAGGCATCCCCACAGTAAGACCAAATCTTTAGATGAGGCAAATCGAGTTGAGGGAAACATTAGGAAAAACAATTTCTATTTTTGACATCGTAGACGGTTTTTTTTTTTTAATTATTTTATTTAGTTAGTTATTTAATTTCATATATTATATTCTAAATTCTAATACATCAATTCATTAGTGATTTAAATATTTAATAATTGAATCTCCAATTTAATATAGACAATTGCAATTTTGTATATTTCATTTTAGAAATATCAAGAAGTTAAATGGGAATGAGGTGACAATCATTTTGATATACAATGAGTTGTATCAAAATTCAAAAATAATATCATTGTATAAAAATGATTTTATTAATAAACTTTCTAATTTAAAAAGTTAAAGTGGACCGATCTTTAAAAATTAGTAAATTAAATAAATAAAAATTAAAAACGAATAAAATTCGTTTAGTTTAAGTTTTAAATTAAGTTTAATACAAGTCTCATTTCGGAACATAATTATAAATCATTAAAAAAAGTACATTTATTAAGGGATCTAGATTGATGATTAAGAAATGTTTAATATTATTATGTTACAACATATTTATTAAATTTTTAATTAATTTTTTACGGTTTTCACCAATCACCTAACTTAAATGAAACACTTAAAGTAGACACTGTAGACCATTTTTCTATATTATAAAACTATTATTATTTTGTTTCTTAATCAGAATTTATGATGTTGAATATTTTGTAATCATAAAAGAAACAACATTGTTTTAATTAAATCTCGTATCACATTTTTGACAATTTTCAATAGAGCTAAAAAACCATTAAATTTTTATACAAACCATAATATCCAATGATATTGGATAATATAAATATATGAATGTTATCATATTACTATTATAATTTTGTTTCAAATCATATGCAACACAATGTAAATTTTATTATATTATTGGTATTCAAAAATAAAACAATTTTTCGAATATTAATATATTTTATAATATAATATTATGATTAACATATTTTGTATATGTATGGAAATAAACGCAATTATCACTGACTGATTGCAGTGCTGTATTAATGGTGAGACGTGTGAGACTCACACCTCAAGTTTTAAGTTTTCTGTAGTACCGTGGGGCGCAAAAATATATAGATAATTTTATCTAATATGTCTATTATATCAATTATTGATAAGAAAATCGCAAATAAAATTGACTATGACGACGTTATTAATAAATTTCTAACACACACACTGTTCACTATCCACTCTATTATATTTTTCCAGATACTCTTTTAATTCACAATAATATGATACAAATTCACATATTCAATATTGTTATTATATTATAATATCTACATATTAAATACATACCTACGTACTGTTATACTCATAGGCGGTACTACGGGAGGTGCAGGGTAGGCAGCTGCCCCCCCCCCCCCGTGAATAATTTAGCTCTTAACTTTAAAATTGAATCCATGCTGCTGCAGTGCTGCATTATGTTTAGAAAGACGAACCATAATATATTATATCAAATATTAAAAGTTTATGTACTATGAGCAAAAACAATACAGTATTGTTTAAGGGTGTATTCAAATGACAAAATGAACTAAATGAACAAAATGACAAATGGTAAAACTTTATTGAAAAAAGTTTATAAGGCACGCAGTTTTAGAAAACGTGTCTAGGTCAATAAATACTAAATTGAAGACTTTAAAATCATTATCTACTACTAGATAGGCGTGCCGGTCTGAAGCGCTCAATGCTGTGAAAAATAATTATTCTGCTTTGTTGATTTCCATTTTGTTTAATGGAAATCACAGATAATACAAAGCAATCAGATATAAGGACTAAATAACTTGGTATTATTTACCAAATGGAGAGTTTTGAATTCATTTTTGCTATGCAAATGCTAGATTCAATTTTGAATTTAATACTACACGTAAGCACAGTTCTACAATCATCAAATATAAATCTTTCCACAGCTATTGATCTTGTGAAATAATTTTAAAAATCATTGAAATTTATGAGAAATCTTAAACTTAAAAATCTTAAATGTTGACGAAGTAATTGATACATTCAAAACATTAAGGTCAGTTGTGAAGCCATGGAGCTTTGAAATATTGCAATAATAATAATAATATAAATACCTAATTAAGTTATCTAGTTTTAATACTAAGGGTGATGTATCTAGCTTATTTTTTTTCTTTTACAGGGTAAGAACTTTTTTTTTAATAATTTTGGCCAAATAGTGTGCTTAATTTACCTGTGATAGATTTAGAATGTTGATTACTGACAAAGCAATTGCCACCTTCATGAATTGAATTAAAATTTTATTTGCTTGCCCCCCCTCCCTGCCATGAAGATCTAGTACCGCTTATGGTTATACAATATTTTATGATTTGATGAACCATACCCGCTTTTAAAACGTAAATGGTACTAAAATAAAAGTAAAAGTACCTACCGACACAATATTTATAGAATAACTAAAAAATAGTTAAATCAAAATGGGAAAATAAAGACGTATACAAATTTTGCGATTCTAATACCGCTTAAATTATAAAACAATTATATTTTATTTCTTCGACTCTTTGCAGATACACAAATCATATTATGATAATATCCGATATCGTTAACCCAATTTTCTTATAAACTTTTCCTAATTACCTCCCCTTTTACTTTACTATAAACCTATAAATCTGTAAATTTGGATTGAAGTATAAACAATTTCAATAACAATAATAATACACTTTTTTTTAAAAGTACTGTAAAAGACCTACGCAATCCCTCTAAACGTTGATTCAATCCAAACGTGAGAGACATTGGAAATTAACGAAATATATCTTGTTTTTTTAACGTATATACGATTGATATAAAACAGAGCAATATTTTTAAAAAGACAAAACGCATGGAATCGTACATTTTCATCCATCAAATCCGTCTCTCGCAGTCAATATAATATATAATCTTATCCGTTTGAAAGGAAGTAAACACGACGGCACTCACACACACGATGTACACATTAAACAAGGACATTCATTGACGTGTCGCAGGTTTTTCTCACTTTTCTTTCTTGCTGAATCTAGTGTACCCTGTCTAAATTTTAATACCCTCCTCCCAAACTGACTCGTCGTTTCCACTGATATAAAACCGAAATCCCGTTCGACAGATTTCTATTTTCAGTTCTCTATAATACGTAAGTGACGGTACGCGACATGTACTTACTTAGGCGCATCGAACCACACCATTCTGTCATATATATATAAAAAAAAAAATACTTTTATAACATCAACATTAAATTCCGGCGTTTACTTACATGTTACCATAGGCGTGTCTATGGTAGGGTGAGTGGCTGAGTAGGCATTTGCCATTCCGGCGAAATTATTTCACCATGATAAATAATAATAATTAGTAATTACGTGATGAACAGTCCTTTTTATTAAATTTAAAGATACATTTTGATATCTGCCGATTCCTCCCCAGCCACTAAAGTCTAAACACGCCTATACATTTAATTATACATTTAGTTACATAATTAATGACTTTATGTACAATGAAAACTAATCAAATTATAACATAAACTTATGAGATTATTTTTAAAATTTTTAAATAGGGATTATTTTACTGATTTTACAATACCTCGTATTTAACGTATAAATGGTCAGGAAACACATAAATTCGAATCGCTTTGTTTAGAAAGTATACAAGTCCTTAATTGTATAAGATTTACTATACAAAAATAATTTAATCACTAATTTTTAATTATTTTTATAAATTTATTAGTTTTCAATTTTTTAGTGTAGATACGAGTTAAAAACAAACAAAAAACTGATATTATATCTTGGTAATACGATTTATTTCAAAAATTATAAATGTACTTACACGGTACATTGTAATTTTTATTTTTCAATTCATATTATTATTAATTGTTTAAAATTTCTTATTAATAAAATTATGTATTAATTAGGAGGATTATTTAAAAAAGTAACACATTAGTATTGAATTATACCTTTTTATGAATGAAACATGTTTTGTTACTTTATAAGTTATATAAATAAAACTTAAACTTAGATTCTGAGCGAAACGAGAAATGTATTGATTTTACAAAGATGTTTTTTTTTATATCTGAAAACATTTTTTCTGGTAGTAATAATGGTCCAATTACTACGAATAGGGTATTTTTTTTTCTAGAAAATTGCATTTATAGTTGGTACTTTATTTAACTCATAATTCGAATTTTTCAAAAAATGTTCCTTGGGAGAAAAAAAACTACCAAAAACAACCGCGAAATTGCAGTTGCCGTCATTTTAAATATTTTGGGATAACAAACGCAATTTTTAATGTCGGAACTTATAAATTTTGAGTATTCACTTAGGTAGATTACACACATGGTCAAATTTTGAAACGGATAAAACGTATATTGTACATTTAATTGAGTTTCACTCAGAAAAGTATTTTCGAATGCAATATCATTGAATTCAAATCTTAATTTTAATAAACCACTAATTTCTCCAAGACCAAAGGGACGAAAGAGGAATGTCCGGAATCGACCTTCCTGTTATTTTTACCATTATGTCCACCCAGAGTTTTGTCCTTCCCTCTTTTCAAAATGACCCAAAGTTATTAAGTTAGGCTGCCAATATTTAGCAATCTAATTGCAACCGAGGTAAAAAAAATTTGTGACCCACTCCTTCGTAGACAAAAATTAATTTTTTCATTCAGGGAGGGAGCAACTTCACGCAACCCCCCGACATTGTCCTATCGACTTCGGACAGGTGCCAATATTTATCAATCTAGTAGCAACTAATTGGAACCGAAGTTAAAAAAATTGCAACCTATTCCTTCGTGGAAATATATTTTTAATATTAAATTTATTTTTTCTACAAAAATTAACCGAATGAGAGTTATTTCAAATTACCAAAATCAAATTATTCTAATAATGTAATCAATGTTATTTCTTTGTAATTTCATAAATAATGACAATAAATGCGTGAAATTTTTACCAATTATGTATTTTAGTACAATAAATATGCTTATACCATATGCCACAAATATTTTATATATTAGTTTATACAAAACATTTTGTTATATGCTTTTGTTTAATTATTTTTATAATGAATTATGCATATTGACAAATGATAATATTATAGAATAATATGTTCATGTTCACTAAGATGGATCAAATCATGACAAACATATTTTAACGTGTTGCATGTTGATATTAAGTGTTTTCAAATTAATAAATCTTCTTAAAGTAATCATAGCTACGCGTATGCCTGACTACCTCCATTAGGGAAGAGTCTCACTTAAGTCGCTCACGTAGATGCATATGCACCTCAATTGTGGCATATAAAAGTCGTACGTCAGTATTAATTTGTACATATTGTACATAATCAGATTTAGATACTTTAAAAGTTTTAAAAAAAACATAAACACATAATATTATTAGGTTTTATACAGAAACTTGAGTTGTGGTTCAATCTATATTCCATGTCCAAGTTTTGCAAAAAGAGCTATAATTTATTTCAAACATAATATTTTGAACATGATAAACAAAAATTAATTATAATTATCTATATAATATGATATGTAAAATTTGTAAATTATATGTTGGTGACACTTTACACTATTACAACGGACAATTGGTTAATGCGGAAAATAACTAATTATACATTATTATATAATAATATAAACTATATTATGTTTCTTCTTTATAATTTGTTTTATGATTTAATAATATTATGTATTATTCCAATGTTGAATTCACCCTACAAAATTTTGTGGTATTCAAAACTAAAATTACAATTTAAAGTTATATTAATTACATAAGTTTTATAAGTAATTTAGTAATCAGTAAATATTTAATTTATATCTACTGTTTGGTGACTTGTTTTCCGTTGATAGAATTAAGTGATAGGAAGCCCACCAATAATATAATTATTACGCTATTTTCAAACATTTAAATAATTATAAATTATTTATATTCGCAAAGATTCTCACAATATAGTAATCAAAAATAAAATATTCAAAAAAAAAAAATTATTATTTTATTTTATAATATATCTATATAGGTACTGAGAATAATTTATACAACGATATAAGATTTAATATATATATATATCAGTAAAAATATATATAATTTTATAATTCGGCAATATTACCAGCAAAAAAAAAAAACAACCAAAATGGATGGACAGAGGAGTATTTATAAAAAGAGGGGTCAACGGGTTTAAACCTCCCCAGTGACAAAAAAAAAAATTGCTATTAATTGTCCCCCTTCCCATAACACCATTTTATGATATAAAAATTAATTGTAAAAAAATTAAAATAAACATGTTCTATATCTATATACAATACAATGCAAAATCCAAAACAGGTGGTAAAATAATATTATTAATAGCAATTTTGTTGTTTTTTTTTTTTGAACATGGATGATTTTAAACCCTTTCAACCCCTCTTCCACAATAAATACGTTTCTGCATATAATACCTAACCTATCTATTAAATTAATGATAAAAAAGAAGAAAAAATTTTCATACGCTCATGGTTCCTAAATAATTATAATAAAAATAATGACATAATTGTTTTTATTTTTATTCTTTAACGCGTACAAACACAGCTCGCCCAAAATATTGTTATTTGATTATTTCAATTTCGATGCAGCGTTTTTTTTAGGTTTTATAGTGGTTTAAGTGGTTAAGCACACCGAACGGCCAGCAATAATAATAAATTGTAATATTCCATTGTGTTAATCACGTATGAAATAACACAATAAATAATTGATACTATTAAACGCGTATAATGTTAGAGTATCGATATTATTAACATTAATATATTATAGTGTATAATTATTATATTATATCGTAGGTATATTATAAAATCTGCAATCGATTAATTCTGACGTTAATTATTGTAACCACTATCGGTATAATTGCCTCGGTACGCTATTAGGATATTGTTTTCAATAATATTAATATTATAATATCGTACGTTCGATACGTACTCATTTCGTTTTCCGATATACATTAATGCTATTATTATTAATACCTATGTTATATTATCGCAACGAACCGACTTTACAATTTACAAATAATATTGACACTATATTGACTGAACTATTAAAACAACAAATTATTATAGTCTTATCGGTATCGTTTTACATTAATTGCTCTTAAATTTTAGGCGATTATTGTGTGGAGGGGTGCGTTATTAGTTTAAATTTCAACCATATACCGTTTTCCGGTAAAATAATTAACGACCGCGAACTGTACCTCATCGGAATATCGGTTTTCTCACAAGGTTCCACCTCGTATTTAGTCAACAGTTCGGTCAAAGCCAATTTCATTTCCATTTCAGCGAATCGTTTTCCTAAAAGTTTACACGAAAACAATATAATATTTCATTACAATTAATGAATTAACTATTTTTTTTGACAATTATTATTTTACAATTTTATACACCAATATTGTATAATAAAAATAACGAATTGATGAAACTGGAACATTAAGGCTTTTATCTGTTTCGAGTACGGTATCACAGACGATTTTTTGTCCTTCAGTTGAATCTTTAGTGGGTAAAAATGTCAAATACCATATTTTAATAATTAAATTTAAATGTTTTTATTCTGTACTTTTGAAATTTTTTTTTTTTTTTTAAAGTAAATTACTAATTAGTTAAAATTATTTACAAATACTAAAATTGTTTACAAATAATATAAAGGTATATATAAATTTAGATGGCTGAAAATATTGACATTGAGTGTTCTTAAAAATCGCCTGTTACATATAATTTTGGATAATAGTAATTGAAAAACATTTTCTATTTATTATTAACAAACTATAGTGTATGAAGTTAAAATTTATTTTCCCAGTTTTCGTTAAATTAAAGAAATTATCAAAATGTTCTGAAAAAGGGATATATTTAACTACTTAAAAATGTAATTAATTTAAAATTTTGTAGTTCTTAATAAAATACTTTATTATATTTCGTTTCAATATTATATTAACCTCAACAATCAACTTTAACTTAAAAATGAAATCTCATGTTATAATATATATATTTAATATTTATATACAACTTTAAAGGTCGTATTTAATTGAAATTGAAATTGATATAAATATTGACGTATCAAAATTTGATTCGTTGTTTTTAATGTCCCCTGTCCATTTGTTAATTAATAATACCCTTACAGAATACAATGCACTCGGAAATAATAAATTTATTTTTATATACTTCATTATGATTCAAAATGCATTTTATGATATAAAATTAGAATTATTGTAATAAATGATTTAAACATATACAAAAGTAAGTATATTGGTGTATTTATGGTTAAAATTAAATAGTATGTCCCCATATCATTATAATTGCATAAATATATAATATTCATATAATAATATGTCATTAATCAATACCTGTAAAAAATTCATAAAAAAAAATCTCTTATTCAAAATATCCGATCGGGTTTGCTTTTTGTCCCTAAGAAAAAATATAAGACAGTTTTCTTATGGTTATAATTCTGAAACCGGGTTTTTCAGTACTGTGTCTAGTGACTACACCAGTGGCTATTTTTGTGTGTACTACGACACACTTTGTGCACTACAAAAACACAAATGTGCACTACGAAAAATAAAAGTGTGCATCTGTATTTTTATAATAATTATAATATAATATCTATTAAAAGGTACATCCAGAAGCTACTAAGCAAAGATTGTTTTTCGGTTTTTCTAATGCTTAGAAAGATGAAAATAATACATTGAACATGAATCAAATATACGATTTTTTAATAATAAAATATATACATGATATAAGATAAAGCATGAAAATTAATTTTAAATTAATACAAATTTAAAAAAGATGATAGTGGCGTACTTAGGCTTTTCTTTTATGGAAAGGGTAAGAAATTTAATTTTCCCCTCCTATATAATTTTGAACAATTATCCACATTAACAATGTACATTTCACACAATATAGTATACGTACCATTGGTAGGGAGGGGGAGTTTCCCCAATAGATACACCAAGGAAAATGTGTACTACGGAAAATCAGAAATAATAGCCACTGGATTACACTAAACTAATCGTTTCTTTGATTTTTTTAGGAAAAGTGAGTAAACCTTCTCTATCTTTAACAAGGAGTCGTTTTTGAGGTTGTGTTATTAAATATTATTGAAACGGAAGAAAATAATTATGATTTCGTGTAAGTGCTTAAAAATGACCACATGATGATAACGAGCTATATAATATTCAATCTTTTAATTTATTATCAATCTGATGGACGCGTAATATGTTATATCCATGTATGTTTGTTACCTATGCAAATTCTAGGTCCGTCTCCGAACGGCATATAGGTCCCCTTTGGCCTTTTGGCTTTTTCTTCCTGGGTGAATCGTTCAGGATCGAACATCTCGGGATCTGGGTAATATCTATAATCGTGGTGAATAGCGTAAATCGGAATCAGAATTTTTGTGCCCTTTTCGATAATTAACGTGTCATTGGGTACTTGATAATCTTGCGTGGCTTCTCTGAACAATGTCAACAACGGCGGATACTTCCTTAGTGTTTCTGTAAGAAAATATTATACAGTAATAATATAATATAATGTACAACAAGAACCAATGATCATTTTATTTTTCAGACAACTTTCTTACATTTTTAATCATTTTTTTTTTATATATATATAAGCCTCGAATAAAAATAAAAACATTAGATATGTTTTGGCAACTTAAAAACAACTTTATGTAGGTTTGAATTATTGCATAAAATTTTTTTTCGAATTACTTGAAAGATAAATTTAGAGCAATACAGCGGATATAACTCAGGATCACGTGCATGTTAAATTTTTTACTAAAATCTATTAAAAAATGAAATCAACAGATTTACATCCACATTTTTTTTTCTAACAACATGTTAGCAACAATATATTAGCTCACTGATACCAGTGATAACTGGTGACTAATTGATCAACTGGTGTCAACTACTTAACATGCCAAGTTAACCCTTAACTGTATCATCGTGAACTTATATAGTTAACCCAATTAAATATTTCTATACATTTATCAACTTAATTAATTTATCGAAATATGTATTTCATTTGTATACAATTTATATTTATTTAAAAGTAAATAAATGAAAATATATCACACTAACCGGCTAATACCATTTCCAAATAATGTAAATCCGCTAGAAAATCATTATTAGTTTCTCCGTTATGTTTGGATTTCATCAAATTCATTTCTTCTCGTACTCGGTTTTGGATTGATTTTTTCAACGCCAGTTCGTATAGACAATAGCTCATGGCCGTAGATACCGTTTCGAAACCAGCAGCAAACATTATGAACGCATTGGCTATGATATCAGTTTCTTGGAATTCAACTACAAATCGGAAATTATATAGTTATAAATCAAAAAAATTTGATAGTTGTGTATAAAAATAAATTAAATAAAACGATTAGGAATTATAACTTATAAGTACATATTATTGTATTATTTCAGATTAATAAGTTAGGTGTAAGTACATTTTACATTAAATACTTACTGGAATTATAATGATACGTTTTGATTAGTAAGTTTAAAAACACATTAATAAAGCTGTATAGTTATAGAGTAACATTAGACCCAAATTTATAGATATTATTAATAAAATGTAAATTGTACAGTATAATTATCGTTATGAAATGTGTTCAATACATATAAGATAAAGATAGAGAAAGAGAGAGAGAGAGAGAGTGAGATACAGCTTTACATGATTTTAGAACTGTCTAGTTGGCACAGGTACATTAGCTGGGATAACGAAATTGGTATTACTCAATAAAGTGCTAGAAATTTCCTAAAGTTTGCTAATCATTTTTTGTAAATTGTTAGATCTCTGTTTTTTTCAAATCATCAAACAAATATGCCGCTACTAACTTGAAACCATGCCGGCACATTGGCCGATTATAAATATTTCTACGAAGTTGCTAGATTTTGCTAATTCATTTTTAGATTTCTTTAGAGTCTCATTTCGACTCAGTTTTAAATTTGGTAGTAGTAATTTTATTAATGTATTCTTTTTTGATAGCGATCATGAAGATTGATGAATAGAACTATAGCAGCTATCATATACTATTTAGATTCAACACAAGTTTTAAAAAATGAAAAACGTTAAATTCATTGAAAAACCTAGTGAGATGCCAACTTTACCGGACGGTTCGGTTTTCTTCACCACCAGATCCGTTCTGGCCTGTATCAGCGTTTGCATCAGATCGTTACGGGTCAGCCCGTCGGCCTGCCGTTGCCGCATGGTGTCCGTGAACGCGGCCGCGAAGAACTCAATGTCGTCCGGCGGGAAGTCGCGGATCCGGAGCACGCGGCGCAGCGCCGGCGACACCATCCACGCCAGTTCCCTGAGCAGCACGCGCAGCGACGGCGTGAAAATCGATTTGCCGTGTTTGCGGAACAACGACTGCTCGTCGTCGATGGCGTCCAGGTGCAGCCCGAACGCGCACGTGCCGATCACGTCGGTGGAATACTTGCCCAGCACGTCGCGGATCTCGATGAGGCGGTCGCCGCCGCCGCCGCCGCCGCCGCCGCGCGCCCGCAGCCCGTCGGCCACGTTCCGCATCAGCCGGTCGCCGCACTCCCGGATCTGGCCGTGCATGTGCCGCAGCTTGGCGGCCGTGAACGCGGGGCTGAGCTTCTGGCGCATGGCGCGCCACTGCGCGCCGTTCATGTTGAACAGGCCGTTGGCCAGCGGGTTCTCGTCGGGCGCGGACGTGTACATACCGTGGTCCGTGAACGCGGCAAAGTCCCGGATCAACACGCGGTCGACCAGCGCCGGGTCGCAGACCAGCAGGAACGGCGTGCGCATCTGGAAGAACCCGCCGTACGCGCGGCCGCGGAACCCGTTGTACAGCCGCGCGTACAGCTGCATCTGCTGTTCCAAGCCGGCGGCCAGCGGCAACAGGTTGCCGAACAGCGGCACCAGCGGCCGCGCGTACGGCACGTGTCTGTCGCGCCAATGGCCGAACGTCGACGTGGAGAAACGGTACGCGGCGACCGCCAAAGACGCGAACGCGAACGCGACCGCGGCCGGCCACGACCAGAGGCTCGCCGCCAGAAACGCGAACATTACAATTTATTTTTCCTATCGCTGTTTATACGTAGACGAGTTTACAACGATCCAAACGAAGAAATCGGATGAAAAATCGATAAATCGAAACGATTGACGGCGTACTGCGTTCCCGGGCGCTATGCGATACGTTTATATAATAATACACGCGGACAGACTCGTGTGTAGTCATCTCCCTCTCCAACGCGCGATATCGAAACGAAACGTAATTTATTATTATTGAACAATTATAATATTATCGTGTACGCGATCCATAGACTAATATTATTGTTATTATTTTTCTAGTAGATATAATCGCGTGTAAACGTTCGTCGTGACCTCGCTATTATAACGACGACGATATAAAATTATAACACTAATTTACGAAACCAATCGACCTTCGTGTGTTGAAGGAATCCGAGCGTGGACACGCAACGTAAATAAAACGTCAAATAAGTTTTAACCGTTATGTTGGTATTAAGTTTAAACTGTTATATAATATAGTTGTTTTTGAAATGACCGATTAGACTGGGATTTCGCATCCGGGTGTCCCGAAAAAGTATCTCGGGACAGTGAAATGTCCAGGAAATTTTAGATGTTATAATACCGATTGAAAACGTTATATAAATACGTTATCTTTAGCTTTCCAAGTTAAAGGTTTTTAATTGTTTTTATTGCGTGATTTAAATTCTAATGTTTTTTTTTATTTATTAACTTGTTGATTATAATTCGACCAATAGGCGAAAATCGAATGGCCGTTAGGAGTACTTATCCCCATTAAAAATTAACTTCTTCTAGGGAATCTAGTCCCCCTCCCTAATATAAAGGAGTATTGAATGCAAAATAATTATATTTTTTAATTTTTTAAAAAACATTATTGCTGTTATATTTGATTTCATAAAAAAAAACATTTAATAGTAACTTTTTTACAACGCCAGGATTAAAATATAACCAAAAACTTCAATGATCAACAATATTGATTTGAAGATCTTTCAATATTAATTATTAAGAAATCATTGGACATTAAATTACATACTACCTATTTGCAAATCAAAATAGATGTATAATATTACGATAATCATTTTTATATTTATGATATTTTGTTTATGATTATTTTTATAATCTAAAATAATATATGATAAAACAAAATTTATTACTCATGAAGTTATGAATAACGAGTATAATATTTTGATTCATGTAGTGGTAAATAGATAATAAATATTACTATAATCATATTTAGTGTTCATCATGGTATACATTTATATATACATCGAGTTGGAGGTGTTATAGATAAAAAATAACAAACAAACAAAATAATATATACACGTAAAACGTAATAATAGTAATAATATTAATAATACGGAAATTGAAAGTACTTGTTGACATGTATGAATTACGAGTGTACGGCTATATTTTATTATATTTTATTGTGATGAGTATTTCAAAATATAGTGGTCGAATTGTAGGCGGAAATTTACAATAATTTTTAGGAAATTTAGATTGTATAATTTGTATTTAAATACTACATTTATATATTTACAAATTCTTTAGAAAATTCCTGTTTAGGCGTTAAATATATATATATATATGTAAATTATCTATGTATATCTAAATTTCCGTCTATGATTCGACCACTATATTTTGATATACTCATCATATCAGTATAATAAAATATAGCCGTATACTCGTACTTCATACATGTCAACAAGTGCTTTCAATTTCCGTATTATTATTATTATTACTATCATTATGTTTTACGTGTACATATTATTTTGTTTGTTATTTTTATTCATAGTGTTTTTTCTCTATAATACCTCCAACTCGATGTAACAGAAGGTTATGTAGATTTACAGAAATAAATGTAATAAAATAATATATAAATTATATTACACAATTTTAATTAACTGTAAATTATACAATGATTTATGATAAAAATATAAAAAAATATTATATAAGTAACTATTATTTATTTTAATAATTTTTAATGAAAATGTAAGCAATATTCCAACTAGATGATATATATATATCTAAAAAAAAGTTGTCGCGGTTATTGATAAATTGAATCTGATAACCCTAGATTAAACGTGTTTACGGTTATAGGTAGGGTGTTTCTAATTTAATCTTCTTTAATAATATTAAAATTATTGATAAAAATAATACTATATAGCAGAGATATTCAAACTTTGCGTCGTGGCTATAAAAGCCGTCACATGAAAACAAAATTAATATTAAATTGATAGTTTTGATTGAGGAAACGATAATAAAAACGAAAATTGTTAAAATAATATAAACAAGGTCATTCCGTTAACATTGAATGTTAATTTATTACTTTATTGATACTTTATATTTATTACTCTAAACATAAAAACAATTAACGAGAAGAAAGTTGAGTTATATAACTTTTTTTTAATTATCAACTTTTAACAAAGCCCAGCTCAGTCTTTTGATAAAATATCGTTTGGCTAAGAAAAAATGAATAGGAAGAATATTAGAAACTTTAATGACATGTGCCACTAATTCATATTTAAAAATAAATTTTGCTAGGAAAACCAAAAATAATGTAGATAGGATTTAATTTTTTATTAAAAAGATGGATAGGTAAAAATCAAATTTTACAAAAAACCGGTCCTACTATACATTTTAATAAATATGTTTTCAAAAATAAAAAGTTATATTTTAGTTATTTTTTTTTATTTAGAAAATAAAATGTTAATATGTAAAATTATAAACATTTAATAAAATCATATAATTTATATTTTTTAAAAAATGTCATGTTTTTAAAAAACTTATTTAACTTACCTAGCCTTATTCATTAAGTATTAACGTTATGTAATATGTTACCGATGTTAGTAGATTCGTTTTCAATAGTTTTTAATAGAAAAATAATAATAGTATTTAGGACGTAATTACGTTACTATAACGAGTTTAATCGTCACATGATTATGTGTCCAATATAACATAATATGACTATATGTACAGAATGTATCGATGAGAACACACTATAATTATATACGTCGACATAACATTATATAAAAGTTTTGTACTTTCGTGATGCACCCTGTATACGCTCCCGATGACACGGCCGAGTGATTTCGACTATATTTCGACCTTCGATCGTTCCCTCGTTTCTTTTTCTAATATTTTCATCATATTTTAATGCTATATAAATTGTTATTTTTCGCTTCGGAATAATTAGAAATAATTTTAAAACATTAATCATGGGAAAACTATTATTGTTATTCATATTTAATTTTTAGACTGCTATAACCGATTTTTTTTTTTCGTCATTACCTAACATTCTCGTGGACAGAGTTCAACAATTCCTATCTATGTCACTACGATAATTTATTCAAAATATGTTTTAAAGACGTTAGTATATTGTATATTATATACACTATTATTATATTTCATAATTTTAAACACGTTTAAATGCGGTCATTAGCTTTTTATATTGAAATGACGTAATAGCTAAAAAAGTATTTCTGAATATTTTGTATAACTTTGATTAAATAATCTTGCGTACATGGTACATCGTAAATATAAGATATATCAATGACCAATCCTAACTTGTAGTATTAACCAAAATCAACGAGAACATTACCATTACTGCGATTATTATCATCCAAATATTTATAATTTTCAGTGTGATGTTTTCAAAATTCATGTGAACATACCTTGGGTTCCAAGAGTTTCTATTTAATTTGCTAACATTATGAGCTCGTATTATTGTATTACGAATAGAATGGATTTTATTAATAAATCATTATCGGTTATTAAAAAAAACATAATTAACCTAACCTAGCCGAATAAAAATATGTTTTAAACATTAATACAACTTAATATGACATGTATTACAAACAAGTTAAAAGTCCTAGTATAAAAATAATATATTATTAGACATTTCAGTGTGATCTTCATGATTTTATACAGACTTCAGTTATCGTTTTTTACAGTTTTCAAAAATAATAATAATAATTTAATTTGTATTTACGCAGAAAAATATTGTTCAATTAATTCGATTGATGACGTAATAATAAAAATGATCAATTAAAATCTATAAAAAAATCAATTTCGAAACTTATTTTATCATGTCGTTTTCATTATCGTTTATGTTTTAATATTATATTATTACTATAAGGTCATTACTAAATGAATTTTTTCCCTCCTCTTATTACGTTCATTGATATAATATTATATTATATTTATCCCAAACCAAACGACAACACGCGATAACAATAATATTACATTATAAATCTACAATGGGTTCAAAGTGAGCAATTACCCCCAGTGTTATAATTTCATATTATAATAATAACGAAAACATATTTTCTAATCAATTATTTTGCATTTGAGTAAAAACAAAATGAAAATATTAATATTTTTATAATATGTTCCAAAGCGTGAAAATGTGCATATTTAAAAATGTTATATTAAATAATGTTTATTAATATTTTTAATACAATAACCGTAATGAAGAAAATATTAATTTTGTTAAACTTACAGAAGTATGTAAGTAGGTACCTATTGTTAAAATTATGTTACTTGAAGTTTGTATAATATAATAAGTTATGATACATGATGTTTAAATGTAATATCTATAATCCTTTAGGGATAATTTCTAAAATTAAAAATGTATATTTTAGTAATGTAGATGAACGATTCACCTTTAAATAAAATCATTGTTAACTTATAGGTAGATACGTAGTAAAATAACAAAATACAAATAATGATAGAGAAAAAACAAAAACAAATTCTTGGGTTAATATAAAATCAAATTTCTATATCAACAAATCATTTATGCCCTGTGAAGAGTTATAGTTTAGCTATATAATGGTAAATATATAACTTTATTTAAAAATAAAATAAGGATTGTATATTTAAAAATTTGTTAGACTTTGGATCAAGCCAATTTGGTTAACCAAAACGTCATGTTCTAGTTAACCAATAATAAGGAAAGAACCATCTTCGACCCCTTGACATTATTCGATTGGTGCCATCCAGGTGACTTGATATCATTAGAAATAGTGGCGTATTACCGCTTAGGCTGTATAGGCTACAGCTCTGGGCAGAAAAAAACTGTGTTATTTATATTATTAACTTCAAGAAAATTTAGAGCTTTCGAAATTAATACAAATTGTCGACGCGTATATCATTCTTCTGAAAGATGAATTGTTATCATAAATAAAAATGTATCAAAAATTAAATGTTTATTATTTTAAATTTATATAGTATATGCACCTAATGTTATTTAAAAATAGTGGGCGCGGCGAAAGTAAAAGTTTCAAAGAGAAAACATTAATCCTACCCTGATTAGAAGAGATAAAGAGGATGTACAAATGGTATTGTTTTTTTTTTTTTTTTTTTTTTATATAAAAAAAAAGTAGATCGGTTACAATGTAGTGTTGGCGGGGGGGGGGGGGGAGAAAGAAAAATAATAACCCGGCGTTAAATTTATTTTCCCCCTCCCCGTTAGGCGTTATCAACCCTTAATTCGATCACCGAGTAGTCAGTTTTTTTCCATTATTACACAATACGAGTTTTAGGAATATCCCTCAGAGTCGCAGAAAAAAAAAAATTGACAAAAATAATTTAAACACACAGACGGCGAAAACCCGTCGACGTGCGGAAGAATAACGACGGTCGCGCTTATATAATATTTTACGATACAATATTATTATTAGACGCGCGCGCATAACGCATACAGATTGTTTGCTCATTGATAGCGTCGGCTAATTTATTTAGAGGGATACGGTCCGTTGTACGACCCCCGCGGGAATTCGCGGAATTTCTCACTGATCAAGTCATTTGTACCGCCGCCACCGAGTTCACTGTTTGTCTATATATATATATATATATATATATACGTACTTACGGTCCAAAGTCGCCCGTTCGGTCACAGGGTGACCCGGAACATCGGAATCAATTCCGAAAACGCGATCGTTATTTACGATTATCAACAAAACAGTAATGATTTTTACGCGTTTCGACGCACAATATGCGTCTGTATTGTTAATTCCGGTAGATTCCCAAACGTCGATTTCCAACGATAATCGATACATTATTTATACTGCAAGATGTATATTATAATATTAATAATAACTCGATTATGATATATTTTCCACCCTGTGACGACCATTTGGATGGCAGTACAATACACTACACGTTTTCAAAATACGATATAATGCGAATACATTACCTACCTGGAAACGTTTATTCGTTTCGTTTTTTTTTTTTTTTTTACTTCCGTCCAACCGACCCAATTGATATACGTATATCTCCATAAAATGTCAATTGTTCAAACATTTTTATTTTTTATTTCCCTCATCGCGTTTCGACCCGTTGTAAATCTCATTTATCTATAATACAATATAACAATACAAAACAGTCGGATTGAAAACGAAAAAAAGAAATCAAATTAAAAATCGTAATTTGTAACAATCGCACCTTATACCTTATATGACCGATGAACTGCAATTATTATTGTTCCGAAGCGAACGTCATCGAATCTAATCATAAAAAATGTATTACATAATTTTCTCGTGCCGATCTTAATTATTACCATGAAAGATCTATTGATACACAGAGTGTTTAATGAATATCTAGAGTAGATACTTCAGATACTCTGATTAGTTGACAAAATAATTTTGTCTTCAAAAGTTATAATTTTATGCTAAAAACATACAGAAAGTTTTGTCAATAATTACTAGTGCTTGGAAATTAATGTGCTTTTTTACCACTCATTTTATTATTACGTAAGCTACAAATCCATTTTATCTAAATACGAAATGATTTATAAATTTGTATTACTGAAATTTTTGGCGAATTCAGGAACTTATTTTGATTATAGTGCATATAATAGTACTTTGTTAGTTATTTTTAAATCAATTTCACTGATATTTAAGATTTGTTAATTATGAAATAACATTTTTAAAATGTGGTTAGGTATTATCTTCATTTTAATGAATTTGAGGAACTTGAATAAATTATTAATTATACAATGCAACCATATGCTGGTCCCAAATTATTTTCCTACATAAATGGTGAAGGAAAACGCATAGCAACAGAAAGAGTCTGGTGGCGTTTGTAATGTTATTGACGATCAATGAGAGCCTGAGAGAGATAATGAAAGATGATCCGGTATTAGACATCAGAAGTGACACCAAACGTTCAGCAGCAGTTACCAAGGATTCGGTGGTAGTCAATATGTATCCAACGATTAAGAATAATCCGTTGGACTTCGAAAGTTGTAGTGAATAGTGGCAGACAAAAATCACGGGATTACCATACAAGTCGAGCGTCACTGACCATTGCGATTTTTTTGAATTGATGTCTCCGGTGAAGCACATCAACCGGAAATTGACTGGCAAACGGGAACGTAACATCAACGGCAAGCCAGGAGGATACAAAATCAAACAAGAGCCTATTTAGTTGCAAGATTGCAGTGAGGACATCTAAAACGGTTATGTTTGCCACAGATTTAATCAATGGTCAAATGGTGTTTGAGAAGAGTCCGATAGCGATCAATGAGAGTCTGAGAGTGATCAAGGATGATCCGGAAGTCGACACCAAACGTTCGCCGGCTATTACCAAGATTCCGATGGCGGTTTTTAAGAAGAATCCGGTTGAGATCAACAAACAAATGGCAGCTGTGGATAGCAGCAGACAAAAAAACACGGGATTATCATACAGTCCAAGAATCACTTGCCGTCGCGATATTTTGGAATCGCTATCTCTGGTGACGCACATCAACCGTAAATAAACTGGCAAATATGGTACTTGCGGCGGCAGATACGACCGTGATGACGGGAACCCGTGCGTATTGCCATGGACGAATATATACTGAAAAGTTTATTGATACGGCAATGTTCAATTAACGGTCATTTTCATCACGTATTACTGGACAAACTAACCGTCATCTCCACATAAGATCAAACGATGCCTGTAGTTTCTGTAGCACCTGTAAAGATGAGAATTTGACGAAGAGGCGTGTAATTTAAATAATTTAAAGTTTCAAAGCTGCAATCTCGAAGAACGTTCGAATGTTCTATTCGAAGCGAAGCCGGAACATAATCATTATAAAAAAACTACACAGCTAAAATACGCGTCGCGTAATAACCATTCTATACTTCTTGTACTTGCATCCAGACACGAGTGAAGACAAGAACGACCTCAAAACTGACACTTTAACGACAAAAACAAATTGTCGACACGTACGGAAAGTCGTAAGTCAATTCAAAACAACCTGCCGGCCCCAAAACATTGTCGTATATAAATCGTGAGGAAAAACGCATAGAAGCGGAAAGAGTAAATACAATTTTAGCTAAATAATTATTAAACGTCTACTATACCGGAATGTAAAAACAGTGACGTTCTTTAAATAACCTTTAGGCTAAAACCATTATTTTATTAATTCTATCCCTATCATTTTTCGATTTATCTGTATAAATTATTTTCATAATCTACTAATTATGTACTAGACCATTCTACTGTGACAATATTTTGGATTCAATTTCAATAGTTGAATTTCATGTGTAGGAAAACTGATTTTCGAACTAAGATTTTAACGCGTTTTTTTTATTTAATTCGATTTTTTAACCGTGATTTAAAACTATAAGTTGACCAATTTAGTAAAAACTTAATTTTTTTAAAATAATGATAATAACAATTAATATTTTTCAAACATTATTAATTAAAATAAACGGATGCCTTATAACTTCTACTGCAGCATTAAAACGAAGTTAGTATTTTTCGTAAATTGTGTTTAAACAAATTGATAAAAATATTGATGATTAAAAACACCATTTTGTACTTATATAATATTTGTTATGCTAATTACTGTGTAATATATAGGTATAAACCTACATATTGTAAGAATAAATTTTCGTGTTTTTTTTTAACATTTATGTAATAAAATTGAAATTTGTATAAAAATATTGCATATCCTCAGAGACCGTTTTTTTTATATAATAAAATAAATATTTTTATCAATTATATAATTACAATTTTTTTATTTAAATTATATTTTATACTTTACAAACATTTTAATAATATAAATAAGTTTTTAATTTATAAATATTTTTAAAACTCTGTTGTTTCACAAATAATATTATTATTTTGCTTACGTATAAAAATCGTGTATTTGTGTGTCTTATCACTGAAACTTTCATAGTTATTTCCGAGATGAATTGATTTTACTGGTAAATAAAGATCAGCATTTGATTAACGATTTAGTAATATTAATTTGACACCATAATATGTATATCAAAACTAGTATATACATTATATGCTTTCGGTCGTCTATATCAGCGTTTACCAACCCTCAGGGAGGACGAAATCCCTCAGACAAGGGGTTGCCCATTGGTCAAAAATAATTAATCACTTATTTACGAAAAAAACGTTGTATTTCAATTTTATACTTATTTGACGATTTCAAATTGACAAATTTCTATACATGACAATTAAATATATAGAATTACATATTAGAACTATTTTCGTATGTTAATTATTAATAATAATTCGCTATAACAAATAATGATATTATAATATTTGTAATTGGTAAACAGAAAATTATACTCATATCGTGAGGTGACCGACTTGTTTATTTACCTACTTTGGGAGGATGCAACATTAAAAAGGTTAAAAAACGATGGTGTATATATCGTGCCGGTCTATTCATGGAGGTATACCTATGTTTCGTACATCATATGATGATCTTCTGTATTTGATCTCTTTTATTTATTTGACCTTCATCCTTAATCTTGTTGTTGTTATTTACATGATTTTAGAAAAACAAGAATTATTTAAAATTATATATATAAAATTTATTTACATTAAATTTATTATATATTTAAGGTTGTATTTAACCGTTATATTATGGTATTCTATAGGTCCAGAACCAATATAATATAGTCTATTAACTATCTTTTTACAATAACATATAATAATAATATTATTGTCATTTAGCTTAATCTAATACTAGTATAATCTAGTTTTATTATACGTCAAGCCTAAGACATATAGTATTGGACCCGAATCGCTAAATTACTTAAACAGTCATTTATGAAATTATAAGAAACTTAAATTTGAGAATTTTGCTACCGATATTTTTATTTTGTTTTCAAAATGAACAGCTTAAAATAAAAACACTACGTATTTTATATAAAGGGTGTTTGGACAATTTTCGCATTTAGCACGTCGAGAGGGATTTCCTGGTAGATTATCGAACCTCAGGCTGGTGATTAAAAGGGCTTAGGTGATTTTCCGAAAGTCCCTTCAAATCGTGTCAGTCCTAGAGTCATTCATTTTGCTCATAACTTGAAAGTTCGAACCGTTTTTAAGTAATACGTATTTACGTCATGTAAAGTAATACGAAATTTGTTATCGTTAGTAATAATTGGTTATATAATGACGATAAACCTATTTAACAAATTCTACAATTAGTTTTAGTTACAGAATAAATCAATATTTTCTTTTGTCGAACATTCGAACTTAATGTAAACATAATATTATTATAAAATTATTGTTTTTGCGACGGCCGCCGTATGTAAAACAACTACGTATCACGAATTCATGAAATATTAATTTTGTCGGCCGCGTCGGATTGAATTTTTTAACGACAAAAATAAAAAGTCAAGGGTGTGCGTGCGTGGTTGCCGTGTATAATAATCCTAAATGTTTAATATTCCAATGGTTCCCATTTTTCCAAATTGTTTTTTCTTAAAACAATTAATAGGGTTCTTCAACAAGTTTCTTGTATAATACATTTATGAATTATAATAGAAAACAATTCTTCATCTATGATATCCTTCCTCAAATATGAAAACCAAAGTTCATCATTCTTAAAATTCGAATTTTATTTTGCATTTTGACTTAGACATGGACGTAGTTTGAAATTAGTATCAAGTGGTGCTATATAATTAAAAATATTGTAATGGGGATATCAAACATAAGTCAATAGAGTTTATAGTGGGTTACAATTTTAAGAAGGCTACGAGAGTTTCTGAGGAAGCTGTAGCGCACCTTGTCACTAGAAAACTACACCCATTCAAATCGACATATACCGGTCAGTAGCTGAAAAGTCAAAATCTTAATTCGACTTCCTTAAGTAACAACATATCATTGCTAGACTGGCTTTTCCGCTTATATTTATACTAAAAACAAGTATCGAAATAGTTAGATTAGATTGCGTTCCGGATACTCAGCTGTCAGATATTAAACTCAATTTCAAAACTATTCTAAATTTGTAAATGAAATTATGAAACAGTTTCATTATTTTCATTAGAAACATCATGAATAATTATACCTACGTTTTTAAAACTAATAATAATTTGTTTATAAAATAAAGATTTTTGATTTAAACTGTTGTTTTTTTTAAAAAAAAAAAAAAGAAGGATATAATATTATTAAGCGAACGAATTGATAATTTTTCGAAAGTCGTAACACTTCATTATAATTATTAAAACGCAATAATTATCGTAGACAATTTTATCGGCAAACCAGTCGCATTTTTCGACCATTGTGTGTTGATAAATAATTGATAACTGAAGAAATTGAGGTTCTGCCGGCGGCACGACGTTCCACCAGACGTAAACTATTTTTTAATGGTGCCGATGGTGGTAAAATAATATAATTTGGTTACCCTTACCGTTGTGTTGTGTACAATATTCAATGCGAGGGGCGTGAAAAAAAAAAAAAAAAAATTAAATATGAAAAAACCAAAAACGAATATAGATACAGATGTGTATTAAAACGAGTGAAAAAAAATATGTACATACAAGACGCGAAAAATATTTAAGAGTTCGGAGGGATCCGAGAGGCGACGGCGCGCGTACAGGTGATAGCCGCGTAGAAAAGTTATCGGTCTTGTGGGAGAGTTGCGACGGGCGAGGAAACACATGACATTCGTATCTATATATTATTTTGCCCACGCTATAAGGTCGGCGTTATTAATAAATATTAAAACAGCTCGAGGGCGAAAACGGGCTCGCGTTTATTAACTTTGATAGTTTGGCGTATAATTAAACACTCCGACGCCGCACCATCGTCGTCGCCACGACGAATTCTCACACCTATTTCGTCCGCCGCCGCCGCCGCCGCCGCCCCGTATAGCTGGTACGGTACAATGAAAATAATAATAATAATAAAGTCAATCTTGTAAAGTATTTTAGTGAGAGTATATATATACGTTCGAATAATAGGTTCGTATTTTACAATGATTTTTTTCACAATTGTATTGTATTTTTTTGCAAAGACGTGCGCAGGTTAAGTCAACAGAGTAGTCGAAATTATGTTTTTATTTGTATTCCAAAAATAAACAGAATTCAATAAAATATTGCATAATTATTTATTATTTCATTAAGTCATACGTCACACGTTTAATAATAATATTATCTTTAAATATTGTTAAGTTAATATATTATAAAAACGTTTATTGTTTAGTAATAAACCAGACCTATAATATTATTTGGTATGTAATATTTTAGATTCCGAGCCGAGCTAAGATTTTTTGGTGTCTGAAAACCATTTTTCGGGTAGAAATAATGTTCCGATTATGACGAATAGGGTATACTTTATATAATTAATTTTTCAAGTTTTACAAAAGTTTTTCCTTCAGAGAAGAAAAATTACCAAAAAATAACGGAAAATTGGCAAAATTACGGTTTCCGTTATTTTAAACTTTTTATGTGGTGATAATCAATTGATTTTTAATAGTAAGGCATTAAAATTTTTTTTAGTATTCACATAGATAGTTTACACGTGTAGTGAATTTTTGGAATGGATTGGTTAATTTTTTGACTAAGAATAGAACATTGACATATTTTCCAAAAATATTTGATAATATCTGCAATTTTGGGTTTAAAGGTTTGAACATTTTATCGAAGCCTACTCATATAATACTTAATATATTTCCAAAATATTTTAAAAATCGTATAACACGACTTTTTTACAAGCTTCTAAAATTGTTATTTAAATTTTTTATGTCAGAAGACACTTTTTCAGGTAGAAATAACTGTCCGATTACCACAACTAGAGTATGTTTTCGATAGAAAATTATAATCTAAGTGCTATTTTATTTATGGAATTTATCAAAGTACTTTCTTAAGAAAAGAAAAACTACTAAAAAATGACGAAAAACGGCAAAATTTTCGGAAATTGTAATTTTAACGAAATTAATTTTTAGATTTTTCATGATAACTAATGCAATTTTGAACATAGCTACCTACCTACTTGAAATTTTTTTAAGTATTACAAACATGGTAAACTTTTGAAACAACTTATCAGTATAATAGATTGTATAATATTGACGTATAATGTGACGTTAAGTAAATCGTGTCCATATAATATTATAAATGTAAAAATTTACGTGTACAATATCTATATTAAATTATTATAATAATAAAGTATACGATTATTTTATTTTACGAGTCATTAACTGAGACAATAGAAATTCAATAAAAAATGATAAAAAAAGAACAAATAGAAGTTTAATATTTCCTATATAGAGTGGTAATAATGATAGTTGAGGTAATTTATTATTTTCAAACATTATTTTTAGTCGAAGTTTTATAATAAATTTAATTATTTTCTTTGGATTAAGAATATGAAATAATGCAAATTGGCATTAAAAAATCTAACACATCTCCTACCTTATTTGGATTTCATATTTATTAAATTATGATAGGAAAATATTTAAGCTTTGCTATATTTAATTTATTTTTATTGATGACGAATCTAATTCATACGATTGTATGATATTAAATCAAAATGAATCAATAAGTACTACTTCTCCTTTTCTTCTGTAACAAATAAGTACTGATAATTTTATTTGTATTAATTAAATATTATATAAAAATAGAGTAGTATTGTACCTACTATAGCACTTCTACTAAAGTAATTTATTTTACTATGTAATTAATTATAACTATATCTTATTTTCGTGACTACAGTTGTTGTTTATCAAACATATTTACGCTATAATTACCTATGTCTAATCTTATTTACAGTTATAGACTCAAATGTATAATTATATGTTCCAACGTTGTCAAATGATTATATTACATTGTCCAATATTTGGACACCTAAAACCACTACTTCCGTTTAGGTAGGCAATTAATTGAAACTATGATAAAGTATTATTTTAAAAATTTCCAAACCAATTAAATTAATTTAAATTATATAATAAATATTTGCATGCATCTGAAAATATATCTATATCATACTCATCTTCTGCGGCAACTGATGTTAATAATATTATTTTATGAAATATCTACAGTTTACATTTAAGTTTTACTTAATTTATATCATATTTTTTTATGGCCAACAATTCTAATTTGTATATGGCATTCATATCAGGATAACAAGGATTAGTAAATTTTACTAATAAACTTCTAGTCATGAAACATCTGTGACAAACTGATAACTACTATTAAGGATTTCGACTATACCAATTAATATTATAATTGATATCTAAACACTTTCCCTCTAGTATTGTTTAATATATATTTAAATCCTATATATAATGGCGGATTGTACCACCGGAAGGACGGGATATTTTCCGGTGGGCCGATACCCAATCATGACTCAATAAGACCGACCGAACATTCTAAAAATAATTTTATAATTTATAGAAATTAAATTGGCTTAATTCAACCTATACGGTAAATCGCAGACTCTGTTTATTAATTTTTTTTTAATATTAGTACTACACACTTTTATATTGTACCTACATTAAAATTATACATAAATATAGAAGCTAATATATTAGGTTTGGTACGTAATAATGTATTATAAAATATGTCTCAGATTGTTTTAATTGTAACATCTCCATACTCCATGTTACATGAAAAATTAAGATTTTTGAATGCAGTTTATGTAAATTATTATATAGGTAATAAGCTACAATATCATTATTTCCATTATTCTTATTTTCAATGTCTGGTTACGACGTAAATATTAATTGAATAGAATAGAATTAAAATAGAAATAGATAAAATAAAATTGAATATTATGATATTTTTGTGGTTTTTGAAGTCAGAAGACACTTTTTCGGGTAGATATAATGAAATAATAAAAATCCGATTAGCACGAGTAAGGCATGCTTTCAATTAGGCCATTTTTTGGTAGTTTTAACTTTAAAAGCTTACAAAAATTTATTGACTTTCAATTTTCAAAATATTATGTAAATAGATTGAGTATTATATGAATAGGCTTCTATCAAATTTTCAAACTGTTAAACCCGAAATTGCATGTAATATTAAATATTTTTGGAAAAAAATTCAAAGTCCTAAATTTAATCAGAAAATCAACCAATCCGTTCCAAAATTTTACCACGTATATAAACTTTTGAATACTCAAAAATACATTTTTCAAGTCCGTACGATCAAAACCTAATTGTTTGTCACGAAATAAAAAAATTAAAATAACAAAAACTATATTTTTGCCGATATTCCGCCATTTTTTAGTAATTTTTCTCCTCCTGAGGAATATTTTTTGAGAAATTAAAAAAATGAGCTAAATAAAGTACCGACTAGATTCAATTTTCTACCGAAACTATACCCTATTTGTGATAATTGAACTATTATTTCTACCTGAAAAAGTGTCTTCATACATAAAAAAAACATCTTTATAAAACCAATTGGTTTGTTTTCATTCCTCATTTCGCTCAGAATTTTATTATCCATAATAATAAACATTTCTTATATTATTGATATAATATTAAAATAAAAGTATAATTTCGTATTTCGTATGTGAACTGCCGATGAAAAATTACAGAAATACACTGTAATTATTAGTTTTGTATTAGGTATTATATATTTATATCCGGAGAGTTGGTGTTGGTGTTTCTGTGCAATTTTAATGAGGTTTTTTCGCCTTCAATTTTAAACTTTCGCGTCGGGGGTGGAATGTCATAAAAAATTACATTGAAACTGCAGGATGAAGATTAAGAAGAACGGAAAAGGTTATTTGTACAGATTACGTGTAAATGACAAAATTTTCAAAGAATAAAACATTGAACGAAAACGTGATTTAATTGGTATACATTTTAAATTTTACAAAAATAAACCCATACAATTTGGAATTAATAAAACATACGCATAGCTTTTATAATGAATCTAAGATTTTTGTAACTTTTTCTATGGATTCCATAACGTCAAATCGTTTGAAAACATAAAATATTCATTTATATAAAAGAAATATACATCATGATTAATCACATTTGTTTTATTAGACATCATAAAATACATTATTTTGGGGAAAAACTTTAGCAACATATTTCGATTTCGTCCGTTATTTTTAGTGTTTATTGTTTTTGATACTAATTTATCAAATTAATAATATATTATTATGTACTACGTATAATATTCAGTGCGATTTTCGAGCTATAAATGTTTTATTTGAACTCATACATTCAAGATTTAATGGTAAATTGAATGGTTATCATATTATGTTTTCCAAAGAAATCATTGGTAAAAAATACTCATATAATCATATTACAAATAGTTTTAATTTAATGGATATTTACTCAAATAGAATTTAATTAAATAATGTTTACTAGATATAGTTTTCTGTGCTTTAATTTTCTTCAACATTTTTATTAGAAAATAAATAAGTTATATAAGATATATATTATTTGCCGAAACAAATAATAATACGACAATGACAATTTACATTTCGATAATTAAATTATATATTAGATTTTATGTTCGAATTTTATTGCGTTTTCAACTTTTGGTAAATGGTAGGTATACAAATTCATTTTATAAAATTTACATGTAAATTACAATAATTTTTTTGATTTGATTTATATAATATGTTGAAGTCGGATATAAGTATATTTATATAATACGAACGAAAAATATGTTTTTTTTATAGAACTAAAATATTAAATTATTACAGTTATTTTGTTTATCTACACTAAACATTTATTTAATTTGGTAGCTAACACATATTTTTTTTAATATTTAAAGAATAAAGAAAATTTTAAGATACAATAATGAGATATTTTTTAAATCGTTTACTATTAATTTTTATTTAAACTATAATTCAACAAAAATGTTTCTTTAAATTTTATCTGGATGTGTTAATAATAATAATAATAAATAAATAACAATAAAAATAATAATTCTGTGTAAAAATTATATTTCTTTTCATTGATAATTGTAATAATTAATGATTTTTATATTTTATTTCAATGTCAATTTTCTGTTAATTTTTTTTTATACATTTTTAGTAAAATGTTAGCGTATTAATGCAATCAATAGTTTGAATCTAATTATATTAATTGTTTATTCCGATTGTGTGATTTGTTTTTTATATAATATTTATTCAGTAAATCTTGACACCAGTTTCGTTGAGACGTTTTTTGGGGCTAAACGTGGTGGAACGTTCTGTTTATATTTCATATATTATATAGAATTATGTAAACGGGTAGGTAAACGTGTAAACATTTTCGATGTTTTAGATCCGAAACTTGAAGTGTTTGAGCATATGCTTTGCGTTGGATCAAATTTCCGTACGAAGAGTAATATTTTGAAACGAATGAACAATTTTATTATACCAAATTGTATTTTATTTGTCATCGCCGTTAAGTCGAAGACACGATGCCAATGGCGAAAATAAGAAATATTATTCCGAAGAGTCCTAGTCGACGAGTATTATTTTTATATTGGTTTCGCGTCGCGTTCGTGGCGAGTAACGTCGAAAGAATTGCATAACAATAATAATATATTAATTCGGACCGGCATTGGCGGGAAGACGTGATGACGTGGTCGGAGGAGACGTGAAAACGAGAAAAAGAGACGCAGCTATATGAATGGAATAATAGCGAGAGTGAAAGAGTGAGAAAGAGAGAGTGAGTGAGAGAGAGAGAGATATTGATAGTGAGAGGGACGACAGATCGAGGACGTGATATTCGTCGTGGATAAGAGAGCAAACCGTTTATATATATATATATAATGTCTCTGGAATATTATATAATTCGCGGGGCCGTACGCGAGCGCGAAGAGACCGAACCGCGTCGGAGAAGAATGTGTGCGCGCGTATAATCGGCAAGCAATCAAGATAGACTGTGTCGATATGGCACCCCAGGGGGCTGTTTAGACAATTTTGACGAAAGAACGGCGTTGGTAACTGCGAGATATTTGCGACGTGACTGCGAGGTGAACACAATATAACTTCTTTTATACTCCTACGTCTCCGTCGTCTTCTTCGCGATTCTGGTGCACCGTCCGTCGTCGGTTTTCGGTGTAACGTCATAATATCTATCCGTATCTGTAACGGTCGTTTTTTTTTTTTTTCTTTTTCTTTTTTTTTTTCTTTTCTCTGGTCTTTGCTCGGTCGCGGGACGATCGCTGTTACATATATATATATATATATATATACGGTTCTTTTTTTTTTTTCTTTTTCTTTATCGACAGCACATCGCGCCGCCGTTGCGTTTATACGACGTGAAACGCGCGGTAGTTTCGCTAAACGTTTTACAAGGCTATTTTTTTAAAACCGAAAAATATCCCAGTATTATATATATAGATGCACGTCGTTTTAACACTCATCCGCCGCCGGTGATGTAACCGCGTTATGATGGTATATAAATACGGTTTATATATACCGCGGTCGAGTACGCCGTATTCCGCTCGCCGTGACCGCGGGTTTCTCGGGGCCAATAAAGCGCCGAGCGAGTTTATTGCCTCGCCGATCGGACGAGATTTGGGTCTGGTTAAAAAGTTTCGACGGCGACTTAACGACGACGGGGCAATATAAAAGTGTGTGTGTGTGTGTGTTTGTGAGCAGTATATTATTATTATTATTATTATTATTATTATTATTATTATACGACTTACCGCCCGGTCCGTTTGATAAATCGCTGGCGAATTTAGACACAAACACAACACGAAGGTATAAAACATAACAATTATTACAATAGGTAGTATGTTCCCCGGAAAAGATTATAACTTTAAAAACAGACTCGAGTAAATCAAATCAAATTTTTTTTAATTCAGAATAAACTATAATATTATAAACACTTATGAAATAACTCGAATTAATATGTTCAAACACAGTATCTTTAAAATACACTTTACTGTAGAGATGCGAATTGAGAAGTTATAATTTTTATTTTCGTGTTCTATTTACAGCTAGATAAAGTACAAATACATTTTAAACCCGATTGAGTTTTATACATTTATTTCGACTTTTTGACTTTTTGTAGCGTAAAATGTTTAAAAAATAAAAGTAAATATTTATCAAGACATCATTAGTTAATTAATTAATAATAATTAATTAGTTCATAGTAGTTCTGAATCCTACTTTGAGTTATCTGATTGACAGTTTTTAAGACGTTTTTTCCCATTCATGACTACATAATTTATTTGCAAAATTTCAATTGATATTCAAATATAAAATTCAATATTTTTTATATAAAATCATTATATATTCATTAAAAAAATGATATTATTAAATTTTGTACCTATAAATTAAAGGTCTATCACAATGATTGCAAACATGTATATTACAGTTTATATACGATAGGTTTAATTACATTTAATACATGGTCTCAATTCTCATATTATATAATTTATTTATTTTGATTTGAATACAAAATTTATCATCAATATGTTTTTATTATGATGACATAATTGTCAAAGTTGGTAGAAAGTTTGTTATTTTTAGTATTATTAGATTATCCTTGAGCAAAATCTTGCCACCGCGATAGCACATGGATTTACTAATAATAGGTCTTCCATCGAATAAGAAGATTGGCAACTTTGGTAGTTAAGAAAATGATCCATGTCTTGTTCCAAACGAAACTCAAAGCTTGTAGAGATGTCTTGAAGGATACTTCATTTCTTTAGATTATTTTTAGATCTGCCTATTCCTACTCTGTGACTATTGAGGGATCTCCAGATTGGTTGGTATAATTTTTATCCCACTGGAAAAGATTCCATTGATTCAATCTCCAGTTTACTGTTGTCTTTACATAGAAGGTTACCATCTTCCTCTTCGTACTTCTTCGGGAAGTTTTCCTAAAGATTTTATCATTTTAAAGAAACTCATTCTGGACTTAAGTCTAAAGTTTGGTATTTTCTGTCCATGTAATGTATGTCATTTGTCTGCTTTTACTTTGGTCTTTTCCCACTTTCCCACTATAACTTTCCGACGTATGTTCGTAGGGGCAAAACCTGTGATTTAGTAAATTGTAGAAAATTCAATATTCTTAAGACAACCTGTTATTAATCAGCAAGATTCATTCAGTATAGTGTCTATTTGTTTTGTGTGGGTAGACTTTCTCCACATAAAACTGGCAAATTTTCCAACAGAAGAATTAAAAACAAAGTGATAAGGCATATATTCGTAATATATGAGGGTTTGCCCCATCTAGAGCCTATGAGTTTCCTGAATATATTGTTCCTTGCAGCAATTTTTTGTTAAGTATTATCACAATGGTGTTTATTTGTGGATCAGTGATTCCTAGATATGTAGGGTGTGCAGAATTCTCTAATTTTAAACCTTGCCATTCGATTTTTAGTCAAGTGATTTTCTAAAAAAAAAATATTTGAGATTTTTTACCTGTAAATAATTTTTTATTAGATATTACGATTTCAAAATTTATATAAAATTTTTGATATTCAAATTTGTATTAAAGTATATTGTTAATAATTGATAATGAGAATTAGTAAATAAAGTATATAGTATACAATAATAATAAAAATATATTATCAATTTTCATGTACTATGTATAGTGTATTCTATTATATTATAACTATATAGTAATCTGTGATTTATCAATGATTATTAATATATGTGATTATTAATCTACAATTTCACTGTAGGAATTACGTGTTTATTGTTATTAATTTTAGTTAAAATTTATTTAATAATAATTTATTATGCTACTAAATAGATTTTAAAAATGTTGCAATATTACATTATTTGTAGTAAACATTTGAACGAAAGTAATATAGTAGTTGTTGAACGTGGGTTTAAAACTTAAATTTATTCAATATAATATAATATGTATACAATATAACCTAATATTTATTAAAACAATGAAGCTACACTACACGTTTACTAATCGTTTTTGCACTTAACTGTGGATCTTATAATCTTAAAGAAAACAAAATTTTTTTTATAGCGAAACAAATTCGCTGCAGAAGTTTCAAGAGTTTAGCATTTCTCCCACAAAAAATCCGCGACATTTCATTGCCTTATAAGGCTATTTAAATTGTTAATCATAAACGTGTTTTATATACGTATTATAATGTGTTCGGCGTGTTAATATAATCACAGTTTTAGAGTGAGACACACACATGAATGTAATAAAGTAAATATTGTTGGCGACGTCATTCATTATTATCCGACCCTCTGTGCTTTGAACTTTGTAAATTAATATAGAATTCTATATTTTTTTCTCGCGGAAGGGTTGAGCATATCTATAATTATGTGTTCGACCCTCATAGCAATGTCAAAACTGCAGGTGATTCTTTTGCGGGGGCGATTTTGGGACAATATCGTGGAACTTTAGCCATAAATAATTCCTGTGCCAAATTTGTAAGGGTTCGAAACACATTTTTACATATAACTTCGCCAATTATGAATATATGAGTCGGATGAAATTTCTCATAAATGCGTGAAATATTCAAAAGCAACGGGAAAGGCAGTGAGAGGTTTACATTTTTTATGCGCGCGCAAATTTCCTTTTCGCAACACGCGCGCGGCGAATGAATAACATCCGATACGTTCATAATTTTAATCAACGCGTGTCATAAGAATGTAATATACGCGTTCACGATTAATACTGTAGCATGCAGCGTATTGAACCTATATTCCACCTGTACCCCAAACAAATTCGTTTTTATCGACAGCCAAACGTCGAATAATTTATTGTGAAAATTACTTTTTAAAATTGGCAAAACTTGATAACAAACTAACAAACTCGTTTTTACGACTGCGAAACGTCGAATAATTTATTGTGAAAATTAATTTATAAAAATCGCAAAACTTGATAAATCCGAAAACAGCGCATTCGGATTACATAGATATAATAATACATAACCACGTATTACAGGCCAGCAGATGCTATAAATAATTATGAGGTTTTTTTTTATTATGAGCCATTAAAGTTTGAAATACCTATCGATTACTGATTAGTGATTATTTTAAAGTATATGAAAGAAAAATTAATAAAAACAATGAATGGAATCTTTTTATTTCCACATAATAACGGATGCGAAAAAATCCAACCTTTAATATGAACCTATAATAATTAATTAATTGATATTGCATATTTTTTTTTCAATCAAAACTTGTACTTAGGTACTTGGCGAATTGAATTTTTTGAACAATAATTGAAGTTAGGTAAACGTAGTAAGGCTAACCTAACCAAGCTAGTCTTGTTTATTTTGTAAATTTCTCGATTAAATTGTCTGTAAATTTGGACTTTTCAAGTCTCTTTTTATCAATAGATATACCCGATATATTTATAATTCATATTATTTTGTGTAAAGAAATCAATATTAAATTATTTATTTACATGACAGTTATGATTTTATAAACTTCTTTTAAACCTTTTGCTTAGCCTTCCAAAAAATAGGACGTACATGTGATGTCAAAGAGTATACTTCCCACAAGTCTATTGAAAGTGAAATTTTAACCCTCGTTTCGATTGTAAAGACTTGAAAAATTTTTGAGTAATCTCATAGGTAATTTATAAACGTGGTAAAATTTTGGAACGGATTATCAGTATTGTATATTATATATCTGACATGAATGAATTTCGCTCATAATCGTACTTTCGAATTAAATATCATTGCATTTGAATCTTAATTATAATAAACCGCTAATTTCTCCGATGACCCGAAGGGACAATGGAGGATCGTCCATTCAAATCGAACTTCCCGCTCTTTTTATAATTATTATGCGTTATTTTCTTTTTCTTTTGTCTTTTTATTGTCACTTTCTGTCATAATATTTCGCAAACCCGAATTTTACCATGCAATTGGACATCGTTATAATATATTTAATGATTAATTAAATAAAACATTTTCCGTTTTTGATTTTCTTGCTTTTTAACTTTTGTACTTTGTTTAATAATCGTATATGTATAAGAACGTATTCGACGAGGTCAAACCGCGCGCGCGTCTCGTGTGGTCGCGGTAAACGCAATTCCCTAATGTGCCGACTCGGGCGGCCGCGTCTGTTTGGTATGTCCGGCGCGGCGCGCACCGAACGCGGCGGCGTCTCCGGGGGTTTGGCGCGGGCGGAAAGACGTTTTGCCGTTCGGCTCCGACCCGTCACGGCGACCGCGTTTTCCATAAATCATCGAAAGTCCTCTCCGCCGCCGCGGTCGCGCGCAGTCGTCGGATACGCGGAGATGGAAAAATAAAAGAAAATACCGTGTGACGTGAGTCCGGGCGAGCGTGAGTGGAAGAAAATATTATTATTATTATTATATTGAACACGGAAAAGAAAACGGATCGAGTTATGTATGTGTGCGTGTCGGTTGTACGCGCGTGATGCGAGACGCGCACCTTTGTGATCTCTAGTGACCGGACCCAAAATATGAATTATTATCACTTTTCGGGGTCGGACGTGGCGGTGGCGGTCAAAATGAAATATCGTCTTGGTGTGGCACTCCTACGTCTCTTTTCCCCTCTTTTCCCCTACTCGCCGAGACGCCGGATGCCGAGAACTCCCCGCGACCCGGCCGCAGCGCCGCCGCGGAGACGAGTATGTGACGCAACACCCTAATGGAATCTTTCTTCGCACGTCCGCCGCCGCCGCCGCTCACGTCTCATTCAATACGCGTAATGTATAATGCATCGGAACGCAACGAGTCTCCGGGCCCGTCAACCCCTCTGCCGTGCCGCGAAAGTACCGTTTTTCCGGCTGCGGGGAAAAAAAAAGAAAAAAATTACATATATATATATATATATTTATATTCCACCGCAGTAAACCTAGACGCGTTTTCTCCGCTGTACACCGCGATATATAAAACATTACCTCGGCGGGTAGGTATTTTCTTCGGGCTCTCTCCACGCCCGCCCCTCAAAGCCCGAAAGAGTGTACATTGTTGTACGGATTTAAACGCGCCCGGACGAAAAAAAATTAAACGAAAACGACGCCTTAATGGCGGATCCGTCAAAAATTCGTTTACACGCGCATTTTCTATATTTTAACATTTACCTAACCGTTAACCCAAACGCATTCCACCGAACTTACTTTATAATATAATATACAAAACGCAATAATAAAATGTATAATATTCGGTTTTTTAAAAATTTATTTCCGTTTCGAAATGTGCGTTTCGTTATATCGGTTTAAAAGTGAACATTATAACATTCATCGACAATCAAAACTCGTTTGAACGGGTAATACAAATGTTGCAAACAAAGTGAGATTATAATACCGTTGCCGATATAGATATCATGACATTGTTTTAATGTACTGTAGATGTTATTTTAAATACAAACAATTTTATTTTTCACTAAAATAACGCATAATAAAAATCTTAGACTTAATATTAAATATTATAATTCATTTATACTCTTTAAAATATTATTAAAATTAGATTGATACTTTTCTTTTGATATACGTAATAAACAAATCAAAGATGATTTCATTATTCTACATTACGATTTGAAAAAAACAAGATTATATTACAATAATAACCGAAAACGTACGGGAAATTTGTATTTAAAACAGATTAAAAGTAATACACAATGTACTGAGTTATAAATAATTTGCGAATACATTTTTATTAAACAATTTACCTTTGTGAGAAAAATTGTTTGAAAAAAAATAACTGTTAAAATTAAATAAACAAAATTATTTCGACTAACGTGTAGATAATCGACGTTTTATTGTGTCTACTATGTTAATAGAGATAAAAAACAAAATATAAACCGTATTCGTCACCTATGCATTACCATACTAATAATTATTGTCGTAGTATACCTAATACATAATATTGTGTTATAAAAGATGATTATTGTGCAATCGAAAACTTATGTTTCGATATTCGATAACAATGTTTTGTTTTTCTTAATAATAACACTTAATTATAATTGGATACTTATTCACCGTCTCATAATTAATAATAATTATACTCTCGGAATTAATAATTTCAAAGTTCAAAAACCATAAATATTTTTAAAAATCTGGATCATACATATTTAATACTTGTTTTTTGTTTTTTTTTTTCTACCGTATCAAGCGTTTTATTCCAACTTAGAATATTTTATACATTAGTTTACCTAAAACATTTCATTATAATAAAATTATCGTTAATTTTTTTAAAAGTTTTAATTCAATATTAATAAAAAAAAATTTTTTTGAAAGATAATGCACCGCTTTAGAAAAAAAAAGTATTTCACAATTAAAAATATCAGACTTTTAAACAGTCTTATTTCACAATGTACCGATATTCCACATAAATCATACAACACTCGATTATAAATTTGTATTTTTCGGTCTGTAAAATTTCGACAATAATGATAGAATATTTCTGACGAGGAAATTATCTGTTGGTCCTATGGGTCATATGAAACGTTATTTTTGTTGTTTTTCCATTACAATAACATAATCAAATTCTATTATCACATTGTTATATTATATTCGTTTGTATAATATTACGTTTATAACACATTTATGAGAGCACGATTGTATTGTTTTTTATTGACAAACAATTGTTATGTTGTTTTAATGTCGGTCAGAATAAAATAATTTATGTAAATACCTATCTAGTTTATTTGACTAAGCAACGGTTGGAATTTACAAATGACAAAATATTGCAATTAATTTTTGTATTATTTCAACTACCGTTGAGAATTGTCAAATGATAACATTTATATAGGTACCCATAATAATTGGTATACACTATTTAAAATTAAAAAAGGAAAAAAACATAATTTATAGATTTTTTTTACATAATTTTATTACAAATATTACGAATATGAAATAACTGTTTTACGCTGTTTTAACCGTGTTCAACGAAAGTATTTTTTTTTTTTTGCTTAAAAATTGAAATAACGTCAAAATTGTGTTTTACAGTCGATTTAACCAAAATAATAGTAAAAAAATGTAGACTATATTAAAACAACAGTCAATTTGCATATTACATACATATTACTGAAAATTGGTAATAAAAATATTATATTATTAGTGCTCAATGTTCATACGTATGACATAATACTACCAATTTAATTTGTAATTATTTAAATTATCAATTTAGTGTACCTACGATTTTTAAACATTATCCAAACTATTTTAACATAAAGTTCAACTAAAAAATATGTATATCGTCTTGTTTATCTGACCTATAAAGATATACTTTTGTTATTATTAAATCAATATATCAATCTCATTTTTCACATGCGATTATTATTGCCGTAACAATATATTTATGAATTTACCCTTTATGTTTAGTTTAATTATTTTTCTTCTCCGTATCTTGTAATATTCCTTTTAACTTATTCTTCTTTGTTCTTTTACCAAATATGACTATTCAATTTTAGTTTCTCTATTCCTAAACGGCCTTTTCCAAATATTTATTTTCATTTACAACTTCTATACAATTTTTCTATTTCTTTTTCTTTGTTTTATCACAAAAATAATTTTTTATTATTTTTCACTTGTTCAATTATGTCACAATTATTACATTTTACTACCATATTGGTCATGACAATTGATAATATTGAAAATGATAATAGTCTCATCAATTCATCATAATAATCAGGAACAAAAATCTGTCACTGCATAGTATTAACTGTAAGTATACTTAATAATTATTATACTTATATTTTATATTATAATAAGTACTGTGAATAGAATTTTCAAATTAGACGAAAATATTAATCGCTTAAACCCATGACAATTTAAATTAAACAAATAATTATTCTTTATCACACAAAACCGATTTCTAAGTACAATATATTGTACTTAATCTCTTATTAAAAATTCATTTTTCGTGCCAACCAACAACAAACTAATTAATTATTCAACACATTTTATGGTATTATTATGTGATATGATATTATATACCATAATAGTACATTTTATGATATCATCCATCATACAGCAAAAAAATACAATAAAAAATATCCAAAAATCGAAAATAATAATAGATTGTAAAATAATTTACAAAATAAGGTCAGTGGAATATCGATATGACACTGATCTGATCCCTTCACCCCCTTATTAATCACGCCCCTTTTTATAATTATTGTTTTCAGTTTATTTTTTATGGTCTTGTCATACTAGCTGCAAGTAAAATCATCGACGACTGGAGTATTGTATCAAACCAACCGATACCTAGGTAGAGGTATGATATATATTTCTCGTTATTGTCTGTGTGAAAAAATTGGCGGCAGGCAGTGTAGGTACATTTCAAACGAATTGTCACGTCACAATTGTGTTTCGTTATGTGACACCTTTGATAAGTCAATATTATACACACCCCCGGGATACTGTCTACCATTAAACACAATGATTGTCATGTAGGTACCTACTATGCGATTCCACACATGAATCAGCATATTTATTTATGACCATTATATATCGATACGTTACCGAACTCGGTTCTGGTATACACAAACTATACAAATGTCAAACCCTATGTTTGTCCAAATCATAATAATGTGTAGGTATATAACATTTTTATTATTATTATTATTATTATACCGCGTAGACGGTTAGACGTTGGTCAATGCGCACAGGGAAATAGTATAATGTGTTTTTTCATATCGACTTTCGTACGTTATTACAATTATTCTTCATACGCCAATTTACGTTTTTACAATATTTAAAAACACTTTATGAATAAGAGTTTATTGTTATTATTATTAAATTCGAAACGTTTAAGTGGATACGTTTGGGTAAATATTAAAATTTACAATAAGTACTTACTTATTAACGCGATATTCTTATTATCACTGGAATCGGGTGATTTTTACACCTTGATGTCTTCATCAGTAATTTCTCAACATTTTAATTCAGTTCATGACACTCTTGGGAATGGTAGATTTATATTTTGTGTGTTCAATCATTTCGAGGCGACCCGGTTAAAAATCAATTGCTTTGATTATATTATAAACATAACATAAAGAAAATTATAAATACTAAATCAAACGAAATATATTTGAGCAATAATTATCGTATTAATATATACGTATATTACTATATTATGTATAAAGACATTATACACAAGTTATTGGTCGCAATTTAAATACATAATAAAAAAAATTATAAGATTTCATATTCGTTTAGGTTACAATTGACTAGTAACAAATTATTAATAGATAATATTTCTTTGTTATCAAGTTGAATAATAAAAACATGAGAAATAATTTTAATTTTATTATTCATAAATGCTTAATAATAATTGACGTATATGACTTAAATTTGACATGGTCGATGTATTAGTTTACATTTATTTGTTGTACTTATTTGGTAAATTAATTACACAACATGTCGTTATAAATTATATTATGATTATTACTTTGAATTTGTTTCTTGAAAATTAATCTATTAAAAAGGAAATAAATAAAATAATAATAACAAAAATAATCAGATTTTTTAAAACAACTTAGATTGAGAAGAAGTAAATTATTTTTTAATATACCTAATGTTTGATTTGTGCTCGAAACGGAATTCATTCATCATTTTCATCAGATGCATTACCCTGGCAACTCAACGTAAAAATTTTCTAATTTTTTTTTTTCATTAATTTTACCCAATTTGTGCCAAAAAATTTCCCGGAGAAAATTTCTTCCGTGGTACTGGAGAACGTTTCCTACTTGTATTACTATATTAATATATTAAAGCTTAATAAAACACATTCTTATAAAGTTATAACTTTATATAATGTACATTTAAATTGTTTTCTTCCATATGGTGTAAAAAGTTAAATTGATTCCATATCATTATATCAATACAAAATAATAATGTACAGAATGTTATATTACAATATATAATATAGATATTTATTAAAATGTCTTATAAATTAGTAATTAAAAAATAATTCTATTTGTTTTAATATTTCTTTGTAGTTACACTTATCTTATATATTTGTCAGCACAATTTTTTTGTATAATTAATTATTTATAATTAACATGCAATGAAATGATTAATTTTTTTTATATACTTTAGATTTTTGTAAATTTTTGAAATTTGTTTACAAGGTATTTCTGATACGCATGAGCGTAGTTCTGGCGAGTTACCGAGAAAATCTCGGTTGGCCAGTAGAAAAATGCATAGGAAACGTATTGAAAAATAATAAAAAAATAAGATATTAATGATACATCACAATTGTATTGTATTTCAAAATAAAATTTGATAGAAATACTATAAACAATTTAGCTATGTATACGTTTAAAAGATAAAACTATAAAATATGTGCTGGTAAAATATTGATATCTCGGTGTATCAAATTAACCCAATCCGGCCCTGTGTATGAGTAATATAAAAACAGGTCTATTCAGTAGGATGACATAAATAAAGATATTTTTGCGAAATTTTTATCTACCTCCAATATCTAAATTTTATAGATATATCCTCATAACGTATTATCTTAAATTTAAAAATAAATATTCATGTAGTATTTCCGGTATAATGTTCATATATATATATAGTTCTCATATATTCTGATCTTCTTCGAAACGTAAACACGCGTTTAAAAAACAAAGCAACATAACATAAAATATTATAGAATTTATAATCAATAATAAACTATCAAAACCGTTCGTTTATTTTTATTTTTATTGGATGGGAATATAATATGAATTTATTTTATATTAATTGTAATATGTAAATATATAAATAAGCAATATATTATTCGGGAACGGATTATTATTGTTTTCGGTCAGTCACGTATCCGACGACGTCGTGTCCGTCCGACAGAAGTCGTGTCGTTGTTGTAAGTTTGATAACAGAAAAACGGATGAAAGATATCTATTATACGATCCATGTGAACAATACGCTGGCGATATTGTATAATGATATAGATCGCGAACTGATTGATCATCGATCACGCCATCCGATCGCGATCGATGGATCACACGACGATACGGGATTTCCTGAAAGAAATTGGCTTTCTCGACCTCTTGGCGTCGTCCGTGTCCTTCACCGCCGTTGACCATTTCACTATGTCGTCGGACTGCTGTTTGGCCTGCTCGCGGGTCAGTATGCCGGCAGCGGCGGCGGCGGTCTTCGAGTCCGTGGCTGTCCTGCCGCCGGCGGCCAAACTGCTCGGATCCTCCAGGGCTAAGGCGCGGCGCAGGGCCCGTTCGTTCTGGTCCATCGTGAACTTTTGCAAATGGAACTGCTGGTTGTACTCGAAATGCGCCCTGGCCACCAGCTGTTGGTCGTCGGCCGCGTCGAAATCGCCGCCGATGTGCACCAGGCACGCCTTCACTTTGGTGCGCAGCACGGCCACCAGTTTCCGGCACGCGGCCGCGGCCGTGTTCCAACCGGAAATCGTCTTATGACCGCCGCGGCCGCCGTGGTTGTACACTATGGCGTCCAGCTCGGACTTTTCGCGGACGCACTCCATCGCGTCCAGACGTGAGCCGGCATCCCTGTTGTCGCGGCCGTCGTTTTCGTCGTCGAAAACCAGTTCCAGTCCCTCCAACATGAGATGAACGTCGTTTATCGCGTCGGCGCACATGTTCCGTTTTCCCTTGTTGATTTGGTACTTTCTCACGACCGGCACCTGTGGGCGAACGATTAAGAATAATCATTACTCTCTTTTTTTTTTTTTTTTTTTTTTTAAGTATACGAAACACGCGTTTAAATTGGGTAAAAGTTCAATAGAGCGACGCGAAAAAGAAATTACAATTACGCGTCCGACCGAAGATCTAAACATGGACAAAACGCATTGAAATTTTTCGATTTAGAAGAGAAATATATTTGTAAATAAATAAAATAATAAAAAGGGGTTCTCTCCCCTCGCCACTCTTCACCTAATCCAATTCAAGCCCTTAGACGCGCGTTTGACGATGCTAGACGTAATAAAATATTATTTTATAGGAATATATTTTTAAACCCAGACTGCGGTCTGGGTCAACGCGGTATGCGATATTTCGCGGATTTTTTTAAGTTTTTTTTTTAACGAACAACAACAATATTCGTCTCCTCATTTTTTAGAATTTTTTCGTTCGTTTTATTTTTGAACGTTATTTACAGTTGTTTAAAACGCTATTGAAACGTTAATAAAATGCTATGCTTTATCGCCACTAAAGTTTACGAGCGCCAAAAAAACTATAAATTAAACTGCGATTTTGTTTTCTCGAAAGTGTGCAGTTTTTTCTTTATTTTTATAGATATGGATTTTTCGCATTTCATAACGGCCGTTACGGCAAAGTCGTCCGCATAATGCCCGTCACCCCATGTGGCGCGATAAACATTTTGAATGCCCATTCGCCCGGAAAGGTCCTTTGGGTAATCTTATGCGTTTAAAATGACGCCATCGTATATAGTTTACTACTAGGTATACTATATACGTTCTAATCGAGAATCATTCACCTCGAGGCAAAAACAATTCACTATCATAATATATGTCAAAGATATTGTTAAGTATATTTTTTATAATGTGCGCGTCGCCATGTTTGGTCACAACTTTAAATCGAAAACCATACATTACAACGGGGGCAATACTGCACTCACAATATTTACACGATGCAAATAAAGTTGGTTATTATTTTTAAGAATTTTTCATAAAGCCGTTGTTTATATAGATCAACTCGAGAAACCATATTTTACTGCCTCGTGCATACGTTATGTGGTTTATATTTAAAATTTTGATATTGATAACAATACACGAAAATAGATAGAAAACCGATTTACCGCATAATGTCATTATACATTTATTTTAGAATCGATGCGTAGTTTGCGTTTTATTGAATTGTGTGTGTATAGTATCAATATGCAAGTATAATCATTTGGCATCATAACATACGAGCATGCGTAAAATCAATTTGTGAGACTAATTGTTCCAAAATTGATTACTATTGATACTATCTTTATTAAATTTTAATTTCGTTGAATAAAATTACTGCACAACGCCTCGTTTAATCATTTCCACTTTATCCGAAATACAATTTTGAACGCGTTTTATCGGTACAAAACGAAATTTTATACATGATTATTATTTTGAAACGTGTTTAAAATAATATTTATCAAATAATATTGCATATACGGGTCTTAAAAGGTAATTTTGATCTGATCGAAACTCTTTTTCACCTATATATATTTAACATGATCATAAACGATATCAACTGTTTATTAATATCGATTGTTTAAGACCTAATCATAAATGATGTTGTTATAATATTATCATATAATGGAATCGTCGCTTTTGGTTAACGCATTATATTATACCTAAGTAATAGATTATCGAAGTCCCTAGCATAACCGCGATTACAATAACCGAAAATGGTTACGAGCGCGTGTTAACATTATAACTTACACACTACTAGAATATACGTTATAATATTTGGTTTGCTTATCGTTATGAAATTATGATCATTTGTGCAATAAACGGTAATAATTATAATTGATGCTCAAAAGACGGTTCAATGAATTATTATTCGGTACAGCCTCTTTCTCCTCCAATATGTTTAATGTTATGTATACATACGTTTAATTGTCTTGTTTGGCTCGTTAAAAATGTGGTTTTGATAAATCGAATTTGGAAAACAATTAGCTGTGCAGACTTTTATGCGGCACGTGTCGGCGAAATAATAATTGTCTCCGCGTGTTCGAACAAATGAGGGGCGTGGTCGATCCGTGGTTATGGTTTGGACCATAACCAAACAATATGATACGCGTGTTATATACGCACATGCCAAACGATCAATGCGAGCTACACCCCACAAATCACACACAGACGGTGGCCAGCCTAAACAATGCAAAATAATGGCAATTATCCAGTTCGTCAATAATGCTGCTTTGGCACACCAAGTTCGTTAAAAAACCATAAAAAAAATATCATTTTTCGTCTTCAAATTACAACATGCTACTCATAATTATTATTATTATTTTAGTTTAAGTTCCTCTATACCAGTGTTTCCCAAACTGTATTCCTCAGGTCCCCAGGGACCGCGAATTTGTCTTTACATATTGAAATAGTTTTCTTCTTCTACCTCACTTTACACTCACAGATGGATCGGGTTGACCATTCTAGTCCTAGTCTTACACCTTCTATTTATCATCTATTTACTACAAATATCTTTATATCACTTTTCATTCATTTTATCCACATCGATCTTCTTCCAACTTTTAACTTATAAATTCATTTCCAAAACAACTCTTACTACCTCTAAATCATCTCTTCTCATAACATATCTAAACGATCTCAACTTATTCTTTCTCGTTTCCTCCAATATGTTGCACCTCTTACACTTCCCCTTAAGTATATAATACTTATTCTATCTTCAACGCATCGATCTTAGCATTTCCATCTCCGCTATACTCATCCTATATGTTCAATTTATTTTAATTTTAATTTTCAATAGTTATCATGAAAATCTAAAATCAATTTCGTAAAAATTATGATTTCCGTTATTTTTTGGTAGTTTTTCTTCTGTCAAGGAAAAAATTTTGAGAAATTTGAAAAATGAGTTAAATCAAATACCAACAAGATACAATTTGGTACGGAAAGCATACCCTATTTGTAGTAATCGGACCATTATTTATACCTAAACAAGTGTATTCATACATAAAAAAAACACCATTGTAAAATTAATACATTCTTTGCTTCGCATAGAATGTAAAATAATAGAGGTAATATTTAGTCTTTAGATAAAATAATAATTTTAATAAAACTACAACTAAAAATCTTCATTTTTACGGAAATATATCAATTAGGTAAGAAATTTATCAGGGCTCACCCTGTAAATAGAAATTGTAAGAATCGATTAAGTACAGCGTGTAGACAGAATAAGATTTACAAATTCCACTATCAAAATATAATTATAAATCCTAATATACTCGATTTGGTATCGAAGAAACAACACCACCCATCACGGTAATCAACCTAATTTACAAATTATCTGAATTCAGATATTACTTTTCTTATAGATTTAATTTTATATAATTAAAATGAGTAGATACATTAGGTATATGAGAGGAAAAAAGCAATAAAATTATTTTAATTTATTTTGTTATTGGGTCCGCAATAATATTTGTTCTATCTGTATGCATCATACGCCGCGCCGTCAAATGATCTCAGCGCTCGAGGTCATAATATTTTATTGAGTACATGATCGGTGTTTGTTTTCGGACTAACGTTTGAAATATAGATCATTAAGTTTATATGAAAACAGAATATAATAAGTCGATAAATAATCGAAGTGGATAACTTTAAAAAGATAAAAAAAAATTATTATTTAAGTTAATTATATTATACTATTCTACAATGTAATAATCAGTGTAGGTAACATTATTTTTGACAAAAACTTGGCGACAATGTAATTTTTTTTTTATTCTTAAAGTTAAACGCTGCTGTCTACTGCAGTCGGTATCTGTTTATATAAAACATTTGTTTTTCTCGACATGCGTAAAAAAAAAGGTTTTTAAATATTTAATAATAGTCTAACTTTTCGACAAGCTTCAGAACTGAAAATATTTGTCCATTTAAACTTTTTCAAGTTAACCCTAAGTAAAAGTAAAAGCGTTTTTCTTTATTCAAACTCGTTCCATGTATGTGTAAACCTAATTGAACGGGTTAAAAAAAAAAATACAAAAACTTACCCAGTTATGAAAATAACGAATAATATTATAAAATCTCGTAGTGAATCGTGATTATTTGTCATAAATTATTATAAAGAATGATCGATCGTCGACGTAAACTACCCATTTATTAGTTTCCCTGCGATTACTACTCGAGTACTCGTAGGTAAATTATTACTTATATGTTCTTTCTTACTTGACATCGATCGAGTTTTCCCGCAAGACCGTCTAAATAGAACCAGAGATCATTGAACAGCGTACAGTATTCAAAAATCTCTTCGCTGACCGCGTCGAACTGTTTCGATTGGACATCTAAACCCTCACGTTGGACGCGTTCGATGTCGGCGTCCAGTCGAAAAACGGCATCGGGCAGACAGTTCACACACTCCGTTTCCACTTCGGTCGCGCACTCCAAACTCTTCTGCGCGATTTCCAACAGATTTTTCCGCAATCCGATCATTTGTTTTATTCGAATTTCTACATTTTTAACAGTGGAAAAATACTCTAGAACTTCCGTTATGCTGCTGAAACCCAATGTGTCACATACATATTCCACGGCTTCCATTGCTTTACTGCGTTCTAAGTTCCCGTGTCTGTACAAATTTACCTAAAAATTAAAACAATTACGAGGATTTGAAAAAAATTATCATTTCAAATATTCGTAGAAATACAATTATCCGTATGTACTTATAAACAAACATAAATATCAACGAAATTAATAAGTATATAAATATAAATATTGAGTAATATGAATTATGATCATCTTCCATAAAAACATTATTATTCGTAAAAAAAAAAAAAACAATTTAAACCCAAAAGGTCATACTAATAATTAACAATATGATTACATTATTTTAATATTTTAAATTTAAGAGTTTTATTTTTATGACAATAAAAAGACTGTTCAAGTCGATTATCACAAGTCTAATATTTCGAATAATTCGAATAAAACAGAAATTATTATTATTGTTTTAAAAAAATAATGCCTATTTTTTTATTGTTTATTATAATATTTTCTTTTAAAACACATTTTCCATAGTGTACATGTTAAACATATTATTAAAGTAATTAAGTGCCAATTCGATTGAAGTGTTATCATAAATAGTTTTGTATTTAATTTTCACTAATTATCATCTGTTTTGGTTCAATGGATGTAATTTCAACGGTTATTTATCGAACGAATCAACAAGTGTAATTAGTTTTTGGGATTTACATAATTTATTCATTGTTTGGTCGATCGAAAAGATAAAATATAATCAATGCCATAAAACTAAAGTACTTAAAATTACAAATAAAAACTATCAGTTTTCACGTAAAACTGAAAAACATATTAACCAGATATTTTCGATAAACATTTAGGTACAATTGATTTTTAAAAAGTTTAATATTTATAATCAATGATCATAACTGTAACTTCTAACTGTTGTTAAACGTTTTTGGTAAAATACTTCAAAATAAATATAATCGATTGAAAATAATATGTTTAATGTCTGATTAATATTGAAAACGACTTATCGCCCCATACTGGCAATAATATTTTTAAAGATTTCTTTTAATATTATGGTATAATTAATGTACCCAATATATACACAATACAAGTAATAACAAGTAATAACGCACTTTTTCCTCGGGAAACGTATAGGATTCGTTGTCTGAAGACAAATCGTCTATTTTATATACGTCATTGTCCAATAATTGCGATGTTTTTGAGTCGTCTTCTTTTTTACGATATATTTGGGCATCCATCGGTCCGGTAGTGATCCAATCCATTAACGGCATCACCTCGGCGTCGGTAGTCGTATGCGAATAATTGGAACTAACCGATTCAAAATCCGTTGAGGACGACGACGTTGACGACTTGTTTACCTTGATAGGCTTGAATTCCATGCTCTCATCAGATTCCCCGTTCACGACGTCGTTTATAATATTCCTCCTTTTTAACATATTTATCGATTATCAATTTCCAACATTCACTATTGTAATATTTCGACATTTAAGATGGGACGCGCACCGATCGTAGTAGATAATAATTATTATAAATATATAAACGTTTATTTTGATAATAGATAATATTATATACCGAAGTGCGGGTAACGTGACTATAATGAATAAAAGAGTTCGTACTAAATAACCACAATCAACGTAAACGAAAACTCTATATAGTCTGTGAATAATGCGATTTATCTGAATCGTATGAAAAACAAACGAAATCTGTCCATGCAACGGCTCAAAGTCGATTCGACTGTAGGTATCGAAGATTAAATAATTGGTCGATTTATTAAAAAAAATTATCATAAAAATACAACCGTAAATACTAAATAATAATAAATTATAGGCAATTTAAATTGTTCGTGTGTTATAGTTGTTAAACTAAAGGTCTAACACAGTTGTAATGTTAAACACAGTTAAAGACTGTGCGTACTGCATAAAAAATAATAATAGTTTCATTTTGTAGTTTAAAATGTGGAAGCGTTTGTGAAATCGAAATAAGAAACGTATGTTACACATCATCAACACAACAATTACGACTATCAACATTACAAAGTTCAAGATTCGATTGCCCGTTGAATGCGGATGAGGGAGGGGGGTGATACTTTTCAGATCGTACCACCGGCCGATAAGTAAAAGTTCATAAAGTTATTCGATTCGAACCGTTTGATGGTTTATAACAGTAATAAACCACGTGGTTATAATAATTGTAATACGACCGCTAGGGGAAATAATGATAATACTATTGATCGAATGCGATTTTCATTGCCACCGTAGTATATCACTACTCGTTTAATGATTGTTGTCGAATGATGTAGATCAATAAATTTATAAACGACTTTGGCACGAAAATCATACTACTATAATACTACACTTATACATTTTATTTTGCGAAATATAAAATTTTGAAAAAATATAGTTTTTAAAAAATTGACAAGAATTGTAATAATAATAGGTATAATAGTATATATAATAGTAATTATGTTGGCTCCGATTGGTGGAAAATGAAATATGAATTTTTGTTCTCGAAATTGAACGTAATACGAAAAGCAATGTTAAGGGCGTTAAATTACGATGTTAATATTTGTTATGAGTTAATTAAAAAAGTGTACGTTTAACATTATAAAATTAATAAAATGGTACACCTGATAACTGTTTACAATATGAATTTAATTATTACCATTTTGCATCTAATCTTAATGTTTATCGTTTATATCATAAGTATTATTGTTAACGGTAAAATGTAAAAACAGATTATTTGATGGAATCTAACGAAAGTTTAAACAGAGGTAAACGAATTGCAATTAGAGCACGAGAGAAGCAGAAGCAAAACGTTAAAAAAAGGCCGGACCTGTTGGATTCCAAAGCAATTACTTTGCTCTTGATCCGCCATTTCCGGGACTCCTGTCGGCGGACAATGGCCTGGTGTTCGTCCTTGGCCTGGCAGTACTGCCGGTTGAACGCGGCCGCCTCTTGACGCGCGGACGTACCGAGGGCAAGCAGCTCGACCAAACCGGCCGCTTGCTGGCGCACGTCCGTTGCCAACTGTCCGTTGAGCGCGTCCGTCATGGCCATGGTATCGGCGATGAGGTCGCGGGCCCGCGCCGCTTGCTGGTTGCTCAGCCTGAGCGCGTCCACCGACTTGTCCCTCGCGGCCAGCGCCGTCGTGGCCGTTGCAGTCCCGCGATCGGACGCGGCACACCGGCCGGATGCCAGGGAACGGGCCTCGGCCAGGCGAGCACGCAGCACGGCCATGCGGGCCACCTTGTCGGCACACCGGTTCCGGCAGTCGATCAACCGTTGACGGTGACGGGCCAGCTTCTCCGTCAGCGACCGGTCCACCGCGTCCGCCGTGCCCATCCGCTCGTACGCGGCCCGGTCGACGACCGGCACGACGGACAGCACGTGTTCCATGTTCCGGTGGACGACCGCCCGTTGCGCCGCGTCCGCGTACGCGGCCACGGACTTCTTGACGGCGGCCAGGTGGCTGGCGATCGCCGCGTCCGCCGCGGCGTCTGCCGCACGCCGGGACTCGGCCTCGCGGCCGCCGATGGCCGCCAGGGCCTTTTGCGCGTCGCGTCTGACGGCGTTCGTCCATCGCGGGTCGTCGGCCCACTTCAACCGCGCGTAGTCGTTCGCGTTCATCTCGTGACGGTGTTTCGCGTTTTTCCGTAAAAAAAAGCATTATCGCTATTGTTTTGTTTTTTTTTTGTTTTTTATTTATATTTCATTTCCCTCCGTCGTCTAGGTTATTATCGTCTTTGGAAAATTACTTCCTTCGCCCTCCCACCGCTCGCATAAAACATAAAAAAGAACAGGCAAAACAAATATGAAAATATTGATAACTTTTTTTTTTTACTGTTTTTATTTATTATTTGTGTGTTAAAAACAATCAAAAACACTTTCTTTGATGTGTTATTTGTGCTGTGTATTATTATTACAACGTACGATGATCAAAAGCCATATTGATAACAATACGAATTTTTTTCTTCTTGTATTTTGAATGTTTTTTTTACCCAACAATCGTTTGTACAACAATATAAATCTTTCATCTTCGGATGATACGACGAGAATTTTTAGATAAATTATAAAAACGTTTTGACAATTTATATACCTGAAACGCGTAACTATAAATTTAATGGTGTCCCCATAGGCGGATATTGAGAAGGAATTTAGTACTTAGAAAAATAACACTTCCCCCCAGGAAGTTTTTAGTTTTTCCGAATTTTTTTTATCAATTTTTTGCTAACTTTATAATCTTGATGCCAATGGGTAATGAAAATTTGTCAAGCACCCTCCCCCACTACTTATAAATATTATGAATACATTTTCGCAAGAAAGAGGCTCCGGATTCATGACATCACTATAATATCGTTTTTATATGAATATTAATATTTTCCTTATTAACTACTTCTAAACACTGGCTTTGAGTGGCGCAAAACTTTTTTCAAAAGTGTTTAATAATAAGTAATCAAATTTAATTTAATTTTTACTGCGAAAGTCGGTATATGTATAGTTCAATAGTGTCTAGTACTGATTAGTGACTTATGAATATTGCAAGTTGTAAAATTATACAGTAGTAGATCAAACATTTATTATTTATTTTATTAATTATTATTTATTTATGTTAAATATGTTTATTAATAATACTATAATATGTGTGAACTTTAGTATAATTCAAAATCAGGTTATACATAATAAACATTTAAAAACAAACGGCGAAGGAAATGAAAAAATATTAATTCTACATTATTTTACAATGAAAATCTTTTAATATACATTCTAACAAAATAGATGCAGCTTAAATGATTTATGATAGTATAGATCTAGTTTAAGTATAGTATAATAATTTGGAAACTATACCTATTTGATAGTAAAAGATCAATTATATTTTTACAAAATGAAAACTAATATAGTTTTAAATGTTAACTTTATAATGTTAAGTTGGGGGACTAATTTCACATACGTGACGTTTTCGTTGAAATATAAAATTAAATATAATTGCAATAAATATCATATTCATGTTCTCATTCTTTGACGTGTGCATAAATAAATATGCGGCATGTTTTTATTTTTTTCACATAAAATGTATTCTATGGTCATATTATTAACTATTATTACTTTTTAATATAATTCATTTATTACAATAAGAAATTTACGAAAAAAAATATATGTATAATATATAATTATACTGAACTATTAAATTATTTGTACTCAATAATATTATTAATTGTGCCTATACTGTCATTGTCTCGTTACAACGTTACCTAGGTTATGTTAGATGAGATGTGATTTACGAGCAATAAATTTAAGATAAATTATCGTACGATAAATGATTTACGATCTCTTGACAATCCAAAATTAATATCGATATACGCGCGCGTGATTAAACTTATATCTGACAATTTGTTTTCGTAAATAATCGTTCTGTATCATATTTTATTCTTAATATTTTGGAAAAAAAAATAATAATAATTGTATAACTATAATCGTGATTGTATGAATTCAAAAATGAATTTGTATCTTTAATATCATTAACTATTTTGTAATTTTCTATTAATTGAGCGAATTGTTATAATATTATTAATATTATAATTATTCTATTGGTACGTATCATTATATGTATTTTTAACGTTTATTTTTTTATTATTTAATTGAATAAATTGTTCCCATTCTTAAGTTCTGTCCAATTATGATTCTAAAAAAAGTTATATAATGAATTATATACTCGTGATCTCTTTTTAGTGGATATACTTCTACATCAAAAATATATATAAAACGCATAAAAATTATCAAATTTAAGTAGGTAATCAATGTACAAAATATATAAATCATGAAGACAATAATCCATATTTTCTTTTTTCATAATTGAAATCAGCCTAAATGAAAAGACACTATAAATAGGAAATTCCAAGCTGATCTTTCTACAGAAGTTGTCATTTATTTTATACACGACAACACAATTATAGTTTTTCATAAATAATACTTGTATTACTGGTTACGAGGTCCATGGTCCACTGACGTCTAGGAGGTTTGTAGATGGCCCGACGAGTTTCTCTAATTTTCTTTAATAAGTATTTCACTCTAAAATATAATTTTTTAAAGTTATTAAGCTCGAAATTTCTAGTTAATATTTAATAATAGACAATAGTTTTACTAAAACATTGTTTATGTATTAAAGGTATTAACGGTTCAAAAAAGTTAAGAACCCATGCACTAAATTTAAATGGAACTCCAGACAAAATAACGTTAATGCTGCTCCGACTCGGAAAACTCCACTTTCTCGTAATACATTATAATTTATTGTCGCGCGACTGTGATAATGTGAATTTCGTGTTCTCCCGAATATCAACTCCTCGTCGTTTAAGATACATCGTTTTGAATCATTTGCATATAATTTCGTTTCGACTTTAGCTGCGGATCGTCAAAACGGATCAGTAAAATTGACTATACTGTTTAAAACCACGTTCATCAAACAAAAACCTCCTTTACTGAAAACATACGTTTTGTTTTTTAAAATGTTTTATCCGAAAGTCATGAAAAATATTCAGAGTAATATTATTACAATAGTTAAGTTAGGTTAGCGCATTAAAGTCGATAGTTTTTCAATCGATTTTACAATATTATGGTTCGTAATCGAATAGGTTCGTTAATCATCGTATATATTGTTGTATCGGAGAAAAAATAAATAAATATCGCCCACGGATAAAACATAATAATAATTTATAAACGCACACCCTCCGCGAGCGCGATGTTTCGACGGCGGCGTTTGAATTGCGAAACCCGACGCCTCGTCCGTTCGGCGTTTTGGGGCCGCGCACATTTCGCTTATTAATCGAAGCGTCGAGGCAGAACTTGTGTCGGTCGTCCGCGACGGCGGCGAAGGGGTACCGTCGGGTGTCCCCCGAGGGTTCGTCTCGGAAATAGAACAAAAAATTAAAGTAAAAATGAACCCGCTGCCAGCGAGAGGGGAAACGACCCAGGGACGAGGCGTGCGGCGAAAAAGATACTTATATATATATACACGAGACTCTGTTGATCATTATTATATCCCTTTTTGCACACTACCCCTACCCCTCATCTCGACCCCAAAACCCCCCCTCCACACACACCCTCGCCACAGGTCCCACAACGTGTTCTCGCGTATATTCGCAGGGCGATATTTTTCATTATTTTTTCCATCCCGTCCGACCGACCGCGTTGACTCACCGCCGCACGAGCGTGCGCGACAAAAACCCAAAACGCGGAACAAAAATTACGTTCGGTTTTGTCCGCGTTTAGTATTTGGTTATTTGGTTGGATATGTCCAATGTTATCGATATTGTATTATTACTACACTTTCTATGCAAGGTATAACAATACACTTTCATCATTGTTATTCATTAGAAAGTATTATTACGCCGTACTTGAAATAAATCTTTCGTGTTCTCAAACTCAAAGGATCTTCGATTTAAAGACAGTGATAAATGACACGCGGAAAAGACAAATCTTCTGTTTAGATAATCCATCCGTTGCAATATTATCATTTGTCAATTTATTTGTTTGATATATGTATAGCGGATTAGTCGGGAATACTTAATTTCTATAACTGTCATTAATTAGATAATTTGTCAATTATTGCTTTTAATTATTTAATTATTATTATTTTCATATAGAATCAGAAAATTAACGTTAACATATGTGAAATCGAATAAATGCAATAATAATAAAAAAATACTCAACGTTTAATAAATAATTCTGTACGTATTTGCATAACATGAATTTGTAGCTTACTCGGCGCTAAAAAGGATGTGCGAGAAAAAATATGCTAATACAATAATTACCGAGCGTTAATTATAAAAATATATATTATGTTTTCAAAGACTTTGTAAACGTTAGTAATATTAAGATGAATATTTTATAATACTGATAATTACGCGGAGGCCCTCAAGCAATTGATCTATACAATTATTATAGTACCTATAATTAGTGACGCCGAACAAAATGTTAACCTATTTTCGATTGTACTGGTGGTAAAGACGAATTGTTAAATTATATAAAACAATGTGACAATGTTGTGCGAATAAGATGTAGAAATCAAATGTTTATATTAATGAAAAATTAAACAGATAAAGATGTAATTAGTACCCGAGTTATTATTACCGTTATACTATTATATAAATCATTAATTTGATACATATATTTGAGTTATTGTTTAATTTGTATTCGTACATTATACCATTGATTATAGAATAGACTATACTATAATAATTTTGTAAATTGACCTTTTTGACTATTTGTGTCAAGTTTGATTATAGAAGCCTACCCATATAATACTTTATCAATTTCAAAAATATTTTAAAAATCGTATGTCACAATTTTATTTTATGAAATTCTAAAATTTGAATATTTTTGGTAGAATTAAATATTATGATATATTTTTTTTTTTATTTCTGAATACATTTTTTCGGGTAGAAATAATGGTCTGATTACCACAAGTAGATTTTGCTTTCGGTTGCAAATTGCGTCTAGTTGGTACTTTATTTAGCTCATTTTTCGAATTTCTCAAAAGTTTTCTTTGAGAAAAGGGAAACTATCAAAAAATGACGAAAAAATGTCAACATTTACGGAAATCGTAATTTTAATGAAATTGATTTTAGGTTCTTCATGATAACTAATGCAATTTTGAACGTAGGTACTTTAATTTTTTTTTAGTGCTCTCATAGATATTTTAATTTACACACGTAGTAAACTTATGGAACGACCTAACAATATAATACATATTATATCATATTAAGTTTCGTTCAGAATCTTATTTTCTAATGCAATATCGACCTTTTTTTTAATAATAATACTAATTATATATTAATATTTATCGAAAATATTATATAATTTATAGGTATTTAGTATTCAAATTAATTTTGCATAAATAAAAACATATAATAAAATAAAATTTTTGTGTAATCTATATAGTTTGTATTCAAATATAGTGTTTCACTACAATATTACATAGATCCACTACTAAATTTTATACAAAATGGTTTTAATTTGTAATGTTGATAAAAATATTAAGGATAGCAAACAAATATTTGCCTAGGGTAGCAAAATAATTTGGGCCGGTTGGCCCCGTCAGTACTTTGCATTTCTCTATAAATATTAAAATATTTATATATTATACTATATTTTTATCACTAGTGCAGAGTTGATACGAGTTATTATGTTTTTTTTTTTAAAAAAAGCATTAAAGTTAATAATATTATATTAATGCACAGGTTGTACAGAAAATGGAGGTTCTTTTTTAAATTGTATAATTCGTCGTTAAATATAATTTGTTTTCATAACAAAATAGGTATAACGTTTTTCTAGAATATAACGCAGAACCAACCAAATGCAATGCATATTATAATCATGTCATAATAATGTAATACTCGTAATTTTGGTAAATTTGGTAAATTTAATTTAAAATTATTACAGAATTATCAGAAAATCGTGTTACTAAAATAATGGAAATGACATTGAACTTGTAATTTAATATCAATGTAATCCCCATTATTAAAGTAACTACATAGAGTTATGATGATACTGTATATTAATATTCTTGCGTACGAATAAAAAACTAGGTTCTTTTTTTATTTAAAATACTAAGGTATTGCGTTAAGACTTACAAACCGGAACGGAAAATTGCATTTTACAGAATGTCGTACCTTCAGCACGTTTAGCTGCATTGCTGTTTCCGTCTGTCCAACGGGGAATACAGTTAAATCACAGCTACGTAATACTATTATTATTGCATGGTAACGTTTGAGACTTTACGTTTAATTTAGATTTTAAACTGTTTGTATAAGATTTAAAAGGAGATTTAAAACATGTTCGATGTTCTCTCGTGGACTTTTCGTAAAGTATTATCTGATAATTAAGAGTTTTCATTTTAAATATCAACTGTAAATTCAATTTAGATACGACGTTTTACAAAAAGGTGACGAGAGAGACTGAAATCAGTGTAAACTGTTCAACTTTTAAAATTTAGTAATACGCGTTCAAACACTAAATTATTTAACTTTCTGCGCGTATTATACCATATAATTACATATAAATCTACCCCGGGACACGTTTGGTTTGACCCGTTATCTTCAAGCACACGAATAAATCGTATTGTTGTAATCGATGTACATAATATTATGTTATTTTATGCAATAAAAAAATATGTTAAATAGTCAAAACGACGAGAGTCTAGGCGATAGTTGTAATGGGAAGATCGCGATAACATATCAAACGGTGGAGATTTGAATCAACAACTTTCGGTCTCAACAGCCCTATAAAACGACGGCGATGGGCGTCTTGGGACGCAATACCATTTCGATTAAACTTACCGACCGTTTTCTGAGAGATTTAATATTTTCGTATTAATATTATCACCGGAATGATAATAATATAATATATATATATATATATATATATATACGGAGTCGGATAAAATAAACACGTACCTATAAAATAATATGATATGATATATTATTATGACGTACAGGTTCGTATATTATAATTTATAATAAATATATTATACTAAAGTGTTTTTTTTTTTGTCCTTAATATTTTCCTTTCTTTTCCGTTTGAGGAAACAACGAACTTGCACGACCACGCGACAACGACACACAGTACCTAATTATAATTATATATACGTTCCACGAGAGACCATGTCGCGCTTAAACCGAGACTATCGCAATGCCAAACTATCGACCCGTTTGCGCGAAATCAGCATGGTCTGTTGTGGAGTAGAATGTAAATTAAAACAATACAACTTTTTTGCGTTTTACGTGCCGTGTACCAGACACGTCGTATATTATAATCAAACTTAAACAAGCCGAACGCGAATAAGTCCCGTGTAGAACTTTCGAACCGCAGCCAAACATAACCTGAAACGTACGGACGCCGTTGCGAGGAGCTCCCCTCCTTAGGTTTTTTTTTGTTACACCTTCGCTGGATGACATTTGAATGTTTCGCTCATAAAACGTCGTCTTGCGTATTTTTTTAAGTTCACCAAGTGTTCATCGTGACAGCTATAATACAGAGTGATCACAATATCGCTTCGACTTGTGAAACACAAAATTCTGATCATCCGTATAATAAACACGGTATTAATCTAGTCACGTCCAAATCCAAAAGTTTTTGTAATTTATAATATACTTAAAAAAATTATGTTGTTATTCACAACAGACCGCATAAAAAAAAATAAAAAAATATAAGATTTTTTTTCAATATCAAACGATGGTGTCTTATGTCTAATTATATTACTTGTTTTACACGTTCGATATATTGGTCGTTATTTGTAATTAAAAATATTTACTTCATTTATAGAAAAAATAATAATTATAATTAATGGACATATTTTATATCGTCACAAGAAAAACGAAACACAAATAACATAATATCATATCGTATACGGTTTTAACTGTCGGGTTTATATAATATAATGTCGAACACGTATACAGCTAGATGATATATTATTTACACCTAGTTATATAATTTATCAAATTTCTGAAAATATGAAACTTTCACATTCTAATTAGTTCGCCGTGTTCGCCCTTCACATTACGGCAGTGAACAACCCTGCAATGAAATATGAATAATAAAGTGGAAATAATACACATTACACCTAACCCCGTACGCTTCATTGGCGGTTGTTCATCATTTAATTTCTCAGATTGGCGTAAAAAATTAATTAGAATCATAATTACATTTCCGCCTCGTACATGTATAGTTTCCCATATAATTTCAAACTCGCCGTCATCCGACTCGAAACTGAGTAGTCAAATAGTCGATTATTATTATTTATTTTATTATCATATATATATATATATATATATATATATATATATATATATATAGTATATATTATGTATATAACATCTTTTGTTAATTTTCAACCCTCTTGAGGCACGGCAAAGGGTGAGTTATCATCACTAAACTTAACGTGAAATATTTTTTAATGCTATCGAATAAATTGGGGGTAGGGTCCTAATTCAAAAATATTTTTTAAACAAATTTACTCCTATGAATAATAAGCGCTCTATATGCATTATGAAGTCCTGTAAAGTATTTAAATACTTTTACAAATATATAAAAAAAAACATGTTTATATTTTATGTATTCTTTTGTATATTAAAAAAAAAAATTTTAAATTATTTATTAAATAAATAATACAAATAAGTGCTTGCACAAATAAAAAAAAGTGAAAATCACTAAAAGTATTTTAACAAACGTAACGATATTTTAATAATTACCAGAATACCTAATAACATTATTGAATATTTAAAATTTGAAAGAACAAAATAATGTTAAAAATTAATAAGATTTTTAATTAATTAGAATTATTAATATTAGTACCAACAAATTATGGAAAATCGGAAAAAATGCAATTTATTTAAAATAAATATATTTTGGGATAACTAATGCAGTTTTGAACGTAGCTAGGGACATGTTTTTGATTGTTTTTGAGTATTCTCTTAGGTAATCTACACACGTGGTAAAATTTTAGAACTGTTAACAGTATAATATATTATAGTATATCTGACTGACTTTCACTTATATTGTATTTTCGAATGCAATATCATTGCGTTAAAATCTTAATTATAATAAACCACTAATTTCTCCGAGGACCGAAGGGACAAAGGAGGAACGTCTGGAATTGACCTTCCCGCTTCTTTTAAATATGTGTATGATTTTAAAGAAAGTGAATAAAAAATTGATAAAACATGGCATATACCTAATGAACATCAGTGATGATGTGGTGTATGAGACTGATAGGTAAAATAGGTTCAAGTACTGGGATCGGTAGTGCTGCAGCTAAAAAATAGTAGTTGTGAGGAGGTAAAATTAATAAAAAAAAATACGCTTGTTTTCAAATAATTAATCAAAGTTTATGTAAAATAATTATTTCAAAACAGTATATTTATAAAACATGTAAAAATTAATTTGTGAAATATTAATATTAAAATATTTTTTCACGAGACTATATATAGTATAGGTGTAGCCAGAGGATGCAGTATATGCTGCTACATACACAAAACAATAAACGCTCAAGGAAAAAAGTATATTTAGTATATTTAGTTTTTTTAGGTATACATTATGTGAAATGTTATCCAGCGTAATTACTCGATTTGAATGAAATAAAGTTGGTTATTATTTTCGTATTTCGCAAAATGAACAATCACGCGTTATGAATGCAACATATACGACTATAATCATATTCGAACTTTAAAAAGCACATTTTTGTTATATCATGTTATTATGAATGCATATTTATATTTTTTAATGACATTTTACTATAATAATGGTTATTTTTTAAATGTTATATTTTAATTGAAATTTATTAGAAACGTGATCGGTTGTTTTCTGGGATTTACTTTTAGTGCAAGTTATAAGTACGCGTACTAAATTACTGTCATTGTTCATCTGTAGTCTGTATTTATCATTTAGATACTTTTAGTAGTAAAGTTAATATTACTTTAATTAATTATTTTAATATAATATTTAATTATTTTATTTTTATTTTTATTTTTATTTACCTAATTTGTATACATTATTTTGTATTTTAGTGCATATTTTAATATTTTATAAGTCATATTATTAAGCGTATTTTAACTATTATAAGTAACTAATAATTAATTTCTTTAAATGCATACAATTAGTTTTAAAATAAAAACATTTTAAAACACTCAATGTTAGGACACTGCAGTTTGTATTATTCTCTACAAATTAGATTACAAGTAAATGTACTCTAATATTAATTGTAAATAAACTGTATTACAAATTTACAGATATGGTACGTTGATTTGCCATGTTATGCGTATAGAAGACAGAGGAAACAAACGAGTAGATTGTGTCCTATTAATTAATAATATTATTCGAAAATGATCGTTATTATAATAATGTATAACATATTATTATACTCGTGAATCGTAGCCATCGGGTAATTTAAACGAATATGATGAGATCGCGGAGGTGTGCATGATGGCGTGCAACGAGATCCGCCTCGATCGTATGCTAATCAAGTGTAAAAGTTTAAATTTCTCATTAAAATCCTCCAGTAGGTTGTTAAGTTTCATCGTGATGTTTGAATACATCAATATCTAATTGACGTGGTAATTTCCTACAAATCTCCTGGGCACTGCGGGCCCGCTATATATTGACAAAGGGGCACGAATAACGATTTAATCTGTATGCGCTAGCTGTTTATTTATTTACTTTTTACACTCGCAGCACACGTCTATTTATACCGTCGTATAAATTTAAATTTACATCATAGTATAAAATGATCTAAACGATTTTTCCTCGCGATAGTGCAAAACGTTAATTGAAATAACGTTCAAACCTAATGCAAATCCGTCTGCAAATCTTGAACAGTTATAAAACAATATTATAATTGATTTCCTCTGAATTCATTTCATTACTTATTTCTAAGAGTACTCGTAGCCATTACTACACAAATTTAAAAATCATTCTCCGGTTTCCAACTCCGAAACTTAGATCCCCAAAATATTATTGTTCCCCGTCCAGTCTCGATTTCTTCCGCCCTCAATTGAGTCCCGACCATTATAACCGCTAACCTTTGTCTCTTAACACAGCTTGTCACTCAAGCCAAATTCACCACATCACACAGCTCTATCGGATATCCTTTGACAGTTCACCATTACTCCATCATTGGTGATTAACCAATATTAAATTTGCTTTCGATAATATTGTTGTATGTAGAGAACATTTTGAAGAAAAAAAAGATTTAAACGAAAAATAATTTTTTTTCCTAAAAAAAAAAATAGGAACTACAAATGTTATTGCATCAAGATTGAATAATCCAAGAATGACTACGATAGATTATAGTATATTCCATGTGCTTACTTATGTCTCAGACAATATATTTTTACCTATCAATTTTTAGTCATTTGAAGATATTCAACAGTGCCCTTGTTTTCTTCGTGAACTATTTATGCAAATGTTTTGTAATATTTTCCTAGAGTTAGCTACTATTAAAAATTATTTTATCATACTTTTTATAAATTTAACAAGAATTTAAATCGTAATAAATAATATTATGATTATGATAAAATAAAAATCGTATGGTATAATTGTTTTTTTAATCGATTAAGTGGCGAGTACTGTAACGCCCTAAAAATGGTCGGTAACGGTATTTCGAGAAAAAATATGACTGTGTACATTTATTATCACTTGAGTTCGAGGAACTCTTGGACAAACTCCATGGACAATAATTATTTACAAGTTTCTCTTTACAGAAAAAAAATGTTCGGAGCCATATGATAACATGTATTATGACCATACTGATCATAGTAATAATAATTCAAACGTCAAAATACTTTTAGGATTGTTTATATATATATATATATATTTATTTATATATATATATATATTTATAATTTTTTGTTACAGTAAAACATAAGTAATATAATTTAATTAAAAAATAAATTGTCAATTTTTCAAGTTCGTATTCAATTTTGTATCAGGTTTAAATAAACACATGTGAATAAAAGATTTAAGATATATATATATATATAATATACCTATGCAATTATTGTAAAGAAACGTTTAATTTAAAGTCAAATATAATAAATCATTTAATAAACTTTTGATCATTTACTGATTATTGCGATCAAAAATTATAATGAATAACTAAATTAAAGTATATACCTACACATTATTAATATTGAGTCAAAGTTTATTAAATTTTTAATTTGTTATAATTTGGTTATAGAATATATGAGTCTTTATATTATAATTAATAATTATAGCACTATCAATACTACATCAATACTGTTATATCATTATAAATGTAATAAAATGTAAGCAAGCATTAAAAAAAGTTGAAATTATTTAATTATGTTCAATTTCTAATATGTTTTGGTCTGTAAAATAAATATGATTCGACTACTTATACATAACAATATATAAATTAAAACTGCACATTTAGCTAATTTTTTCATACACAGAGTTTAATAGAACTTCTGGTAAATATCGTTTGTTATAAAATGTTTATTTACTATTAAATGTAAAACAGTTAATAACAGAATAGTAATATAAATGTTATCGTATAAATAATAATAATCATTACCAGTCGTTGATGCAGATATACTTAATATTAATCGTTTAACGTTTGTAATTTGAATTGTTATCACTTATTAGTTTGGTTATAATATATGTTTATTATGTTTATCACATTATGGATGCGAAAAAAACTTTTCTTGCGATGAGAAACGCGTGGTTGTTTTAGTAGATATATATTTGAAAAATCGATAACTGGTAAATTGTTGACAAAATTACAATTTATAGCCAAATCTGAGATTTTAATGCTTTGAATAATACGATAAATGCATTATAAAAAAGCGTTTCGTTAATGATTTATAGCATAAAATTAAAACATGAAACGTGATCTACTGGTCTTACTAGATAATATTCGTCGAAATCCCAGCCCCAAATTATAATATAGCTGATAACAATTTGTCGTTCTGCTTATACGCCTCCGACAGGATATCATCAATTAAGTGAATAGGACGCAGTCGTTCGTCAGCCACTCGAATTATCCGGTACGGAACCCCGCGGAGTGGCGCGTGCACGGTGCACATATTGTTGAGGGTAAAAACACGCCCTTGTGGTGGTTGTAGTTGTTTTTATTGCACACGGTTCAGCGAATCTTACAAAAGACATAATATTGTACTTGCGTACACAAATAGGTAATCGTAATCCAATGACATGCACAAGGAACACTGAACAGACAGCTATTTATAACGAAAAACTGTGTGTCTACTGTAAAAACTTATAATAGGCAGTCGTCCCGGAGCTGTGGGGGGGGGGGGTTAGAGGGGGGTATACCGGACAAATTATAATTTTGCCCCCCTGAAAATTTGTCATCATAGTTATACACTTAATACTTAAACATTTTAGAATAATAGTTTATATTCAAATTATGTAATAAAATGAATTTTGAAAAGTTGTATAACAAATAAAATTAAAAAATGTAAAACATTAAAATTGTTTTTAATTTTATATTTAAAATTAAATTAGGTAAATAAGACTATTAGTTTAATCTACAAAATAGTAGTTAAACCTATTTTACAAAAATCAATAAGTATTTGTATTTTATTTTAATATATTATATATAAACATAATATATTTAATATAAAAATATTTCATGATTTTCCTTAAATTTTTGCCCCCCACAAGAAAAATAGTTCCTGCGCCACTGATAATAGGTACTAAAAAGAAATATCGATTATTAAAATATATCGGATAAAAGAAACACTTTTCATTGTCCGTCTGTTCGTTGCGAATGATTTAATTGTTAAATGGCAAAATATATAAAAAAAAAATTTATACATTTATATGTACAACGTGAAAACTTAGGAAACTAATATTTTGTATCACTTACTTATAAATTATCAGATGAATAGTATGAAATTAATTAATTTTAATTTTTACATTTCTATCATTTCTACATAATGGTACAATAAATTATGTGCAAAATATTGATTAAATCAAATTAATAATTTCAAAAAAGGTAAAACCACGAGCATTATTAAATGTCCATAAGTATCGTTTTAAACGAAAACGTAAAGACGCTATAAAAATAAATGGTTGTGTACAAAAAAGTGCTGCGCTACCGTTTTAACGGACAAACTTTCGGTCCATTAAATTAAGAATGAGCATATAACCACTGTGAAAATTCAATTCAACGTTTGGAACGACAAGTTTCACGAAAAAATTTCAAACGAAAGACAAATGGCTCAATTTATATTCGACCTATTAAAATAATTCAAATAAAACTCCCAAAAGTCATTAATTCAGAAATTCAACATAGAGATAATATACAGTCTATTAAAAAATATCGCGTATCACAATAATTGTCGATTATTTATTTGTCGACAAAACTATCCTAATTTTCCAAAGTCATAAAGTGATGATTCAATTGTACGAATCAAAATTATAAATAAAATGACGTGCTTAAATGCATTCAAAGGTGAACATAAAACAGTTTACTATTGTAGTTACCTAATAAATAATAAATGAAAACATATTATTTGTTTTTATTACTGCAACACGAAATCTTTAAGAACATTTTTGAAAACCAACTTCGAAATTTATAAATTACGATCGACGATAAATTACGAAAATTATTAGAACTGTATCTATAATATCCGAATAATGTAAGATATTGAGTGTAAATAATTTTACTAGACCCATAAATTACTTACACTTAGCACCGAGTACTTGTTTTTTTTTTCGATTTTGAGTACTTGCACTCGTATAGAGTAATTTAAACTCAATAATTTTTAATTTAAAATATATTTTCTTCTAATCATATTTAAAAAAACGAGAAGGCCTATTCGGGACGTTCGTCCTTTGTCCCATCGGTCCACGAAGAAATTAGTGGTTTATTATAATTAAGATTTGAATGCAATAATATTGCATTAGAAAATATGATTCAGACCGAAACACAATATAATACAATATATTATATTGATAAGCCGTTACAAAAGTTTATCACGTATTAGCTACCAATAAGAAACTCAAAAAAATTTCAAATTCCTATGTTCAAAATTGCATTAGTTAAAATGAAACATCTAAAATCAATTTCATCAAAATTACGATTTCCGTAAATTATGTGAATTTTACTTTCATTCTGTCATATATAGTAGTTTTTCTTTTCTCAAGAAAATTTTTTTGACAAATTCTAAATATGAGCTAAATAAAGTACCAACTAGATGCAGGGTTGTATTTAGACTTTTTCCGCTCTTGGGCATCACGATTGATACTGAAAGTATACCTAGTTATGTTAATCGGACAGTTATTGCTACCTGAAAAATTGTTTTCAGTCTATAAAAACACAAAAATCAAACACCAGTGTAAATTATTGAAGTTTAAAGACCTATAAAAAAAAATTGATTTCCAATTTTCAAAATATATCGTAAATAGATTAAGTATTATATGAGTAGGCTTCTATAAAATTGTCATAATATTAAACCCAAAATTGCAGGTAATATTAAACATTTTTCAAAGATTTCAACAAAAAAAAATTCGAAGCTCGATACTTAGTCAGAAAATCAACCAATCTGTTTCAAAATTTTACCATACATATAAACTACCTATGTAAATAGTCAAAAAATGTTTAAGTCCCTATGATCAAAATTCAATTTATAATTATGTATAAACAAATTTTACCTAATGGAAACTGTATTTTATCCGATTTTCCGCCATTTTTTGGTAGTTTTTCTTCTTCCGGGGAAAAACTTTTGAGAAATTCGAAAAATGAGCTAAATAAAGTACCAACTATATGCAATTTGGTACGGAAAGGTTACCCTGTTTCAGGTAATCGGACCATTACTTCTACCCGGAAAAGTGTCTTTAGACATATAAAAAAAAAATTGTACGTATACATTATTTTTATATTATATTATAAAGTGCTAAGTTTCTAAGCATTATTTAAATGTATAAAATCTAATCCCATAAACTCGAGTTCGTTGATATTTTTTTATTTTTTTTTTATCTTTATTATATAATATTTGGTCGATCAATACAATTGACGTAATGACGTGATGGCTTATTATACGAACGACTTAAACTAAAATCGATGCGTTTAAATTAATTTAGATGCGTACCTACCTATAATAATACATATAAAATACGTACGGTACTGGAGTTTGTGTTAGAATACTCGATGTTTCATTCGGTTTAAATAGGAAATTTCTTGGTTCTTCGTGCTCGGAACACTCGACGAAAGGGGTGTAAATGGCACTCGAAAGCAGCAGTTAAGTCGGCGAGTGTCAAATATAAGGTAACGCGACCAAGGATGGTCCCCGAGGACGCATTTCATTGAACTTCTCGTCACAAAACGTCGACACGCTGGGTGAGGGGATGGCGCGAGTCGTTCATTAGATTAAAACGGATTGTTTCAGCCTATCCCACACCAGCCAAGGTGAGAGGACGTGGAATTGGGGAAAGGTAAAACTTTGTGGCTTCCGATGTCGTATTTCCCCTATCCCCGCCGTCACCACCGCAATCACCACAGCCCTCGACCCGTTCATGCACGCCAACCAAATCCTACAATGTCTTTCAGACAGCAAATTCGGATGAGAAGTGTCGACACATTTCATTGAATATAATAATATATACGTACATTATCTGTCGCGGCTGCGGTACAATTTACTTCGGTAACGGTGACAAAACTTCACAAATCACGATGAGATATTGAGGTAACGATTGTTGGTTGAGTGTATTCGGCACTGCTCGTGAAACGAAAATAAAACACTTAGATAGTCACGACGACGTCTTAAAAGACTGTCTAAGACGATCGAATCATACGATGATCATTTGTATTCTTTTATTTTATCGATTTTTATAATATATTTTTTATTCACTGAAATCATAATGATGACCGTTCTGTTAGAATACTATATTATCTACACATGAATACACCGTCAATGTATATAACCGTAGTTATGACTATAAAACATAGATAAATTAGACAGAAATAAAACGCCTTATTTGGCGCGACGATATGAGGAACATTGTTCCCACATTTTATCTAAACCGGATAAATTTTGTTCATATTTTATGTTAAACGCTTGAATCCAAATAATTTATCTAAAACATAGCTAAAATACAAGAAAAATTCAATATTTTTAATGTAATCACGGTATTTTCGATAACTTTTTGAATAACATTCGGAAGTCCGAACATGCGATGTCAATACATAAAATGAAAACACGTATTATCGCTCCGCGTTTAGACACGACAACATTAAAGTTTCAAACGTAAAATGTTTAATGTGATTAAAAAAAATTTTAAAAGTTCAATTGAATCGTATATAGTTTATTCTTTACTCGTGATAATAAAAATATCAATAGTTTTCCAGGACAAAAAACGTGATCGATAAATTAAGTTCTCCCGCATATTGTGTCGTAATATAACAATACTGACCTAAACATTCGCTATTCGAGACGTCAATTGCGGACGATTTGTTAATGTAAACACAGGATGAAAGATTTCCCGAGCTCGGGTAAAACTTTGGACTTGGAAAATTGCCAATCATTCAGAAAAAGACCGCGGGGCTCTTGGGAGCAATGATTCTTCGATTATGGTCCGAAACGCAGCAATATAACCAAAATCGTTTCGCGCAACAACCGCATCGTGTTCGGTATAGTCTTTTTTACAACGACATTCGTATTATAATTATACAAATAATATTTTAAAACACATTCGTGTTACGACGGGAAAAGATAAATAGGTTACAATTTGTGTAGGCGCGTATTGTTACTATTGTTTAGGATCGAAAAAACCGACAGTATTGTTTTTGCAAACAAAAACCTAGAGTGGTAAAATACTAAACGTTCGTCTCTCTGGCAAAAACGATAATAATACATCGCCTACGCGTAATGTTGTGCTGTCGCAAAAGCGATCCGACTGGAATGTTTTTTGGTATAATATACTGACACTGATGCTATATAGACCTTTAGACAATGGCACGGGTCGAGTTAAAGATAAACGGCTCAGAAGAGTCGCTGGAGATCGTAAATCTTGGATAGCGCGCAGCGTTTTCGTGATGTGCATTAAGTGGGAAAAGAACTGCGGGGCGGTTGACGGTGTAATGGGGGAGGGTGTGGGGAAATTGGAATGGTTGAGCTGTATGAAAGAAACGACTCGGATATGGTCATAAATTATGTGTGCTATACGCCAGAATTTGTACGATGGTTGTTTGTTTTCATTTTTTTTCATGAATTCCAAAACGAGAAATATGACGAACGATTATTATCGTTCCTTGTTGTACAATTTACCTAGAAACCGTAACGTTTTAATAATGAATTATTAATATTCATTTTTATTCCATAATAATATTATTTTATATAATTCGTGAAATATACGTGTTTTACTGCATGTAATACCTAGTAAACAGTAATGCGATTGCGTTATTACATTTGAACATTTTTATTCATTTCGCTCATGCAACAATACGATGTGTGAATGCGAATATAACCATAGTACGTATCGGTATACATTACCCAAGTACCTACCTTCTAAATATAAAATATAGTCAATCAAAATTATATCCAACTCGAGGCGCCCATACAAAGTTACACGTCTGACTCAATTATACGTTGTACAATGTATTAAAAGTGTAAAGTTAATAAACATGTACAAAATACAACATAAATATCAAGTTTTTAAAATATAACTTAGTACGTATATATAATTAAGTAGGTATTCTATGCCATTGATGATTGTCGAAGAAAAACAGAAATCGAGACACTCCAAAATTGTGTATCAAAATTAAAAACTTAAATTTTACTAATATTTTCTATTGTGTAACAGATGATATATTTTTGTCTTATATTAAAATTTCATAAATGTTTACATTATAAAAACGCATTTTGTAGAATACATTATATTATTATGTAAATATTTGTTGTGAATGAATCATTACACAAAACATTATATTACAGTTTATAAAAAGTAATAAATTCTAAAGTACATAATATTAAACATTCTAACTATATTAAAATTAAAACTAATGATAAAAGTGGATTTTTTTTATTTCAGACAAAATAGTTTTTAAATCATTTTAAAAGTATATTTTCAACTTTGTTGTTACTTTTATAATTTACATAACTACTATTTACAATAAATAAGATAGTAATATGGTATTGGTTCTATCACGGAAAAAAATATTTATAATATTAGTTCAGTTGAAAAAAATATAGTAGAAATGGCTATTTTTGTTATAGAAATAACTATTTATATTAGTTAATATAACTCATACACAACTAGTTAAACTATTAAATACTTGTGTACTAAATATTATGTTAAAATAATGAAAATAATAGTTAATTTTACTATAAAAAAGTAGTTAAAATCGTTTTAACTAAATTTCTTAATGATAGTAACTAATATTTATGTTGACAATTTATTAATAGTATTTATCTACATAATTTATAATACTATAATTATATATTATCCTCACAATATTTTCGTATTCCATAAGAATACGTTTGTTTCTTTGAGGTTATAAATCTAAATTTTTCATTTTACATTTGTCGTTTGTGTTACACAAAAACAACAGACGTTGTTGCTCTTTAGTTTTTACTTTTTTAGTCCATACATGTCTTATATGTTTTAATGTTTTACAACTTTACACGTTTTACTGTGTTATATTTTTATATATTCCATTTTCTATACGATATTTTTAAGGTAAGTGAATATGTTTTAAATTTCATTAATGTAATACTTTGTTTGTCCATGATATGTTTCCCTAGGTTTGTAATTCAATATAATAATAATAAACGAATATACTGCAAGTATGTGTCAATTGTACTGAAATTATGTCAAGAGAATAATGCTATAGTAACCTTTATTTGATTTAATTAAGTTTATATTTGTTAATGATAAAAATGAACCATTTGTAATTTGTATTTAATGTAATACTATATATTTTGATGAATATTATCAAGCCTTTAATGTTACCTTCACTAATTCATTAACTTATAATCCTTAGATAATTTAGAAAATATATATCCTTCTCATCATTGTAATATTTTTAATAGCTTAACATTCATATCTATAAAATTATAATTTGATTAACAAAACCTATATTATATATATATATATATATATATAATCTTATATACAATTTTATGAAATTTAATGTATTGTAAATAAAAAATCAATATCAATTGCATGCATAAAATAAAAAAAAATTGAAATTTGGTAAATATACTTAACCATAAAATATAGTTACCACAGTTAAAAATTAAATTATATTTTATAGTAAAATTAACTAAAATTGTAGTTAAAACTACAAAAAAAATAACTATACAATTTAGTAAAACCAACTAACATTATTTATAGTAACATATTTTATAGTAAAACTAACTAACATGACAGTTAAAAATATAGTATGACATATTATTGTTAAAATAACTATAAAAGTTTGACTAAATTTAATATGTAATTTTAACTAAATTTTTGGCTGTCACATATGTTATTATAATTTACAGTTAATAGTATCATAATTATAGTTGAATCAACTATATTTTTTTTCCGTGTATACTTTCATATATGTTTTAATCATTATGACTTCATAATTAAGATTGATACAAAATTAATTAAATTAATTTATTTGAAATAATTTATATTCGGTATGGAGTAATACTTATTTAATTTAAAAATTGTGTGCATTTAATATAGCCGACAAAATATTAAGTTAAAATCAATAAATTATTGTTTGATATTACTTTTTTTATTTTTGATGATTACCAAGGGTACACACTATTGTAAATTTCATGAACAATTTAATTTACTTTGAAATATCAAGAATCATAATACCGAAACTTGTACGTATAAAACTTTACATTCGACTTATTAGAATATAATATTTTCTTAATGATTATACGTCGTAATTTATTACATTACAATTAATGTTCGTTATTAATATAATATTATATATACGCCACTACCTTATAGACAGATACTATATTTATATTGTCAACGTGAATAATAATTTAATATTAAGTACCTTATGATTTTCGGTGAAACCTAAATTATATTTTTGAGATAAAATAAAAAAGCCATTTCTTTTCCTTCAAAAAGTTACTTTCAACAATTCTATTTAATTAGACATTCAACAAACTGATGGTAGGTAATCCATCATAGTCTACATTTAATTAAAACACTGTGTTGACAAATAATGTAACTAAATAAAATATAATATCTAACGTTTTAGTTCGCAGTATTCACTATTTTGTAAATAATGATTGAATTATAATTATAATATAATACATTAGTTTATATTTTTTTTCTAACTAGTAAAACATTTTTACAATTAATTTCAACTCGAAAATTAAAAATGTTTACTTGCCTAAATTATAAAGTATCGATATATACCTATTAACTCATATTATTGTTACCAATATATGATATAATAATATAATAATATTAATGATGTCTAACATCGACAGATTTTTTAATAATGAAGTTTTTGAAAACCAAAATTTTTATTTTTATTTTTCATACTCATGTATTAATAATAGTAGAATAATATACTAACTTTATACAAAAAAACATTTAAATGATTTACTCGTATTATATTTCACTGGTACAGTGTTATCAGAGGCGGATACAAGGGGAGGCTTTAGCCCCCAAAGCCCCCTTAAGTGCCTACTTATAAATAAATATTTGCGTTTTGCTTTTCAATGTTTACTGTTTTGCTTTTTAGTGCCTACTGTTTACATGTATTTAATGTAAATTTTTTGGATTAGCCCCCCCCCCCCCACTTTTTTATTTCTAGATCCACCCCTGAGTGTTATCTATATGGATTCAATTACTATACAGATTATATTATGGATGAAAACTTTTCTTTAAGGTATAAATTATATGAATTACTTAATAATTTTATTTTATATAAAAATATCGACTGTAAAATTAATAATATAATACTATAAGTTATTTTATATTGTTCCTGGTTATAAAACGATTCATTTTCTATTGATCTGAGCTCGCAATCGTGATTGTATATCACGTGTAAGATTACAATTTTATTTTAAAATTGTTCTGCCAACAATGTGATATTAATACCCTTTTAACCCATGTCGGTGGAGCGATTATAGTAAAGTCGTGTTCGCGGTTTACGTCCAATTAAACCGCCCCCCGTTTACGGCATCTGAAAATGGTTGCGTTGCATTTCTCGACGGTGCAAAAGACACCAAATCTCAATTATGTGCGAGTGCGTATCTTATTGACTTAGTGTCAACAAATTCAAGCAATAACTTATTAATTGTAATATTAGTTTAAGTTATTTTTTATTTTTTTACTCCACTATTCGATTAGTAATACCATTGACTGATTAAAATGTTCAGTGTATAGAAAAGATTATAAACTGAAGATTTTTAGTAATAATATTAAATATCATGCATAATAATCTACATCAATAATGTTTAACACCTTAATGTTACATTATTTACGTATTCTATGTAAGTATTTAAATTTTAAATAATATATTACGTTTAAAGAGAAAAGTTATTTCATAAAAAACTTGTTTTACGACTTTTAGACTTTATAGCTCTGAAATGAACCGCTTCTAATTAACGTGTGTTTAAAAATGTTTCACGCCTATTTTTTATATCGTCGATAAACGGACAAACTACCCGAAAACTACCTGAAATAAAATTATCAACACAGTTTTATTAAAATAAAACAAAATATCGTAAATTTGTAAATTCATTGACGTTTTTAAAATATTGATTAGAATTTTTTCGACTAATTTGATTACAAAAAACATTGTCAACTTCCGAAAAATAGTATACCAAAAAATAGACAATTTCTGCACAGGTAAAGTGGACCAAATGATTCTCAGTCTATAGAAAATAGTATCTATATTACAATTATAATTATACAAATAGTAAATAAACAAATTACTTAATATACTTTAGTAGAAATCATTTACAACAGTCAGCGAGTTTTCTCGTTGTTTGTGATTATTATAGTAATTTTTTCTTCCTACGAAAAAATAGTTTGTTTTCACACTACTAACATTAATCGTAATAATTATAAACTTGGACTTACATCCAAGTTCAAATATATCATATTTATATAAATTACAAAAACAAAAAAATATCTATATCTACACGACTAAAGATAATGAACGATTTAAAATTATAACGGTTATGTCGGTTTAAATAATGAGCAAAATATAACAACCTGTTTGTACCTTATAGTAGGTAACTGGAAATTCGTTGCGTATTTTACTCGTTATAGCCTAACTCTATACTCGTTGGGAACGTATATTATAATAACGTAATTAATGTAATTTGTTATTCTTCCGTTGTTAAAATATCGTATTTTTCAGGTCTAAACTATGTAGTGAATTTAAATAGGACAAATAAGGACATTATCTCAACACAAAAAAAAAGTAATATTACACAGCGCGATCGGAAGTCCGATTGTTAAATGAAAATGATATTTTCGTTGTTTTTATTACGTGACGTTCTGATCACTCTGTATATAATATAATACGGTTTTATCGAGGGAGTTGCAGCTTGTTAAACGAATTAAATTCGATTTCGCGGCGATGGCGACGACGTCGCACAATTTGGCGGAGGTTTTCGGGGGCGACGGTAGCGCGGAAACCAGAGAGAGAGTAGTTATATTACGCTATATAAGGAGAAGTTCGGGCAGGTTCGCCCTCCCCTCGAAACCTCCCGGTAATAATGTAATTTGATACATCCAATTAAAATGCAAATGACATTTCGCTCGAATTGCATTTCCGATGAATCAACTTTAACGCTCCGCTGATCCTCGCACACCGGAATCCATTACATTCCGCCGGGCGACCGTTTAATTGACGCGTCCGCCCAGCGGTGGTTTTATTGCGGAGAATCGGGTGAGTATCTCGGTTTTTTCTACCTCCGCCGTTTCCTGAACTCGAAACTAAAGCTACCATAGTGACGCGACAAACTGTTCACGTCCATTTTTATATCGCGACAGACGATTAAACAATAGACAAATTATTGTAAAAAAAAATTAATATATTAAACATAATAATATTTAAAACGCTTTTTTATCGACTCTTTTCTAATGATTTAACATTTCTAATTCCTATTTTTAATAAACTCCGCCACTAATTATGTTGATAGTCCGAAATAATATGTGTGCATTACGGATTTAAGTTGTGCGTATTAACTATACATACAAATATTTAGTTTCAGTTATTAATTGTTCAACAAAGAATAGATAATTATTTGATATTTTTTAATAAGAAAAATATCTATGATAACAAAATTAATATTATCACATAATCATATTTTACAAAGAATTCTAAACAATTCATTCCAATTAAAGTGACATGGAGTAACGGTATACAGGGTGTTCCAGATCTATTTACTAATTGCAATATTATTGCGAAAAATTAAAATTTTTTAATGCAGTTTTTCAAATTATTAAATAGGCAACGGACCTTGTTTAAAAAATACGTTTCATAAACAATTTTTAAAAATTAACTCAGTAACTAAGTTTTGTAAAATTTGAAGATAGCCATTTAAAAGAGTATAATATTATTATGAGAATTTTGATGTATCAATCTCTTAATTTAATCAAGATTTCGATTTAGGAATTTGTTTTAATTATTGGAGAAATGATATTTCTGACGTCATTGTTTTTAATAATTTAGTGTTTTAATATTATGGCACGTAAAATTTGTTTTACCAATATTATCATTAACGCTTTCAGTACTTATAAAATATTATTAATAATAATTATAATAAAATTATTATAAATTTACAAATTGTATCACCTATCAATATTGATAATATGAGTTTTGGATTCCACGGTATTATCATAGACTATATGAAATATATACGCTATAATAATGACGTCAGAAATATGAATTATCCATTAATTAAAAAAATCCTAAAACTCGAAATCTTAATAAATTAAGAGATCGACACGTCAAAATTCTTATATAAATATACTTCTTAAAATAGTTATCATCAAATTTTACATAACTTAAAAAATAGATATCTCTTTTTAAACAAGTAATAAAGGTAATATTATAGTCCGTTGCCTGAATAAAGTTTTGCCAGTTTTGAAAAAACTGCACTCACAAATTTAAAAAAAAAATTTGCGAAGATATTTCAATTAATAAGTAGATCTGGGATACCTTGTACACATAAAACCCCCACACTTTTTCATATAAATTTAATATACAGTAAAACATTTTAGTACAAGTTTTTACAAAAAATATAGGAACTGAATTATGACGTCAAAAAATAATCATTAAATTCTCTTGTAAAAAATACTTTTATGTGTCCTATGCCCTATCTTTTCCCAGATGCGCTATTTGGTGGGTACTTGAGAGTACTATACACTACTAAATTTTATATTAGCATCCCCAAAATACTTTAATTATATCCATATATTTTTAATTATTAGAATATAAATTATATGTATATTATATTGTCCATCGTTAAAAAATTTAACAGCTAAGCCCATTTCTTCATTATAGGTGTTTATGTCTGTATACCTATTTAGTAGGTTATAAAATATTTGTTAAACTATGAAAAATCAGAAGTTTTTAGAGGTACATGGAACTCCAGAAAAGAAAACAAAATGAACTGAGAAAAATTTTTTTTAAAAATGAACGAAAAGAACATTCAAACTGTAATTTGCATCATTATACTCGTCATTCGTCAATTAGAGTTTGACAAATTTATGTCGATGTATAGTAACTATAGTAATAGTAGATATATCTTTTTTTTCTAAAGAACGCAATGAATTTGAAAAATCAAATAAATGAAAGAATATTTAATAAATCAAATGAGAATAATTAATAATCATAATTATATAAAATAAATTAATAATGTTGATATTAATTAATACGGAATTTGTTATTAAATATTTTATCTCATTATCTCATCATAATCTCTGAAAATTAAAAATTATCTTTTATCTTTATCTGAAATGAATTTAAATTATACTATCTTTATCTTCTATCTAGATATAATAATATTGGTCATCCTTTCTCAACACTGAATATGATACGATATATCTACAACTCGTAATCTCGTTTGTTGTTCATTTTTCACCACTTTCGTAAGAACTGCATGATATAAATACCATATACCAGAGTTAAGTTAAAAATGCAGGGGAGAACAAAAAGGTTATTTTTTTAATTTCGCTATTTACAATGTAATATCTTTAATATTATAATGTTACAGTGTCTTTGTGATTATCACACTAAATGTCAATAGATAACTATCAATATAATTATAAAACGGCAATTATGATTTTGCTTAAATTCAATTTTTTAATACATATCCACCCCAAATCTAGGTGGATAGTTCTTTCTCCCCTATTCCTCTCTGTGGGCGACCATGTCATATACGATTATATGTCATATACGCTCGCATATACGATGAGTATATTCGTGTAATCTTAAATTATAAATACGAGTAATGTACCTATACTTAAGTACATAACTATTAACCGTCCGAAAAAAAAAAAAAAATTATCAATTTGACTTCAAAATATATTTTGGACACAGGACCGATTTTGATTTATAATTTTATAAACCGTAACCTACAGGTGTACAATCACTTTAACTTTAATACAACCATATCATTTTTATAACGATTCTGGTGCGCGTGACTGAACTGGCCATGTTTACAGATTTCCGCCTATTAAACAATCAGTTTGCTTCATAAAAATGTACGTTCCCTTAATAGACTATTACGTTCTTATTTGGATTGTACATTCTCTGTTCGTTGTGTTTTTCTCTAACATAATATTATTATACAACATGTATTTTATGACTATATTTACAAAATTTCGGTACGCGTTACAGTGTAATTTAATTGTAAATAATTATTATCTCTTACCGTGTTTATGTGCAACCTACCAATATTATAATATTGTTATTGTTATAATTTATTACCAAAAACTGTGGTCACGCCAAGTGTAACACGATATACCGCGGACATACATCACGCTCGTACTTATCGTATTATATCACGTTATAATTACGGTTACCGAAAGACCATCTGTTTTTTATGTTTTTTTATTATTATTATTGTAATCGTAACGATTGCCGTACGATATCGTTATAAAATACCTAAATACAATTATTTATTTATAATAAATTGTTAACCGCAAAAACTATCTACACTCCTAGTAAACGATAGTATGAATTATTTCACGTGCATTATAATATCATGTAATATGATCAACGGATGGGTGGGGTAGGGAGGGGGGGTAAAGGGAGGAAAAAACGAACTTGGAACGAGTCGATTCGACGCATATAATAATATAAACTATATGCCGAATGGGACTGTTTAAAATATATAAATAAAACCCTCTCGTGAAATAAACGATACATATTTCATAAGATGATTTTAATAGTGTTATACACCAGCCATTTTATTGTACTACAGTATATAAATCGACCGAAATTGTTTAGCATTTCCAATGGGTTTACGGCCATAAAACTCGCACTAAAAAATATATAAAGTTGATACGGAGGTTAACCCCATAAAGTCTGTCGAGCCGACAGCAATTTAAAAAAAAACAAACATTTTTTTTTTTTTTTTTATGACACAATTGCCACCTTGTCATTATTCTATACATAACCGCGGTATATATTAGAACACAACGACAACGACATACCTTTTTTTACGAATTCGTGTGTTCCGTCGATTGTAAATATTAAACAAATGTGTATGTGTGTGCGTGTGAATTATTGAAATACATAAATAATTATTATTTTTTATGTTATTTAATGTTTGGTGACGATAATATTATTATTTCTCATGAATACCGCGAATATAATATTATACTATAATACATTGTGCATTATAAGTATTCGAAAAAAATGCCCTCAAACATATAATTGTTATAATATTTATATAATTTGAATAGTGATTAATAAATGAAATATTTTTTGCTTTTATTTCATAATAATAAACTTCATGAAATTTTAAAATCCTATGTAATTTAATAATTGCCTCCATAAAAACATACCTAGAAATATGTTAATACATTTAAAACAGTTTTCAAAAATTAAATACGTTCACGCCAAGTTCCTCGAATTTATTTGTATTTTTGGTTTAAATAGCACTTTTTTGCAATCCACTGCAGCACTCTTAATTGTGGTTTTTAATATTGTTCCGTTTCATATATTATTTTTATAAAAAAAAAAAACTATTGTATTGTCATTATTCATAATAACATAATTTTTCTAATTTTTTCATAACTGCGTTATCTCAATTTACCAAGGGCGTGCTCAAAGGTAGTGATCTGGGTTTCATATCACTCCCTTGACTTTTTTAATTATTTTAAAATCTGATGTTATTTTCGAATTTCTAATATTTTTAAGGTGTATTGTTTGGTGTTTATATGAATGATATCATAAAATATACAATCCATACTTAAAAATTAGCTTTGAATGAAATAAATAATCATCGATTTAACTTAAATTTTCTTGCATTTATTCTAAACTATCACAAAATTTATGAGGAGAATATTGAGATTTGTATCCCTCTTCGTATAAAAAACTGTGCAAGCAACTCTACTATAGATTCTGATATAGGTATTACACTGCTGTCGATCATATTTTTAACCCAACGATGTTTATTTAGTCTGTAAAGCTCAATGAGTTGGTTATTGCTCAGGAGGAATATTTATTATGATTAATTTATTACGAAAAAATGTTTACATCAAACAATATATTATAAAATATGATAAAACTATTAAAATATAATATAAGAAATTATCATGTTGTGCGATTGTTTTTAAGACTTATTATTCTTTCACCACTATATAAATTTGTCATTGCATCTTGGAATTTTACTACATTCTTGTTAGCTAATCAACTGTACAATACGATAAATATACGATCTAATCAAATGCTTTTTATTTTATTTTATGTTTTTATCTTCTTTTTTTTATTTACAAATAAAAAATTAATTTTCAATTAAACATAATATTATATTAATAGATTTAAATTAATTTACACTGCCCTATAATAAGCATAGCTTATAGCTTGTGCTGAAGACTTAAAAAAAAAAAATTCAAAATCATATTAGAAATTGGTACCTACTTATATATAATATTTAAATTAAAAATACAAGTTATTAAATAAGACAAAATTAAATTTTCTTTCAAAAAAATGTTTTCATTTCTTGTACACTATAAACACTTTTAAATATTAATCTTAAGTTATCTACACAAAAATGAATATCAACGTAAATTACATTTTTAATATTAAAATGTCTTTTTTTTATTTTAGTAGTAGCTTAGGAACACTTAGGCCAACACATTTGGAGGTGTTGATGCATATTGATTTATGTTTTATACGCGTAAAACGGATTTGAATATATAACTTTTATCTTTCATATAACACTGCTATATAACAGTGTTATAAAATTATAGTGACTTCACGCCGTGCTGCGGATTTCGTAGTACGCATTTACATTATTATGGCCCGGCAGACTTGTCGCAAATAATAATAATAATAATATACAATACACAAACAAAATGAATATGTTATTTATAGAGAGAGAGAGAAAATAAGACTGTTCTCTCTCGATGATTATGATAAAAAAAAAAAAAAATGATTTCTACGAACAAGAGGACCACGTATTGCCCGGGTCCTGCGCATATATATGTATAGCCTTTAGGCCTTAGGGGGCGAAAAATAAATTTCATTTTAAAATAACCATAATCAAATACAGACGCGGTAGTGCGCGTTTTCCGTGCAGCAGGGATAAAGTGCAAAGAAAACAAGGTTGGCCGTAACGCGGGCGACAGGGATCCCCTTACCGGGAAATTTGTCAACGGGAAAACGTCCTTGGGACAAATGTCCGTTAAATATATTCATGTATTCATACGGAACAACGGCGGGAGAAATGACCACACACACACACACACACACACACACGTGCTCGCACGAAATCGACGGAGAATCCACAAATTGACCTTATGCGTTTCCTGAGGGACGTAGCAAGGTGACGGAATGCAAATCCTCCGGAGGACGAGCAAAACAAATGAAGGAGAAACCAAATCCTTCGCTCCGTCGCCATGTTATGCGTGGGTAATGGTTTTTATTTTGTTTTTTTGCATACACTTTTTCTTACCCCCCACCCTTGTTCTCCTTGTTCTTCTCATCCCCCTCTTCATCCACCCCCCTCCCCGCCACACAACTCCCCCACGTTTTGTTTTTCTTCTGCGTGTGTACCTGCGTACCTTATCTGCCCGCCGCCATTCTTTTTGACGTTGCAATTCCACTGGGAAGACCGGTTTTTCGACGACAAAAAGAATAGTAAGGAAAAAAACTTTTGGTCAGTCAACGCTATTGTCGTTACTTTTCCGCGTATGCCGTTTGACAGATTCGCTTTTCAGACATTACCATATTGTTGAACGCCAGCTCAGCTCTCGCATCCGACCGCATTTACACGAAATACCCAACACAATACGTATAAAATATATTTTATATTCGACCGAAAATGTTTAAACAGTCTGTGAAGACGTATAATAAAAAGTTCCGTTTGCTATTTTGTTGGTAAAGTATAACTTTTCGCGCAAAAATGAACAAATGGTGAATTCCCTCGCCCCTCCCACGTACACATACACAAGTCCGCAATAAATAACCGACCTGACTCCACCACTCATCTGTTCACTATCTAAACGGACAATGTAAGTTCACTAAATGGTATATCTATTTGTGAAACTGTTGTACTGTGCGTTTATCAAAAATAAAACGAATACTTTCTTAAATACGGAAACAAATGATTCTGTTTAAAACATTCTTCGTTAAATAATGATTATATATTTAATTATTTTAAATTAATAATCATAAACAATATTGTAGCGTCACTCATGTCTGTTTTTACGTAGCAACAATAGTCAAACACAATAATTATAATTTCATGTGCTTATTGGATTCTGAATTGATTTTGCAATTTATAAGTGCTTTTTTATGTATGAAGACACTTTTTAAGTTATAAATAATGGTCCCAATTACCTTATACCACAAGTAATAGGTATGATTTTGATAAAAAAATTATCTAGTTAGTACTTTATTCAGTTTGTTTTGCGAATTTCTCAATGAACTACCATTGGGATAAGAAAAACTACGAAAATGTTTTGAAAAACTATAATATTCGTGGGAACTGTAATTTTGTCGAACTTGATTTTCTGATAACTAATGCAATTTTGAACGTAGAAACCAGAAAAAAATGTTAAGCATTAACATAAGTAATATACATATGAAAATCATTTTGGAACCATCAATCTACCATTTATATTTTGCCTAAATATAGAACTTTGAAATTTTTTCGATTCGAAGGAACCGAAGAGACGAAGGAAGAACTCCCAGAATCGACCGCCCGGTTTTTTTAAAAATGTTTCTTTTCATACATTGAACGATTTTTCATGTAAAACATAACCCTCCCTCGAATGAGTAAAATCCTTTAAACGAATGTAGTGTACTGATGTTACCTATTTATCATAGTTAGTCATGTCAAAAAATTTACCCTTCCTGTAAATAACTTCGAACTATACCTACTGTAAAAATCGAGCTTATCAATAACTGTCATTAATTAGATATTATTATAATAAAGCTCAATATTTTTTAAAATAAAATAATTCAATTGAATGGACAACAACTAGATATATTATCCACTCTTATAATTAGGGCTTATAAAAAACGTTTTATTCTTGTAATAAATCAATACTAAAATTATTTAAGTTTATATTGTTAGTTAGTAGTAAAGTAATTAAAACACATTTACCCTAAATATTTAAATGTTTAATTTAATACTCATGAAATATAATGAAACAATAGTTATATGGTGTTTTAAATTAAGGTATGACATATTATGACATATACATATTATAATAATACTGTACATTTATTCAGTTGTTGTTCCAAGCGCTTCAATTTCAATAAAGAATAAAATTATTATACTTTTGATTTTTAATATTTATAAAAGTCATTTTGTTTTTCGATGATCGAAATTCGATCAACGCCAAAAACAAATGGCATTTCCATTCGTAATTTTATTAGCGATGTGACGAATATTAATATTTGAGTTTAATTTTTGAACCGAACCCAAACAAAACTAAATAACAATTTTCCTATACCGAACCGAACCGAACTATATTAAAAATGAAAAACAATGAACAATCCATAGCACGAAATAAATTGTCAGGACAAAAGTTCGGTTCGAAAATTTGTAATAATAAGTTTTATTTTCGAACCTAATCAAACTACATATCATCGTATTATCTAAATATTGTATAACTTGTACATGACCTTATCTTAATTACATTACCACATGCAGAACTAAGGTTCAACATTAGAGTGTGCCCATAAGTGTTAACGAAGGGTGTTAAGAAGCATGGAATACCTAGGGAGATCTTTTAAGAATACAAAAAACACTAAATGAATTTCAAATTAATTTTTACTTGAAAAAAATTCCTTTAAAATTGTTGTAGGATTGAATAATTAAAATCTATATACTTAACATTAATCAATTTAACCCGCATTGTAATGTAATTAAGTACTAAAACACAAGCTAATATACCTATCTAATATTTATATTAAAAAAAACATATGTATGTTTAAAAAAGTAAAAAGGGATTCGCGTCATTATTTGAATTAAAAAAATAAATATATCAATTTGAATTTTGTAAAATAAATACCGAATTAGGGTGTGCCTAAGCACACTCTGTATATAATTCCACCTATATATATATATATATGGACGTTACCATAAATGTAATGCGGTCACGATTAGTTTTACAATATTATATATTCACGTTTTTGTAAGTTTATCATTATTTTTTTTTTAGCGAATCCGAAAAAAAAACACCAACAATATATTTTTATTTTCGTCGCGACCAGTTTTACCGGAAATTACGCGGCCAAATGACTCTATACCCATTGGCCGTTTTCCCGTTCATTATCGGTCGTTACTATATCTACCCTTTACCCCGCGGCGGCGTGTTGCATAATGTACGCTCGTTTTTGCCACTCTAAAACCCGATCGTAGACATTACGCGTCCCGTGTGCGTTAATACAATCGTAACACACGCCGTTCTATTATACACGAGTCGATTATCGCTGTGCGAACGTGTGTACGCGCGTCGTATTGCACCCACGAGGGTCGCCGACGTAACGTCTGCACGCCGAGTGTCGTGCTCAAACTATCGAATAAAACGGACATACGTGACGACACGGTCCTGCTCCCGGGTCCTGCCCGTGGTCCTGCTCCTCGTCACCTCGTGTCCCCGTGCGCGCCGTTTCGCGATATCGTTTTCCGTATAAGATAGCCCAGTTTTATGTTTTACTATGCGCATAAACGCGCGATCGAATTATTTCCGTGTGGAATCCATTATCCGAATGTTGGGTGTGATGTTGTACCTATATTGGAACGTCGCTGAAAGTCACCGGAGCGAATGCGAAATGAAAAACAAGTAGTTCTCAAAACCCGCGTGACTAGACATATATATATATATATATATATAGTTTATACATTTATTATGCGCGTACGCGAGACCGGATCGGGTAAATTTGGTCAACCGAGATATCAATATTTTAACATCTTTTAAACGTATATATATTACTGAATATTACTATACCTAATAATAACCTAAATGCTGTACAACTAGTTATAATCTTTTGCGACCCTTCAAAAAATTATAGAATAATTCATAAAACCCTGTTGTGGAGGTAAAGGTCACCAATAACGCACAACGCAATTTAAAAAAAAATAAATAAATAAATTTAATTTAATATATAAATAATAAAATAAAATAAATAATATAAATATATTATTTATATAACAACGGCACTATTTAAATAAATAGCTTAAAACAAAACTGAACAACTAATAAAACAATAGTGTTATAAATAAAGTTACAGTTTAAAAATGCTGGACAGTCGTTCGTACCGGTGTTGTTGTCGCTACGGGTCTCGGTAAACGAGCGCGAGTTGGTGGCGATCGCGGTGGCTCACCGATCAACGCCGCCGTCGATACGTACCGATTTAGCGTAAACCGGTATTTGCATATGTATCGGGCAGACCCGTCACGATAGGCAAATTGAAAGTTATAGGCCGTCGGGATGGACGGGTGAGATATGAACGGTCGTCAACACGACCGTGTCAACCCATTTGGTTTAAAAAGTCTTTAAGTATTAACTCAAATAAATCGAAAATCGCAGTATTACAATTTCAAAATGCTGATTAATCATCAATATACGCAACTTACAAAGTTACATGACATATTTGATATTATAATTAAAATAATTTAATATGAAATCACTTTGACGACCAACCCCACCAGCCATTAAAAATTCTATGATAAAAAAAGGTTCAAGAACTCAATATTGCTCAATACTCTATATATATATGTAGGTGGTTACCAGAAATTTTGGGTTTAACAGTTTGAAAATTTTATAGAAGTACAATCACGTATACTACTTGAATTATTTACAAAATATTTTAAAAATCGTAAGTAACAATTTTTTTATTAGCTTTTAAAGTTAGAAATCTTTAATAGAATTGAACCCTCAACATTGTCAAACAACAACAAACCTATAGCATCCGACATTAAGGTCGTAATTATATACGTATAACTGTATCAATAACAGGTATAAGACGTAAACAAGTGTCCCATCAACAAATAGAATATACTGTATACCAAGTATACAAGGTCACGTACGGTCAAACTTTTCGAGGCGAATTCTACGCACAATCGCAAAATAAATTAGTGATTTATTCGATTGAGATTTTGATACATCTCGCGTCGGCACCCGTATAGTTTTGGTTGTTGGACAAAAATATGACTACAAAATTCGTCTTGGAGGACCGCTGGATCGGCTATACCGCGGTACGCGCGATTGCAATATAATCGAATTCGACTCCGCGGGCGGATGGACGTTACAGCGGAAGAGAGCCGAAAAGAAAAAAAAAACCAAAATATAATAAATATTATTTCCGTGTCGTAAGACCTTGCCACACGCGTTACATTATATTATTTGCCCCAGAGACCAGCCGCGGATGTGGGAAAATAATAATTTTTCACGCGACACAAAGTTTAGCCGTCCGACGACAAGAAGCGCAAAAAGCGAACACCCCCGAGACGGCGACGTGACAGATTTCAAAACGTTTCTGCTGTTAAGTTTTCCAATCGTTTCCGAAACGACCCAAAAAGTTGCGTTATTATTCAACGTTTCGGTCTTGAATGATGGTCCGCTACGATCCATAACGATCTCGTGCCGTTAAAGTACGCTGCACATAGGCATTATAACATGTTTATAATAATCTGTGTTTATGACGGCATGCAATGATATTGTCGTTTACGTCTGCTTCCCGTGTCGTTATATCGTTGTTATTATTTTTAAAATCGCATACTTTAAACGATAAATTATTGCGAGAAAAGTCGACGAGACGAACGGTGAGATGGGATCCAGACAGTAGACAGGCGTATAATCACATCGCACGTGGTGTACCTAGGTATTCGTTTCACGAGAATGACGTAAACTCTTTTCCAACTTTTTTTTACCGAACGGTTCAATATATTATCTAAAAACAATTGCAATTTAATTTAAATATATAACGTAAATAATATTACAAATTTAATCCTTGAGACATTTTCGAATAAAAATAAGACACTTGGAAAGATCAAATCATTTGCGTGTTACCTTTAAATTGAACAATCTATTTATTTCCAATGTATCTAATTGTAATTGTATTTCCTAACATATTACACAATACAAAATGAACTGATATCATTACACGGTGAGCTTAGATTTGTTCAAGTTTGGTAAAAACAGCAGGACAATAAAAAATAGTGAAATACAACATAAACAATAAATGAATACTATTTTTAGATTCTGAGCTAAGCTAGGTGTGATGTATTGATTTTACAATGATTTTATTAAATGTGTCTGAAAGCACGTGTCATAATAGTCGACCATTAAGTAAAAATAAATTATTGATGGTTTTAAATATAATATTTTTTTAGATTCTGAGCGGAGCGAGGAATGTATTATTTCTACAAAGATTTTTTTTTTTTATGTATAAAAATTTTTTCGGATAGAAATAATTGACCGATTACCACAAGTGGGATATGCTTTTGGTAGCAAGTCGTGTCCTCTTGGTAGGTTATTTAGCTCATTTTTCGAATTTCTCCAAAGTTTTTCCCTAGGAGAAAAAGAACTACCAAAAATTGGCAAAATTACGATTTTCGTCATTATTTATTTTTTATTTCGTGATAACTAATTGAGTTTTGTTCGTAGAGACATGAATTTTTTTTTTTCTGAGTACTAACATTAGTAATATACAAGTGTGGTAAAATTTTGGAACAGATTAGTTGATTATTTGGCAAAATATAGAGCTATGAACTTTTTGACAAAAAAAATTAATATTACCTATAATTTTGTGTTTATCATTTGTGTTTATTTTATTGAAAATTTTACAGAAGCCTAATAATATACAATTTAATCTATTTACAAAATATTTTGAAAATCGTGACTGACAATTTTATCATGAAATGATAACTCCTTGAATATTGATCGTAGGGATTCGAAATGTATTTTGCGTATTTACATATGTAATTTACATTCGTGGTAAATTTTGGAATGGATTATCAGTATATGACCTATAATAGGCTCTTCGCAATATATTAAGATTCGCTCAGAATCATATTTTCTAATGCAATATTGTTGCATTCAAATCTTAATAATTATAATAAACCACAAATTCCTCAGAGGACCGAAGGGACGAAGGAGGAACGTCCACAATCGGCTTTCCCACTTTTGTTTCTTAAATCTTTTGTACATTCTTTGATTTTATTATGTAGGTATTTCTACTTATATTTGAATAGTAATAAGGGTACATTTTTTTTGTTTTACTTGAAAATATTGTTCGTTTTTTTGAGGAGTGAGGCGGCAAAATCGTGATGTCCAGGAACGGAAAATGTCTTAATACGACCCTGCATCGAGTTGGTACTTTATTTAGCTCATTTTCGAATTTCTCAAAAGTTTTTCCTTGAGAAGTTGAGAGAAGAAAAACTACTAATAAATAACAGAAAAACGGAAAATCGTAATTGTAACAAAATTGATTTTAGATTTTCATGATAAATTGATAACTAATGCAATTTTGAACGTAGAGACTTGTAAATTTTTTTGAGTGTTCTCATAGGTAGTTTACGCACGTGGTAAAATTTTTGAACGGTTTATCAGTATAATATACTGTATTGTATTGAGTTTCATTTAGAATCGTATTTTCGAATGAAATATATCATTGTATTCATATCTTAATTATAATAAATCACCAATTTCTCCAAGGACCGATAGGACGAAATATAAACGTCCAAAATCAACCTTCCCACTTTTTATACGATAACAATAGGATGAATTATTATGTTCAAACATCACAACCACCACCACCGCCTCAATCATTTCACTTTTTCTTATCCATCTCATTTCTGATCTCATTATCATTAATTTATCGATATGCCATCCGTGGTGGCTAACTTAAAAAACAAAACAGGTGCTCGCTAAAATAAACATGTTGGTACCCACCCCCTAGTCGTCATATAATAAAATGATTTTCGTCTAAATAATGCTTATAATTATAATTAAATATATTTATATTTATAAGAAAAATGGATAATATGTAATATTAAAATATTATTTTATAAAAATATTATAGGTAATAACATATAGAATTTAACATTTTTTTTTTTTTTTGTACTCACACCGACTCACCCAGTAGATATCTATCTAACAAAATTATAAAAACATAATCGAGTAAAGTACAATTATACTGAATAATATTATGATATCGACGTAAATTAAATATATTTATTTTAATTATTAACAAATTTTTATAAGTGTACATACCTAGCCATCCACCCAACAAATTAATTTTTTTTCAATTTTTTTATATGTTTTATTTATTTATTTTATGTATAGTACATTATTATGTTTCGTCATTATTACAATTAGGTATTATTATTAGAAGCTAATTTTTCATTGGAAATTTTACCAATTGTTATGGAAATAACACAAGTGTCCTGTCTTGCCACATTCCCCCCCCCTCGATATTGAGGAATATCGCTCATGTATCTAAAATACTAAGTATCATAAGTTGAGTTTATGTTATATATATTTAATATTTAACATGTATTCAGTTAATATATTTTAACTATAGTAGTTTTCTTTTTAAAAGCTAAGTAACAAAAGTGTCAAATATGTACTTAATATATACTTTTATGTTAAATTAACACTTAATAGTCATTTAATATATTTTTTCAATAGTTTTCTATCTGTTCCATGGATATAAAAGGATGCTAGTTGTATCAATATTTCAATTCACTAGAACAATTTAATTTACATAGTATTAATGTAAGAAAGCAAATAAAATGCATGGATATTATTTTTATTTAATCATTGTAATGTAAAATAAACAATTTTAATAAAAAGTTAATAACAGTATTTACTATTTACAGTACTTAACAAAGTAAATAAGGCATAGAGCTAGGATTTTATTCTGAAAGGAATCCATTCAATATAAATTCCAACTAAACTAATTTTTTTTTAAAATATAAGTTAATATAATAATAGTTAACCTTAACAGATAATTGACAAAAAATTGGCGGGTTCTGGCCCCATGGACCCCCAATACAACAAATATAAGATAATTATTACAATAGTTTTAATAATATACTTTAGAGTATATTGTAAAGGTTATATACAAGGTTATAAGTGTATGGTTACAAACATGTAAAAAACATTTACAATATTAACAAGTATGAGGAATATGTCATGCAGCGTTTTCACTTCTAATTATTGCTATAATTAATCAAATAAACTCTGCTTCTTCCTTAAATTCACTGAAAAATTTAATAATATGATTAGTAAAATTTAATTTAATCAAACACTTATACTTTTTAGTTAAACTTACTCAATGTGATAATGTTCATGAGCTAAAGTATTCATTTTGTCATTTAAAATTTTATCACCTATCGTCTGATCATCATAGTCATTATGTAACCTGAATAAATATAATATTATTATTATTTTATAAAAAAAAAAAATTAAAAAATAAAATAATAAAATATATATAAGTAGCAATTAAAATATGCAATTTAAATTATATACCCAGACGATGTTTAAAATAAATTTTGAATGAAATGTATCTATAATTAAAAATATGAAAAATCATAATAATTTCATGTTCTTATTCATTTTGAGTGGAGAATGATAGACTAGAAAATTTGTATTTATTTAAATATTTGATAATTTTTTTATTAATACAAAATATATTATCACTTAATAAAAGACTTGCGAGAATGGCCCATTTAAAACACTTTATTTATAAAATGCTGTGGATTTGTTACAGCTCTTTTGTATAAGTACGATATCTGATGGTATAAAATAATAAGATTACCTACCCATTGGCATATATCTAGTACCTGTATCATATATACAATATACATCAACTAACAATCCATTAATTAGTTCTAATAAAATTCCGTTACTCTTAACTATGTGCGCATCTTGTTCAGATATGAACTTAAACAATTCTTCGTCAGTTATAATATCAAATTCACTATCAATAAAAACCGAATAGGGCAATAGATAACCAAGAACAGATTGTTTAATACGTAATAAGTTTTCTACATTAGGTATATTATAATTGCTTTTTAAGTTTAAACTAAATTATATGGAAAATCACTTAATAGCAGAAGGGTAATTAATTTAAACATATACAAATATATAAAATCATTATAATTTTAAAAAAATGTATAGAACGAAGCGATAATTTTATTTAACAATGTGCCTACTTCAAGAAATCCTATACAATTTCCAACTAAATCCAAATGAGTCTTTTTCCATTGAATTATATTGGTATTTTTTGCAGTAGGTACTACAAAATTAACAGCACAATTAGTTTGAATCCTTGAGTAAAATAATAGACTTGTACAATATAATTAAATGAGTGTGTCTAAATATCAGGTTAGCCATTTTAATGACTTATGACCTATATCGACGTTAAAATATATTTTATTTGGTTAATAATGGCGTTTTGTTTATTCGATTCTAAAGTCTTACCCTTGTTCGACTATGCTTTGAAATAGTTGATCATCGATACCGTAACACCATAGTTCTCCCGGTTGTTCGTTATTTGACGGTCCAGCTGGTTCGTCATGATAAATTACAGTAGGAGCAACTTCAACTTTACGGTGAAAGTGAATGATTCTCTCGTGTCTTACGAGAGTATCTTTACGCGTAAACATTTTTAAACAGATTTTGCATATGAAACGAATGCCGTCGTGTCTTTTCGCGTGCCTCGTTAACGCATCTTTGCGAGTAAACGACGACGTACACTTTTCGCATACGAACATTTTTAAGTATTTTATTACTTAAAAACGACGAAAAAAAAAAAAAACAAACAAACAAACAAACAAAATCGGTACGTCAAAATCTCGAAAACGTAATAACACTTCGTTCGGTTAACAAACGTATAACGTGATAAACGCGATGTTATTCATATTTTAATTCTCAAATCGAATCTGGACCCGAATGGCCGAATTGCCCGATAGGTATCGGTACACGATTAAAAGCGAATTAAATTGAAAATGCAGACGATGTGTAACGAAATAGATAGAACAAATGAGCATACCGTTGTACATTCAATAGGACTATTAACAAAAGGTAACCGATTCTGAATTTCTGTTATCGACATGAACTATTTCCCGTTGAGAACGAAAAAAAAAAAAAAAAATGATATTTTTAACTTTTTTCTGTGAATTTCGTAGTAATTGTCTCGTGTAATTCGCTCCGCACTCGTGGTTTCCCGCCGGCGTCGGATACAACACGAGCGTTGATTGATGTTGGTAATAAATTTAATCTTGGATTTCCCCCCAAAATAGACTATAATTTTTTTTTTTTTGTCTTATAAAATATCATTATTTTAGCAGTAGTGGTACGTAGTAATAGTGGTCGCACGCCATTCACCATAATAATATAATTATACGATTGACGAATAATCGGCGAGCGACAATCGTGTAGGAGCGACACAATCGTACGTCGTACAAACTACAAATCTGGCGGGTACACTCGCCGTGAACGTGCGCTCGTAGAGTACGCCACCGTGTGTGACCGGTCTAAAATCTATGATAAATTAGATTTATGATCGATTTTCGAGCCGAAATAATTAGAAAAATGGAGAATATAATAAGTGAGAACGGTCGTGTTTAAAACTTGATAGATAATTGTTTTTTTGCACCCGGACGGATTTCGGTGCGGACCCGGCAATGGGAAACTGGGAATAGATCTTTACACGGCCGAAACGCAATGACGGTTCTAACGTATGGGCAGGGTAGGCAGCTGCCCATACCAAAATTTATGATGTCCCTTATTTTAAAAATGTAAATTTTATACAAAAATAACATGTTTGATATTAAAAATTTACAATTATTATCATTACACATGTACACGTGACACGTTGATAGCACGATTAAAAATTGGAGTATGGACAGTATAGTACTATCTTAATTCATGATTGGCGCGAGCGAACGTCACCAGACGTTTATATTTAAATAAATATAATTATACGTAATTAGTTCAATACTAATTACTTAGATTACTCAATTTTTTTTATATTTAAAATCTTTAATACCTACCTATTATAATTAATATTATAAATATTTTAATCTACATACTATATTGTAACTACTACTAATATTTAAGGTATTTGTGAAAGCTATAAACATAAGTATTTTATTAAACAAATTTTTTGGGGAAGGGGATGGAAATGAGGAATATTATCTGCAGTTAAAACCTAATTATAAATCTGCCCATACGAAAATGTAGTCCTAGAACCGCGTCTGCTAAAATGTGGAAATTCACACAATGATTGACATTCGTATTGTCGACATCGTACCTATCTGTTCTGTTTTATCGTTGGCGAGGGTTGCAGATCAAAAGAAATATGACAATAAGACTATTAGGGAAACTTGGGGCAATGTGGAGACGTCGTAATATCTATTATTTTAATGGTATAAAATTGATAATATTATGATTACATGACAAAATCTATAACAATTTAACATATTCGGTTCATAGAATAGGCTTTAAACTAATTCGGTTGTCTGAGTTCTGAGATGAAAATATTGGATCAAAATGTTATCGATGAAAACCGGCACGAATTAAGATGGTAATTGATTGTAGAATAATTTTATAATCAATGATGAATATACTTTATTTCGTGAAAACCGGGCAAGTGCTTATTATCAATAATTATAATTTTTTTTTTTTTTTTTTTATTGTATGTTCTTAATTTTATAATCAAATATTTCTATTTGAGTTAAAATATTTTAATAAAATTGAATCAAAGCCTCTAGGTAAATTAATCAATGGGTTAATCTAGAGACATCCATGATTTGCTCCATATAAAGGAATCAATTTTCAAATTAAGATTATCTGTTTTCAGAATGGTTAGGCGTTATAAAGGAAAAACCAAAATTAATGGTCTGAAGATGGGATTTAGAAAAGCTACTATGTCTTTTGGTGTTCCACAACCTACTCTCGGAAGGAGAATAAAACAATTTGCAGAAACTTAAATTTAGCTAAAGTTAACATGAAAGGTAATTTCTTTTTAATTTTAGTAACATTATTTTTAATTATAGAAAAGTAATCTTAAATATGTGACCGAAATCTATGGAGGTATAGGACTGAAGTGGCCAACCCCAAATAGTTAGGTTGGTAAAGCGAAGAAGAAGAAAAATTAACTTTATGTTCAAAAAACTTGGATATGTAAGAGTAAATATTTTAATTTTAGATAAGTAGGTACTAAATATTATACTTATGTATTATCAATTAAATTCATGTCAATTAAATTTCTAATATTTTTCTTATGAAACTTAATTTTATATTTAAATATGAAATAATTATAATTATAGTAGTATAATTATAGTATATGATGTTTAATTAATAAATTTCATTTTGTAATGTTTAATAGATCTTGGAAGATTCAAAACAGTGTTTACTTAGAAACAGTTGCTAAAATTAGTAGAGTATGTACATTAAAACTATGAGAGCACATTTATTCAGTATGATTTCATTAGAGTTAATAAGTTTAGTACATAAATCAGCAGTAAAAAATTATATAAGCCACATATATTGTAAAGATGGTTTAGCAGCAGTAAACTGGTTGTTCGGTTTTATGAAGGGGTATTCAGATTTGTCATTACGCCAACCAGAAGCTACATCAAATGCTAGAGCAACATGATTCAATCGGGCTGCAATCAATAAGATTTTTTTCCCTATTAACTGAGATAGTAAATAAAAATAAATTAACTACATCACAAATATTTAACGTCGATAAAACTGGAATAACTTGCATTCCAAAATTTTATAGTAGGGTAATTAAAGTAGGAACAATAACATCTGTTGAAAGGAGTCATACAATAACAATAGAAATTTGCATAATCTTTGATGTATCGTACATGACCACGATTCTAATTTTTCCTCACATAGAAACAAATCAGAGTTTATAGATGGAGGACCACGATGGGCATTAGCTGAAGTTTGTATAGGTGGATAGATACATTTCTTAAATGGTTTGACAAATTTTTTCCAAAGCATGTAAGACTCGATTGTTTTACTTTTATTTGATGGCAATGTCATCCATACTAAATCATTGGAGCTTATAGATAAAGATAGAGATGCTGGTGTTATATTGCTTTGTTATGTACTTCACTGTATAGACAAACTCTAGCCATTAGCTGTAGCTTTTATAAAACCATTGAACTTATATTACAGTGATGAAATTAAGAAGTGACTTAGGGAGATCATAGTTTCAGTTTTTAGTGTTCACAGTTTCAAATTTCTTCGCTTTTTGGTAAAACATTTATCACAGCTTCAACTATGTCAACAGCTATCAGAGCTTTAGAGCAAACAGGCATTTGGCTTGTTGATGCTAACATATTTAAAAGTCATGATTTCCTTGTTAGTGCAACATTAATTTTAATATTTCAATGCCAATAGATCAACAAAATATTTTAAATAATGTATTTACAGTTTCAAGTCCAATTAAATAAACAAATATTAATTCAATTTTTTTCTTTAACATAACATGGTATGTCACAGTTTGTATACGTAAAGAGTAAACTGTATGAATCCATATAAAAATACTTGCCAACAAGGCAACAATACATGGTTAATATATTATATTATATGATGTTATTATCTAATAAATAGATTATATACCGGTCCAGATTTACATGTATATTATATTATACAAAATAGACACTCATATAAACAAATACACTGAATAGGTACTTGATATTAAGATATTTGGTTCTATATATATTTCTTAACGATATATAAAATCTGTACCCTTTGGGTACAATAAAAATGTATGATAAGTGTATGTACACTGTATAGTTGATAAATATTTTGATGGAAGAAAACCACCCAGTGATGGTACTACCTATTTGCTAATTATATGTTTTACTCATTTAGCAGATTATTGCAACAGTTCTTTTGTACCCTCTTTGGGATCAACAGGAATTGTAGGTGTGGAAAAAAAATAAAATATTACTACTTCTAAATGTACAGTTTTAATTTTTAGGTCAGAATGTAATATTGCATTAAAAATGTGTGGATGGGTATTAAGCTGTTCTTAAAATTAAAAGGTCTTCTTGAAATGCATCAATTTGATGGCACACAGATAATTCAAACAAATGCAATAAGCGCTCTAAAGGTTATTGCGAAAATTGACTTCCAGAACGATATTGGGGAATTAAAGTATTTCACGAGCCAGATTTTAGTATTCAGAATAACTTTATTACCAAATTACTATTATAATATTAAAATTGTAGTGTAATAACATGAAATGTCACAGACATAATATATTGACAATTATAAATAATTAATTAATTAAAAGTAAACATCCGGAGTATTGGAAATTTATTATATATTAAAATTAATATGCTAATACTTTTAATATTTGAATCATAAGTAAATATTATATCACTGATATTTACAATATTAAATCAGAGGTATAATAACAATATATATGAATGTATGATTAAGTAAAAAATATGCAATAATTAATGAACATTGAATCAGTATAAACATTATGAGAAGAGAAAATTTTCCCAGTTCATAGACTGGTAACTTTGTAATTTCTACTCCGTTACGCTTACTATTCCCGTGTACATTAATTTTTTTATGTAATGTTTTAATAAAATCAAATTTCATATAAAAGTATAATCAAACATTATTTCACATACACACTGTTACATATTTATATTATATAATAAAAAATGACTTGCAGAAAAAATTGTTCTTTATTTTATTATTAAATTCAAATTCATTATATCTTAAACTTATATATATATATATATATATCCATTGGCGCAACTGGGGCCCAAATTTTTTGTTTATCTTATGTTAGACTCAAAATATTAATTTTATTAATATTTGTAGGACTTCAGCCCCCTTGATTTTTAGATCTAGTTGCACCAATTTATATATCTATACATTTCCTGGAGTTGATCGTTTTTACAGGCATTGGCAAATCACACCCGTGCTCATAAGAAGGTAAGTACACAATTTTTTACATAACAATGATATTAGAATACCTAGCTAAATCTTAAAGACCCTTATTAGTTAAGTTTATTTTTCTATTTATTACAAGATTATTGATTTTATAATATGTTTTTGAACTGAAATGAAAATTATCAGGATTTAACTTTTAAGCAAAATTTATTGAGAAAAAAAAATTATTTTTATGTTAGGTTGGTGGTTAGGAAATTGATATAAATTTACGCTACTACAGTACTACACGTAAGTAGGTACTCAATATTTTTGAAATGTAGCCAAATTACATATCGCACTATAAAATCAAGATTTATTAATATTAAGTAAGTACCTACTACGATTTAATTTTATGATAACTAATTGAGTTTTGATCATAGGGACTTGAAAATTTTTTTGAATATTAACATAGATAATACACAATTATGTTACAATTTTAAAACGGGTTGGTTGATTATTTGGTCAAGTATAGAACTTTGAACTTTTTTCCAAAAATGTTTAATATTTCCGGCAATTTTTGGTTTATCGCTTTGAAAATTTTATCGAAGTCTAATCATATACTACTTAATTGTTTTACAAAATATTTTGAAAATCATGACAGACAATTTTTTCTTATAAGCTTCTAAAATTTGAATAATTTTAGTAGAAATGAATATTATGATTTTTTTATGTATGAAGACACTTTTTCTGGTAGAAAAAATGGTCCGATTATTACAAGTTGAGTATATTTTCGGTAGAAAATTGCATCTAGTTGGTACTTTATTAAGCTCATATTTCGAATTTCTCAAAAGCTTTTCCTTGGGAGAAGAAAAACTACTAAAAAATGGTGGAAAATCGGCAAAATACGATTTTGAAATTTGAAATTTTTTAATTTCGTGATAACTAATTGAGTTTTAATCATAGCGTCTTGAAAATTTTTTTGAGTATTAACATAGGTAGTATACAAATGAGGTAAAATTTTGGAATAAATTATTAGTATAGTTTATTGTAATATATTGAGTTTCATTCAGAAACGTATTTCTAATACAATATCATAATAGTATAATAAACCACTAATTTCTCCGAGGACCGAAGGGATGAAGGAGGAACGTCCACAATTGACATTCCCACTTTTTTTTAATATTACGAATCTCAAAAAACATTTCGAACAAAACAAATAAATAAAATATAGACAATTTAAAAAATATATATAGGTATATACCTAAATATAAATAAAAAAAAACGAATCCCGTTTCGTTTTAACTATAATATAGTTTCTGTAAAAATATAAAATATATCGCCGTTGTATATTATAACGGACACGGTAGACTGTAGTCTGGTAAACAAAAAACGTAAATCTCGTGGGTATGTCTCTACTCTCCGTCGTTATTATATTTCATTAATCATAAAGAATATTATCAATAAACTATTATTTATGCATTGGATATAGGTATAGATTCGTTCTTAGAGCTCTGCAGCATTCCCTAAAGGTATCGCCGAACACACATCAGTTGTGATATTTGGCTTTATTAATTTTTGTTTTCGCCCCCGGGGATATTCTTGTCGACTTATCGTAATAAAAAAATAAAAACGAGGATATATTATATATTATTTTTGTTTATATATATAACACAGTGCTGCAGTAGAAATAAGGTAAAACAATTTAATAATGAAAAAAATTTGCGCTATATTAATAATACTTTATTTAATTAATGTCGGTTATTTGCGAACTTTTAATTTTTCAGTATACCGCAGGGCATAAGACCGAAACTACAAAACTGCATGCCGGTATGGAATTGAACCTTTTAATGGGAATTTGTTTAGGAACGTAAACCAAAGTCAGTTCCCATATTGATATTCACCCTATTGAGTTTATCGATACTTATGATTTGTAAAACAAAACGTAAAATTATATAAACTATAATAAAACTGTAAAATAATACGTGTATACATTAATCTAGTTATTTTTCTGAAAAATAATAAAAGTACGACTGTACGAAAGATAATAATAATAATAATAAAAGGACGTATTTAATATTTATATAGACGATTTTTATTTTGAAATACACATGCTATAAATTACACATCGTAGGTACTATAACACGCATAAAAATGATTGAGGTAAAATTTTATAATATTTATATCAATTTTCCAAACTCTCATAAATACAACTTATTTTCAAAGAAATTAAATTTTATGTCGTGTCTTATAATTAAAGTATTTTTTATTTAGGTTTATGGTTTTGATGTGTTAAATTTACTATCAATGTCAATGCTCATTATATTTACAGTATCTTGGAATTTAACATCGAACATAGTAGGTATAAAATAAATTAGGTGTCACTTTTGGGAACGTCTTAGCAAAACGTAATTACGTTATGTGCACACAATTTCAATTTTCAATGATAATGATTAATATTACACAATTATTATAGTAAGTAGGTACCTACGTAATTAATTTCGATTATAAGTATGGGTGAATGGGTCGCATGCTGTTTTCAATTGTAATACAAAAATTAATTTAGTAAAACGTTTAAATATAATATTATTCTACCTAATTAAAAAAGTAATTAATTTCATCGAAAAAAAAACTAACAATTTACATAAATGTATTTTTTAAAACATGGTCGTATCGTGAACTATTGACATTTAAAGTAACGCTTTTTAACTGCATGTACTATAATGACAAATATTCTACTTGTGATTAACATAATATATTGAACAATAGCCAAACACTTTGTTAAGTAGATATTTTTCAGTTCGTTAAGAATAATACATTTTTGGTCATTATCGTAAGTCACTGAATGAAAAAAATCGAAAACTTTGTTTGAGAAAAAAATGTGTACATATAATTTATGACTATTTCAGCGGATGATTAAACATTTAAAATTGTTTTTTTCAAATGTAATTTATTTATAATTCGTGTAACACCGATATAAATACAGAGGGTTGTTTTAGCATTTATAATAAGGACAACTGAAAACGTGCAATATAAATGTGATAAACAATTTATAAAAAAATATGTTTGAATTGTTTGTTATTATGAATGATAAAATAAAGAAGTATGAAATACTACAATACGTACTATTTAGTAAGTAAACCTATAATTTTAAAACATTTTATGTGTATCAATGTATCATTCAAACAAAGAACAATCAAACTTTTTCACAAAAGATATGAAATAAAAAACAAAAACCATAATTATTATGAATAAATGATAAACCAAATATAGAATCGTGTTTACTTACAGTATGATTATAATGTATAATTGTACAAATATAATTAAAAAATTGTACAGAAATAATAGTTACGTGACGTGTTTGTTAAAAATAATATTGTACTGTCAAACAATTAGTAAACAATATTATTTTAAACATACCTACATATTAGCAACCCGGTTAACGTTACTCTTTTTTGAACGCGATAAACGTAGTTAGTTCTCGTTCTTTTAGGCTTTGTGAAATAATATTATTATTCGAAAGTAATATAAATTACCAACCGATAAGTATCGAATGTGCGTAAGTAATGAATGCCTTAATTTTTTATATTGAAATAATCAATTGGACAATTAATAACGATAATTTTATCGAGTAAATGTAAAAATTACAAAGTTATATACCTATAGACGATTCCACCAACCTTGTTCATTTAGGGGCGATTCCGAAGTGATTTTTAAAAGAAGATTATTACTTAAAGTTTAAGGTTACTTAAACCTGAATGAACTACCTAGTACTTGCTATAGTTACACAATTTAATTGTAAAAAATGAACATTAGAACATATACAATGTCGATCAAAACTCTGAAATATAATAGATATTATGTATATTAACGTCCATTACCCCAGCCCCCTCTGTAAAAAAATTTTGAATTTTTTTTACAAATCGAATACTATTTATAACCATAAAAAAAATTATAAATTTTAAGGGGGGGAGGTAACGTTGAGTATTAAAAAAACTAATTTTAGCAAGGAAGAAGTGGTGTTAAACTTTTAGGAAAAATCATACAAATTTATACTAATTAATTGCGCACTTGAACTTTTTAAAATATGTTTGGTACAATGAGAGGAGCTGAGGTAACGTTACTCCGACCCCTCCCATAAAAAAGTAATTTTTGTCGACAAACGAGTTGCGTACAAATTCTGAAATATAACGTAAAAATTCATACAAATCGAGTACTAATTATATACATAAAAAAAATTCAAAATTTTAAGTGGGAGGGGGCTGGTGTAACGGACGTTAATATATTCAGGGGTAGATAGGCCTAACGGGAAATCGGGATTTTTCCGGTGGGCCTCTGTCTTGTCGGGCCCCCAGTCTAAATAACACATTTTATTTTGAGTTAAATTAATATTTTATTATAATTTATAAAAAAAACGGGAAGGTTGAATTTGAACGTTCTTCCTTCGCCCCTTTGGTTTTTGGAAATCTAAAATCAATTTCGTCAAAATTACGATTTTAGTGAATTTTTCCGTTATTTTTTGTTATTTTTTCTTCTCTAAAGGAAATAATTTTGAGAAATTCGATAAATGAGCTAAATAAAGTACCAAGTAGATGCAATTTTCAACCGAAAGTATACCCTGCATGTACTAATCTGACCATCATTTCTATCCAAAAATGTATTTTCAGGCATAAAAAAAAAACATAATTCCAAATCCTATACATTCCTCACTTCGCTGAGACACTAAAATCTATATATTTTGGTTTGAAAGTAGTGAAATTAAATCTAATCGTTCAAAAATATCAATTAAAATTAACCCTAATGATTTTATTGAAAATAACAAATTGTTATCGCAAAGTGTAATTAAAAAAAAAAATTTGATAATGTATTAATTCTAAGTAAATTGATTTATGTTTTTATTTATAAAAAATGATAAATTGTACTAGATATTAGTAAGAATGTTTTTAAAATTTGAATTAAGGGAATGTGAGCGAAACGAGCATTAATTTTTTGGTGGCTCTTTAATTCAGTTCCCGGTAAAATCAAACAGTCCTATCAGCCCCTGATTTATATTATATATTAATCGTTATAAGAATGGAGTGACTTTACGACCGATTTTTTACCGCGACTCGTGGAAAACAATACCGGCTATCCTGTACATTGAGTATACAGTTTTCCCACACGCGTTTTGCAATAATAAACATTTAATCGTTTAAACGTATTTGTTCGTCCGAACAATATTTTCACCGAGAACCTATAACGATAATAATATAATAAAGATGCCAGTCGTGCGAAAACTTTGGAATCGGAAATATAACTTTGTCCGAAATATTCTCGGACACGTCTCTATACCTCTAAATATAATATATATAACAATAATACTGTAATATAATACCGCTGCAGCGTACCACATCATCATGGCTGCGTCGATTGACGTGACCGTCGTTCGCAGATTAAAAATCGGCAACGCCAAACGGCAAATCGTCTATATACGGCGAGAGTGTGAGTTCGTTTGTGGCGTGCGTGAGAAGCAAAATCCTCCGCCGCGCGTCTATAAATATATCATAATGTATATACAGAACGATCGTAATCGCATACGTTTTCAGTATTGGTTTCCGTTGTTGTTCTGTAACGAGAAATTTCGATCGCCCCGTATAACTATGCATAAATGCTCGTCATACAGAGCGATCATATCGCGGAAACAATAATGGTTTTCTTAACTTGAACTTCCTGATCGGCCTGTATGTTGCGTACAAGCTACACGACGTATAATCGTGTGCAACGGAAGTGAAGTACGGATATGACTATAATACTCTTTTCTGCAGCGTAAGTCCCTTTGGCTTTCTCTCTCTCTCGCTCTCTCTCTCTCTTTCTCGTATACTCTATCTCTCTCCTTCTTTACCCCTGTCACGACCGCGCGTAACTTCCTAAGCTATTGCTACTGCTGCTGCCGCCGCCGCCGCCGCCGCCAAAGTCGTATCGGTTCGGTGGGTTGCAAACGTGTGTGTTATAATATATATATTATATCCTCGCATGCGTGTGTGCGTGTGTACACAGATAAGCAATTTTCTCCGTTCGTGATTGGGCCGTGTCCCGCGGGAATAAAAACTCCATCTACAAATGAACAGCCCGTGACAAGAGCAATAATTCGTCGTCCGCATAACGTGCTGCACTGTTTTGTGTGTGTGTGTCTCACTCTATCGTTCCTTATACATGTATAAAGTATACGCTTTCTCTCTCTCTTTATATATATATATACATCTCTCTCATACACCGCCGCCACGCAGTCTGACCCGTGTCTTTTATTTTCCGCCGTCACACCCCTTTCGTCCATGTATATATATATATATATATATATCAATATAATATACTTCCCGGACTATACCTAATTTTTAGACAATATCACTTTTCCGTTTTCCCGGACTATCTGCATAAAGGCGTAGCGTGATGAATAACTGTGGAGGGGATATAACCCTCCTTGAAGAAAAAAAACTTGAGGAATATAAAATATTGGATGCATTTTATAATGGCAAGACTATTTTAAGATGGTTAAAGTCCCCTATAAGCCACCTCCAGGCAGCGCCTATATGACTATCTTATTTTTAATATTTTATTTTTTGTACAACATTACGTTAAATAATAATAATAATACGGAATTATCTATATTTGTTTACGAGGAGAAGCGAAATAATCAAAATCCTTTTTTATTATACTTTTTTGTATTCTGTGTTTTTTTTTTTATCGTAATGATCTAAGTCGCACTGATCTAATCCACTTAAAATTCTTAGGTTGACCATATTATTAGAAGCTATAATATCAAAATGTCAAAATCTCTACATAAAATATAAAGTATTAGGTATTAAATGAAATATTAAAATCGAAACCTATATACATAGATATAGCTTAAAATGAATTCCTGTATGCAAATTTAGTTTTTTGCTACTTCGCTTCTGCTGAAAAGTTTGGAAAACGAAATTAGATCAATTTGCAATTCTCGGATACAGATATATTTGTATTATTAACCCTAAAATACTATAATTGAACAAACAAATTGCATTGGTATATATAGGCCTGGTGCGGAAAGTAATTAAACTGTGGGTGTAGTCGTGAAACGGGAAAATATATACTCGTGTATATGTGTACTACATATATTTGACGAGAGTATAATATTATCATTATAAACGCGTGTATATAATACGAATAATATGTATAAAGTACTTTCCGAACTGCTGCTGCTGCTGCTATGGCGGACGGGCGGCGAAAGGATAAAAATATAAAATTGATCAACGAAAAAAACTGGGTGATTTATTTTTATTTTATTATTATTCCTATGGCGTCCAAATATTTTATGCAGAATGTGAATCATTACGACATATTATTATATTACAATGCCGTTGAAAAAAAAATAATTCCGATATTTTGAATGTTAAATTTCGGAGTTCCGCGAATATTTTCCGAATTGTCGATAACATCTGCACCGTTTCGTTGGCCTGTTAATTCTGTTGTACAAACATGAACGTTTTCTCGTCCCTTCGGCGGTTGTCTTTGTCAACGATTTGTGAACGACAGCTCATATTCACAGTGTGCGATAAATCATAAAATTGCATGTGTTATCGATTGCAAAATCAATAAACTATGTAAGAAATAAATAATAACATGAATATTGGTAATTATTTCAAAATTATTTATTGATAAACACAACATGGTGTAGACGGAGATAAACCATACCTATCAGGCTATAAATTATAAAACAATATTAAACGAGTGGAAATAATATAATCGATGTTTTATCTACGAACAAGCTTATTGTAATGAATGCAATTATTATCTAGACTACATATGGATAGTAATTTCGTGAAAGACTGATAATTTAATGAAATTGTTTTTTATTTCACAAAGTGGGAGAAAACATTTTGGTGAAATGAACAATTTCTCTAAGTGGCTATACTGAGACCTATGACACATACATATAAGTAGACTCCAGTATATTTATATTTATCAAAATTTAATAATGATATTTTATCATCATCATTAATACAAATCTACAAATACTACACTTATTGAAATTTAAACAAAGTTATTACCAACATTCTACATAGATTGAAATATAATAATGAATGTATGAACGAACCACAAATTTTAAAACAAATTATTATGAGGAAATATATAATATAAAAAAAATAAATAGTTTTTTATTGGAAAAAAAAAAAGTATCGTAAAACATAAAATCGAATGTAGATAATTAAAATAATAAATATTGAAGTAATGAGTAATATGAATTTAAAATAAATAATAAAAACATATTTGAAATAAGATCAGAAAACAATCAGAAATGGGATGTAAAGTTTGTAAAATTATTTAGAAAATAATATTATAAAATGTATATAATACAGTAAAGTAATGTGATGCCAACTGTATAAATACTTCGTTACCAAATAAATCAAATATAAAACTGCTTTATCTTATGATATTATAATTATCACATAAATTATTCAAAGAACACCGTCGACAAATTTAAGTTTACAAAATAATATTTTATAACTTAATAAAATATAAAATCACATAATTTATTAGTAGAAAACTACATATACCACTAAACGAAAATGACAAATTCATAACATTATTTATTTAAAAAAAAAATAAAACTTAGACTCTAACCTGACCTATGCGAGTCTATCAAAAATAAATTATATTATTTTACGTATTTTTTCATTGTTTTCACATAAAATTCATATGTACAGTTAGGTATCTACAGTTTCATAAATAATCCATAAATTATATGATATTTATATAATATAATCAATAAAACGAATAGGCGTAGATATAAAAAAATATACGTATTCGTGTTGGTATTTCTAGTTAGTAAAACTTGTACAATATTGAAATAGTCTCCAGCGATCTACTGTTGAGGTAAGTAACCTCTTTCGGGACATCCCAAAGGCCAGAACATTGTAAAGAAGAAAATATTATGTTTTACATAAATATTTCTATCAAATAATGTTCCCAAAAGGATAAACCAAAAGTAATAGGGATATTTACTGTTTTCAAAATAAAATGATCATATTCAAGTAAAATTATTGAATTATCCCCAAAAATAAACTTTAAGCAAAAAAAAAAAAAAAAACGCACGCACGCACACACGAATGTGTCGAATAGAAGGTACATCTACAACGTGAAATACTTTTTGACATATTGAAGTAATATTTACAATAAATTTACTTTTAACATTCGAATGTCAACCTTTATAAAAAGTCTGCATTTGGAATAATTAAGTTACCGAATGGTCATATTTTACGTAAAACAATATTTATTATATTAAGTACATAATAGAAGCACAATAATTTATATTGAATAATTTCCATATTTTCGTAGTTTGAAAGCTGCAATTCATGGTTTGGTATTTTCATTGGTAATGGAATATGTAAATAATTTAAAATTTAACATCATTATAATATTGTATATTTGATATTAATTCTTTATGGGATATATAGTCGATGAAATTGGATACTAATAAAAATGGTAGGTATATCATAATCTGAGTAAATAATAATAACATAACCACAATTAGGTATTAAAAAAAAAAAAAAATGTAAATGCACATACAAGATAAAATAAAATAAATTAAAATCTATTATTATTATCTATCATCGATTATTAGATATCAAAATATAAAGGTATTAATCTTAACAAAAAAGAACGTTATGCATTAATTAGCTAACATGTATTTTAACTACATATTACACTGATTTTTGTTATTTTTACCTTAAAAAATAATTTTAGCGAATTTAAGTAAAAAATTAATTGACAATAATGTAGATGAGTATGTTTTTGAAATAACTAATTTTTAAATTCATGTATTAAATTTTTAAATATAATACTCGAACATATAAACGTATAAAAAAATTTACGCGAAAAATACATACAATGAAATGTTATATATTATTATAAATATTATATTATATATTATAATTTATATTTAGAAAACAAAAATTATTCATTCGTTATCGACAATATTTTGTCAACATTTCTCTCATATATAAAATGGTGATTTTTTCAACACAGAAACATTTGAAACGATCTATTATTCAGAACTTCTCGGAGAGATTTATTTGTTGCAACCTAATTTACCATATCACTAAAATTGCAAAAAATAAATATTATATTCGTATTTCGTACGGGGTTAGAGGAAATTCGCTACCTACCAGTTTTACAAACGTCGTGTCATGTCACGTGCATGATGCATCATTTCGAGACGTATTTCCATAAAATCATACACCTAATATGTAACTCTAATAGATCGTGAATAGCGAGCCCTTCATGATTTTGATGAACACGCAAAGATAACACAATTAGCTCCCTTCGAGTTACTCACTCGTTGAACCCCTCAATATATATTATAACACATATACATATAGAAAAAAAAAACAAACTTATAATTATTCTTTCTAGAATTTATTTTACAGTAATTTCTCTTCCAATCTAGAGTAAACTCGATAATCTTAATAATTGATCTATTTAATATATATATATATATATATATATTAAATGCATATTATAATCTAAGGTTTTGCTAAATATTTTTGACATTTTATAAATATATATTTGAAAAAAAAATTACTATCTTAAATCGTCAAAATTGTATTCATTTTGAACAATATGATAATATTATATAATAGCTTAGGAAAAAAATTTATCAACCATAATCAAAATCATAATGTTCGTATTATTCAAACGTTTGCAACTATATTCATTAAAATAAAATATGAAGAAAATAATTTGTTTGTCGAAATTACGTAAAACAAAAATAAAGCGGACAATTTAAAATAAAACAGAATTTATTGATACATATAACACATTACAATAAAATTGAATCCTGAATATTTTATAATAATGAAATAAAAATAAAAATTCCTTTGTAATTAATTTAAACACACGTATATAATAATAATGTTTGGTTTGTGGTTTTAATAACAAAATAGTATTTGATATTTTTGTAAATTTGTAATGTAAGATATTCTGTTATGTTATTATAATACGATATTGTAATAATGCGTTAAAGTAAAACATTTGGTTTAAGTAAATAAACATTTACTATAGGTATATAATCATAAAAAACAGAATTGCCATTAAATAAATGAATGTTATTAAATATTAAGAATATATTTCTTATTATGTATGACGTGTCTAAAATGTAAAAATATAAGTCTAACCGGTAACAATATAAATTATGATATAATATTATAAGTATCTTTAGGTTAAATTATTAGTAGGCTAACCTAACCTACTCTAAAAATTGAAAATGAATAATGTTTTAAAGTATTTACCCATATTAACGTAACCTGAACAATATATTTTTAACATAATTGGGTATGGGTAAGTTAGGTTAGGTAGTTAAAATTAATATAAATTATATGGATCATACAATCATTTTTGTTTTCAGCTCTGAAGAATATAATATTATATTATCGTACTATAGGTACCTACACAGGAAAATTGTACTTCAAAAAGTTTTCACGGGAAGTGAAATTTCTAAAATGTTAATAATAAGTAGGTAAATATAATTTATACAAAATGAATCTAGTTGAAACTATAGGCGTAACTAGGGGAGATGCTATAAGGGAACTTTAGCACCCCAGACTCAAAATTAGCTCCCCTATAAATTCAAACGCAATTCCTCGATTTGAATGTATAAAATTTTAATAATGTACCTACTCTGTTCAAATGTTTTATTTTAGTATATTTTTTTTTACAAATAATAATTGTATTGCTTATAGTTTGAACTGTTTAAAGAATATAATAATTATGATTTAGTTATATAAGCACAAAAACAAGATAAATAGTTTTAAAATAATACATTTTATTCGTATTATCCAATATCAATCTTAACATCAAACATTTTTGTAAATAAGACAATTATTTACTTTCTAAGTGCAATATATTAATGAATAATATACAAATAATAATGTTGTGTTAAAGAAATATGTTAATGATGTTGAAATGCATAAGTGTGTATGTGAGGTTTATATAATTTTAGCATCCCCTAAAATATAGATCTAGTTACACATATGATGGTTGAAACATACAGGAGCGTAGTCAGATTTTTTTAGTGGTGAGTTTAAATTTAAAAATATTAAATAATAACATTTAACACGTTAAAATGTTTGTCGTAATGAAATTCACCTTGGTGAAAAGATTACATTATATTATCATTAATTGTCAATTCGCATAATTCATAGTAAAAATATTAAAACGAAATGTTTTATAGAAACTAGTTTATAATATATTTTTGGCATAAATACGGTCGATGTTTTAACACCCAAAACACCCCCTGGCTATTCCAGTGGAAACATGTACCGTAATATAATAATATGTACGAACAATAGGTACTCGTTATTACTCCGAATTTTATGGAATCCACTGGAATTCGCAAAATAATTCCTATACATAACGTCTATACATTATATAATTATATATCTGTTTTAGCATTGGCGCGTATTATATTATAATATTATGTCGAGGGGTTCAATGAGTAACTCGAATGGAACTAATTTTGTTATCTTCGTGCGTTCATCAATATCATTATGAAATGCTCGCGGTTCACGATCTATTAGGGTTTACGTAATATGATTTTATGGAAATTCGTTTTAGACGAGTCTGCGACTAATACGAGCCGACGACGGTTGCAAAACGGATTCCCCTTAACCGCCACATTTAAATTTTCTCTTTCGATCGGAGGCGTAGCGATAAGATGTGTATTAAATTTCGACGAATTCAACGCGCGAATGAAAAACGTTTCGTATGATATACCCACTTCTGCGGTGCCTTTAGGTGAATTTATATGAAAATATGAACACTATATGCTAAATTTCGAACTAATATAAGTTCTTATTAATTGAAGTTTAAAACATATTATGGATTTTTAGTATAATTTTAAACGTGTACGTCGTATGCGTTACTTAAAGGTTAATTTAGGTGTAACATTAATTACATTAGTTAATTTTAACGAACACAAGTTCATTAAAAGAAAAAACTCAAAGTATCTACCAATATTCGAAATACGTGCACATTTAAATAATGCTAAATTAATTAACGAGAAAATGGTCCGAATTTACAAGTCCTTATTTTTTACCTATCTGTTCGTTTTGAGCGGAATATCCAACAAACCATTTTATACTCATATGAATGAAAATTAAAATTTGTTACAATGAAATAACGCTGTAAAAGGATTTTTTTTTTAATCCAACTAATTTAAACCAACATAATTATCTCTGAATCGGTGTTACTGTCGTGTCGAATTAAAATACGACTGTCGACGAGTTTTGTTGAAACATAATATATTTATTTACATAAATATAAAATAATAATTACTGTAAATATTACTGTACCGGTGGCGTATTTCATTCCTTAACTGCAGTTCTGTTCTCCATAACTCATTCGTTATTCATCATATTAAAATAAACCGTCGTTTTCTTAAGATATGCTCAGTTGCGCCTTACAAACAACTTACTTAAGCTAAGAACAACACAATAAGTGAAAAAAGCGATTTTCCGAAAAATTACTACGTAGAACTTTGTTGTTAGGTATATAAAAGCCGCGTCGAAAACAAAACGATTATAAATATCGCACGATTACTCGTACACGTGATGCATATTATATAGCATTGTTTCGCAAAAAAAAAAAAAAAAAAATATACACACAGTGAAAGACGTACATATTTCACACAACTATTAAATTTATAATTCAATTAAAACATAACTAATATTAAGACATTGTAATATATTTTATACGTATATAAATGTAATTTTGAACGAAAAATAATAACATTGCAAATATTTAAATATGTATTTTGATTTTAATGAACACGAAATATTATCTCTGCGTTGTTTTATAAAACCAAACGCATATTGCCAATATGATTTTTACATAGGTATAGGTACATTTAAATTATGATTTCTCTCTTTTGGACGTTTCACGGTAATATTTTGAAAACTAACGTTTTTATCGCGGAAGAGACTTTTTAAGTATTTCAATATTATTTTGGAATAATAATTATCAATTACGAGTCATCGCGTAATAACCACGTTTGTGATAGAACGATTGACGCCCACCGCAGTATATCGTAAAATATATTATTCTTCTTATTATTATTATTATTATTATGAGTGAGTGGGCGTACGCTGTGTGTTATAATATTATAATACACGGGTTTTACGGTCCATTTATTTCACTTGTACATAACGATATTCTCTGGTTAGGTTATAATTCGATTTGGCCGCGTAATAATGCGTGGATAACGAGGAGCGGGGACTGTCCCTCGCTGGCCTTTTCGTGCATTAAAAACCACAACAATCGAACAAATGATGACTTACTATTTTTTCCCCGTTCTCCTATATATCCGCGCGAAATTATTCTACCCTCGTGACAACCGTATAAATATATATATATATATATATAAATATTTCTTTACTTGCATACAGGGTGATTAGTAAATTACGAATAATTTATATTTTATGCATACAGGGTAAGGATTTCACGTCACATCGCCAAGAATGTTATACGTTTATTTTCTTAGATTTAAATTTTTTTCATTTCGCATAATATTATATACTTATATATTAAAACGATTATCAATCGTGTAACATGATACACGAATCACATCGTTATCAGCCTGTAGTTCATTATATTATGTAGGTTGTGTGTGGACAAAGTTTCCTCCTTCGAATGTGTCCATTAACGATCGACGAAAATCTAGACACGAAAACATGAGGTAGCAATCTAACATTTCTCCGAGAGAAACGCAACGCATTTTCTAATCACTCTATATGTTATGTTTGTGTGCGCACATTTTCCGAATGTCCATTATATTCTATTCATGACGAAAACATATAGTTTGAGTTGATATTTTGATATTGTATTGTTTATATAATATAGTAAAATTTCATTGAAAATATTACGTATAGAATCTAACGTTAATTAAATAAGTTGAATTATTACGTGTTTCAAATACGGAATAATGTCGATTACGATATTGACAGTAACCACGGTTGTAGACGTTGCTGAAGTGGCACGATCGCTCAATGAGCTCGTGGAAGAAAACCGAGTTAAGACTCCGTAAGTTCTTGGAAGCCATTAGGACAGATGACAGTATAAATTGTTTTTATTAGGAAACTAAAATATTAAAATCTACAGTATAATATTCTTACTCTATAACTGTATATTGTAGGAAACGTATTAATTATTTGCTTAGATTTGGCAGACCAGCTTGGAAAACATTATCTATAATCTAGTTGATCTATTGATGCGTATAACGCATTAACTACCTAGTTTATAATTAAATGACTATGTACAGAGTGGTTAAAATATATTATGTTACAAAATCAAAGAAGCGACATCATTGAAAACGTATGTAATTCTTAGTATTTTCGTACCGTTATATTCTAATTACCAATTCTGTTTAAATATTATACTTTACTAAAGATTCGAATTTCGAAGAGTCAATATAAAATTAAACACACATTTTATATAGAGTCGATGTAAACGATTTTTACTTAGATATCATGCCAAATGTCTAAAGCCCGGTTAACACCGTCAAATATTTGTTTGAACATTGAAATTATGATCACACTATCAAATAAATATTTTAATTTCTAAAACTCAAAATTCACTAACAATTGATCCTATCTAACAGCTGTTAAACATTAAAAAGGAACGTTATAAAATTTAATTTACAATTATATATTAGCACAAATAATATATTTATATAATAATGTATATGCTCCTTAATTGTTAGATAAACCATTATAATATTATTTAACTAATAAATTTAAAAATGAGTTCTGAATTACAAAATATGAATAACATATTTGTTATTAATAAATTGTTAAGTTACGCGCAAATTATATATAAAAAAAAAAAACGTTCTGGAAAGTCTCTTTTAATAAATTTATATTTTCAAATTTTTAGAAATATCTGAGTTACATATTTATATTGTACATATTAGATTAATCTTAATTACATAGTAGTATAATATTAATATATATTATAGTATAATAATAATTTATATTTATACTATTTAATATTACCATTGATTTATAATCAATGATATTATATATAAACATCATAAATATAATTTGTGATTTCAAAAATAAAGTTATAATTATTCTTTATTTCTTATACTTAAAACCTGTTATTTTATTATTACACTACCACAATTATAAGTTAACCGTAACTACTAAGTAAGTGCAATATAAAAAAACTTCTTATGAGTTATCAAATTAGTTGAAAAATATTTGACGAATCATCAAATATTTTAAAATTAATCATAAAATATTTTATGCTTATGACAAATAGCAAATATTTAATAAAATATTTGACCGTGTGAACTGGACTTGACGATATACATACCGAACCTATACTAACTTGAGATAAATCCACAAAAGAGAAAAATTATAGTATATATATATATTATATGTATATATAAAAAAACTAAATATAAATTAGACTTTATCACGCTGAAATATTAAACTATATTTTCAATATTATTTATTTTTAGCCTTATGTGTTTTATACAATTTTATAGGTAAGTATTGGTACGTGGGTACATACTAAAATTATATAGGTAAGTACTCTATATTTACTATAGAAAATCTCTTACATGATCGTTTGACAGATTATAAATCGTTTAGTAAACTAATATAGAAATCATATTTACAAAATTACAATTATATGTACTACTTATTTTTCGGGTTCGTTTAATCCTTCCGATCCCAAAATATACAGTAACGAAAAAAACGACGTCAATATTTGTGACTTGCATAGGTATCAGAAAGGGTTAATGTCAACATTGCATGACTACTACCTAGTCGGAATGTTAAATAACGTTGTTTGCACTGCAGAAAACTATATCAACATATTAATATTAACTTTTGCAATACTATAAACAATGCAATTTCGAACTAACTATCATATATTTATAACCATGTTCATGTTTTAATATTTCTTTGCAGAACTATATCCCTGCGCTTTCCGATTCGTATATGTGTATCTAATTTATTAATTTCTCTGGTAGGTGGGGTAGGTAGGTGGGACCCGTGGGAGAATGTAGAATAATTAATTGGTCGCGTATTTGTATTTTATGTTATTGATATAAGTACCTATACAATTTCCGTTTTCATGTTTGTGTTCCTAAGACCACATTAATAAACTACGATATTCGTAAACTAAATTTGAAATATAAATGTGTAAAGTCAGTGAAAATATTTAACTCTAGTTAGTTAAGCTATACTTATTCAATTTATATAGTAATGAAAAAAGATTAAATCGATAAGTTGTATGTTATGATAGATAGTAATAGAAAAAGACAATGCGTTAGTTTATCTCGGTTAAACGAAATTAAGTACATTTTTTTCGATTTAAATGTTTTTTTTTTTTTTTTTGGACATTAACTTTAATTGATTTATTGATAGATTCCGTGGAAACTTGTACTTTTTAAAATATATATATATATATATCCAACATGATGAAAAATTGTGTTACAAAAATGGTGAGATTTACTTCAGTCTTCAATGATAGGTACTTATATTATGAATATCATAATAAGATATGATATTATATAATATCATTGTTATACAAGTATAATACCTAATTAAATTGAATAATCTGCAGTTGAGTTAAAAAGTTGAAGGAATATTTTATTAACTTTTAAACTAATTGGCCATGAATTCAAGACTATATGAAATAGTTAAATATTCATAAGTACCTAACAATTGTAACATTTTTATTAAAAAAAAATATAAAAGGACAACACAATTTAATAATGTATTGTGAATTGTGACGATGTTTTATTTACTTAAGAAAACAATTATTATTTCAATTTCATTTTGATACCGTTTTTAAAACGTGAATAAATTGTTTGAGTAAATATGAAAAATGATTTACTTTAATAATAATAAAAATAAAAAAAATGACAATTTTAATTTAACAACTTATCTCTGGAGAAAGTTTCGTAAATATTTTGAATTATTGTTAAAAAGTTATATCTTTTTTTTTATTAGTGAGCTTATAAAATATATAAAAAATTTGTTTGAATAAATAATAAAAGAATAATTGTAAAAACTTGGCCGGATGCTCTTTTTAACCGAAACTGTAAAATCCCCCGTAACTTTATGTCAAACGATAATATAGTAACAACATTATGAAACTGAAAAAAATTCTATAAACATAATCATTTATAACAATGTATACATTAAAATTTAACATATGAAGAAGAAACACATTTTTAAAAATATTAAATGTTTTACTTAATAATAAAGACAATGAATAGATAATAAGAAATAGATATGACACTTCTATAACTATTCTTTACGGGAATCTTTTTTAAGGCGAGAGAGAAAACCGATATTCAATGCATATTTATCGAGAAAAACGAGACGACATGAGACCTTTTCCATGTAAAAGAAGACACCATATAACTTCAATCACTGATACTTAAGTTTCTCGTGTTAGTCGCAATCTTAGATCATATAATATGGATAGAGCCATACCTGTCATATATGAAGTGTATAAAGTTTGAAGCAAAGAAAATACTGATAATGATACTGATAATGAATTAATATTATGTTTACGTTATTAAATTTGTATGTTTTGTATTATTATATATATTTTATATGTAACGTTACCCCAGGGGGGTGTTAAGCAATTAGCACTACGGGTGTGGCGAACCTGGAGCCCCGAGCTGTGGACTGAACTTACTTTAGTTAGTTGGTTCATTTCATCCTTACTCTGACCTTAATTGGTTGGAGTAATCAGATCCTCCAATAGGAGGTTGTCGTAAGGCCAATCACCTTACACGCAAAACAATATGATTACGAAACAACGACTAATATTGCCTCGGAACGTGGAGATTACGGATTTATGTATTGGAACTTGGAATGTGCGATCAATGTATAGGACTGGAACATTGACGACAGTCGTATCGTGTCTTGAGCGATACAGACTGGATATAACAGCAGTTCAAGAAATAAGGTGGGACGGATCTGGTAGTATAAAGTCACAAGGAAATACAATTTTATATAGCGGTGGAGAAAAACATGAAAGAGGAGTAGGCTTTATTATTAAGGACAAATTTTTGCCGAATGTTGTCAAGTTTGAACCAATAAGTGATAGAATCTGCTATATGGAATTTAAATGCAAATGGTTTAACATAGTAATTATAAATTGTTATGCGCCAACAGAGGATAAAAGCGAAGAAGTAAAGAATGCTTTCTACGATGAGCTAAACAGAGTATGTGATGAGCTATCTTCGGGGAAGCCAAAAATTATCATTGGTGACTTCAATGCGAAAGTCGGAAGAGAAAGGATATACAGACCAACTATTGGAATGAACAGTTTGCATAGTGAGTCCAATGAAAATGGAAACAAATTGATTTCATTTGCAGCAGCAAGAAACATGGTCATAAGCAGTACAATGTTTCCGCACAAAAACATTCATAAACAGACCTGGATATCACCCTGTGGAAGGATAAGAAACCAAATAGATCACATAGTCGTTGACAGGAGAATAAGATCAAGCGTTGAAGATGTAAGAAGTATGAGGGGTTGTAGTGCGATATCGGATCACTTCCTGGTAAAGGCAAAGTACAAACTAAAAATTTCAGTGAATTGGCAGAAGAAACAGAGTATCAAAAAAATTAACAGAGAACTACTAAATGGAAACCAAGCAAAGGAATATCAGGGAAAATTGAACAAATACCTTTCAAGCGCTGAACATGAAGCAAATATAGAAGAATTATGGGGAAGAATAGAAAAAGCGGTTAAAAGAACCTCAGAAGAAGTATTGGGTTACGAACCACAGAGAAGGAACAAGCACTGGTTCAATGAAATGTGTAGAAAGACCACGGAAGAAAGGGATAAAGCGAGATTAAAAGTGCTACAGGACCCAAAAGAAGAAAATAAAAGAGAATTAGCCATGAAACAGAGAGAGGTAAAGAAGACAATTAGGATGAACAAGAGAGCATGGGAAAAAGAAAGAGTACAACTCATAGAAAGTAGTAGAAAGAATAATGCTCGAATCTTCTTTGGGAAAGCGAATGAAGTTAAACATGGGTTTAAACGTAAAACATCAATGGTTAGAGGAGAAAATGGAACGTTACTGACCGATAACAGAAAAATAGCAGATGAGTTCAAAAAAATGTTTAACACACTTTTAAATCAACCTAGTGAAAGGACAATTATAGAAGAACGTGCAACAGTAGAACAAAACATAGAACCACCATCAAGAGCAGAGGTAGAAGCTGGTATTGAAATGCTCAAAAGCGGTAAGGCAGCGGGAGAAGATGAGATAATTTCTGAATGCCTTAAAAAGGGAGGACAACAACTAATAAACCAGCTACATAACTTAATTACTAAAGTTTGGGGACATGAAGAAATACCAAGATCGTGGCGTACATCTGTTTTATGTCCTATTCTTAAAAAGGGAGACCCCATGAATTGCAAAAATTATAGGGGAATCTCCCTTTTGAACACGTCATATAAGATACTGTCTAATATTCTACTTACTAGAATTAAACCCTATTTACGAGAAATTATTGGAGATTACCAGGGAGGGTTTATGACAGGGAAGTCAACCCAGGATCAAATACATGTTATTAAGCAAATGATCGAAAAAAGCCATGAATTTGACAAAGATATACACCTCTTTTTTATTGATTTTAAGGCCGCATATGATATGGTGAATAGAGAGAAACTATGGAGCGTTATGTGCCAATTGGGTATACCTGAAAAGTTTGTAAGACTAGTCCGTGCTTGTGTACAAGGATCAAAATGTAAAGTGAAGTTCGGAGATACCGTTTCGGAGGATTTTGAGGTGGTGACAGGGCTTAGACAAGGTGATGCCTTGTCCCCAGCTCTTTTCAATTTAGCATTGGAATCAGTCGTAAGAGATACCCTAGTAACTGCAAGTGGAATTAAAATTGGAATTGACAAACAACTAATTCTAGCTGCCTATGCAGATGATTTAGTGATAATGGCAGAAAATGAAGAAAATCTAAAGGAGACAACACGAATTTTGCTGGAAAATGGAAAGAAAATAGGATTAATTATAAATGAAGATAAGACAAAATATATGGTCGTAACTAGGAATAACCATAGAGGGGGACACCTGGATATTGGGGAATATAAGTTCGAAAAAGTAAATGATTTTAAATACCTAGGAGTGGACATCAACAAGGATGCAAATAGCCACGAGGAAATAAAGATTAGATTAGCAGCGGCAAACAGATGTTATTTTGGATTGGTCCCTCTATTTAAATCAAAGATATTATCATGGAAGACAAAAATAACCCTTTATAAAGTACTAGTAAGACCTATAGCTTTGTATGCATGTGGGACGTGGGCCACTACAAAATCGGATGAACTAAAATTGGCCACCTTCGAGCGGAAGATATTAAGGAGAATCTATGGTCCAAAAACAAATAACGAAGGAGAATACGAAATAAGAACAAATCAGGAGATCCAAGACCTATACGGAGAACCGAATATTAACGGAATTTTAAAAAGTAGTAGGCTGAGCTGGGCCGGTCACGTGTGGAGATCAGAGGGGCCAATTGGACAGGTTACGAGATGGAAGCCAAATACAAAAAGGCCTAGAGGACGTCCTAGACAAAGATGGAAGGATAGAGTGGTCAAGGACTTGAGGGAACTTGGAATAGAGGATGGGGAAGAGCTGGCAAGAGACCGAGACAGGTGGAGGCAAGTGGTTGTTGCGGCAATGGGCCTGAATGGCCTGTAAACGCTTAAGAAGAAGAAGATATGTAACGTATTAAAACGAGCCCATAATTTCAAGCAATCAGAATTACGTACACAAACGGTTGAGACTCTAAACATGTTAACTTCAAAAATCAGCCTTATGGCTACATCCATTTATGATAATATGTATCTACAATATGATCTAAGGACACAATAATGTCTTTATCATATGTATAGCTCATAGATAAAAAAAAAATGGATGTAATGGGTCATTATAACTTATCATACTGTCAATTATTATCTTTGTATGGACTCACTTATTTTTTCATGCGTACTTAAATATTATACTTACCATATCTTAAATGTGTGACTTAAAAACAGTCCGTGTTTAAAATCTTCAATAATAGAATTAACAATTAATATTAAATTTAATTAATTCTTATTTCTCTAGCTTAACCTTAAAAAGGACTCCATTAAAAGGAAGAGAAACGTTTTTCTCTCTTCCCCAAAAACTACTGTAACTCCATGTGAGATATAGCATTTTCTTATGTAAAAGCTATCCTATATAATCATGTATAATTTTCAAAAAGAATACCAAACGTGTTCATACTACACTCCAAACGATATATAAATTTCCGTTCCTTAGACCCCCGCCCTCCCCACCCAACATCACGGAATTCGAAATGAAAATTACGTGTCTCGATTGTCTCGTTCCAAACATATCCAACTATTAAAGTGGGTGGTAAACACGGGAGACACGGTCAGTACTACTACTTAAGAATTGAAAATCATTCCGTACGTTTGTGCATTTATTGTCCCTTCGTTCTTGCTCATCCCGCTTTTCAAGAGGGGAATATATACAGGGACACGATCTTCCCCTCCATCCCCCCCACTCGGTATACTTCAATGGTTCGGATACCCGTCGTGATAATAGATTAATATTACGCGCGTTATACGGAATAATAACACGACGGTCACCATCGATCACGTTCGGATGCGTCCGGCCGGCCCGTGCAGTTTGACCCCACGCGGCAAAACTTTCGGCCGCGTTAACTTTCTAATGTATAATAATAATAATAATAATATATGTGTAATGTGTATAACCCTTTACTTTTGTGTGAGTGTGTATTTGTGCGGGTTATTATACGGAAATATAGTATTATTATTATTATGATAACAACACTGTCGGCGTTTATTTCCCAACTGGGACATTAGAAAGGGACGTGTAGTGCGAATAAAAAAAATTGAATAAAAAAAAAAATAAAAACGGTAGTGGACGGGAAAAAAAAAAATTAAAAAATTGTCGTCGCGTCGCGCTGCACTCAGTTATTTTCACAGCCCTCGTAGACATTATACTGTTATCATTATTATTATTTTTATCATCATTATTATTATTATCATTATTATACGGAGCTATTAACGCGCGGAAAGCTCGTGTCGTTGTCGTCCGCTATATAGCGGAGGGTCGCGGTCGCCCGCTGGGATCCAAGGAAATCCGGCTTGTACGTACCGGTATAATAATAATATCCTTCTTAATTATTCAGGACAGGTCCGAGACCCTAATTAAGTCTGTCACTAATAAAAATACGGTTCCGACAGTGCCGGGGCTAGATGATGGTCACTTTGCGGCTATTTGTCATAGTAAAGGCGCTAACTTGGCACCGGCCGAACATTTATACCCTCAACGCCGCCGTCGTCGCCGCCGCCGCCGATATTATAATATAATAATATTATACCGTATACCGCATACCATACCTACCTATTTTCGCGCTCGATCCCCCATGCCGCCACACCGTCGGGCCAGCTCGTAATTTTTCATATACCAACAATTTTTTTTTTTTTTTTTTTTCGCCGCGACGTTTTTGTTTTTTTACGTCCTTCGTTAATTTCTAAACATTTTCACCCTTAATTCATAATATTTTCCCGTCGTTTCATATTATTTTTAATATCCAAGCAATTATTATTATTTTTTTTTATCTGCCACAATTTCTATATGAATTTTAATACTTTTTACGATAATATATTTTTTTTTATTTTTTTTTTTTTTTACAGAAAATCGTAAAAAAAACAAACGACCAATTTGTTTTCGTCTTCACGTACTCGAAACTATAGACTTATGGTATGAAATCCGCATAATTCTTGATTCAAAAATATAATGATATTTATATAGGTATTAGATCGTGTTAGTCATAACTTATAAACTATATTATTATGTTGTTTGGGTTTTGATAAACCAAATTTAAGACCGACAAATTGTTTTTTTATATAAATTTACAATGATATAGGCAATATCATAGCAAAGAATATTGAAAATAAAACCAATTTGTGTACAGTATTTGATTAATATTTTAATAAATTAAATTAGATTGAATATTTGATTTGGCGTTATATTAAAAATTGTACTTAAAATTATGCCTTTATAAAAAAATTAAATACTTCTATAAATAATATAATTTTACCTTAAAATATTGTATAGCATATAAATAAATGAACTAAATCGCTGCCCATATACGTAAATCATATATTTTTTAAATATAAATTTTAAAAAATATAAAAATGTTACGGTTATGCGTTGAAATATTTGAATAATTTTTTTATTTTTATTCTTATTATAATAGTTCCGAATATAAAGGGTAAAACTAATAAATAAGAAGTTAATGTTAAGTCAAAAAGTTATACATTTTCTTTCAGTGTTATAACTGACGACAGGTTGGTTAATTTCATTATTAACCCGTAGATATCTTGACCAGTACAAATTTTAGCGATAATAATTAATTTTTTATAGTTACCTAATTTTAAAAGTCATATACATTTTTTTTTAAATTATACTGCAATAATATTATACTTAAGGATGCAGTTTTGATGAAATGTAATTTTTTTCATGTTGTTTAAAAACGTAGCTTTATAAATTAAAAATGTATTTCGGTGATACTGATTATATAAATGTACTTTTTATATTGAATTTTTTGACAAATTTAACTTCTTACAAAATAGTTTAATGTTTTATAAAATAACAATTTTCTTCTGTAAATATTTATTTAAAAAATATAATAATAAAAAGAAAATTAAAACCGAAATCATAATTTATTATAATGTCAAGTCACTAATTCCGCAAAGTAATTCTTTTTTAGTAATAAATACGATCAGTCTACTTTCATATTGAATATTGTTATCAAAATACCTAAATATATATTATTAAAAGTTAATTATTTTGTGTATATTTGGTATTTTAATATTATTATAATATCAAACATAAGTGCTCCCTTTACGATCAGAATTTATTATTGAAATTCGAAATTTATCATCATTGTCATATAAACCAACATATTGTAATCATAACTTTCATGTTACAAACACAATGGAAATAATGTACACTGTTTTAAATTGCTTATTCAGATTAATAAGTCAGATGAGATATCCACCAAAAAGCTATAAAATCTAAAATGAATAAACGTTGAACGCATTTGTATAGTACATTTATTTAGATTTTTAAGTTGTTTTAGCATTTTTTGAAAATGTTTACGTTAGGTTAGCTTTAACCATATTATATAATATAATACTATATAACCACAATTTGTCCGTTTTAATCTTTTAATAACAATAAGTTTTTTGTATATATCTATATTTGTATTTAATTAAATTATTTTTATATTGTTATTTGGTTTGTCGTTACACAGAAAAACAATTGACTCGTGTTCAATTTTCAAAGTTAACTCGGTGAAAAATATCAACTGCTCTTGCGATTTCCCAGCGGATCGACACCAGCAGCAGTCCCTAACCAACAAGCGCGCGAGGGCCCACAAACGTCCGGTTCCGGTATCGGATCTATAGGTTACCATCCGATCGATTCATCACGTTACCGTGGTCGTAAATTAACTGGAAAAACTTTGTAAGAGTCGTCACGGACGAGTTACACTTCGGTTGCCTACTAAATAACGATTTACTCCGATCGTATCTGCGAGTATATAAATTAAAAGTATACCTAATATACCTTATTTTTTAAATTTTATAATTCGTTAAAAACTTTTAAAATATCCTAATAACGTTTAATAACCACACTAAATATTATTATATTACCTTTTCTACATCACTTCTATTTGTTCATTTCGTTTGTCAATATTATGATATAATATTTTATTCAATTACTTAGACATATAATATAGGTACTATTAATTACTATGTGGATCGTATATTCGTATAAATTAATTAAATTGCATATATTCAAGCGTAACCAAATAAAAATTAAAGTTTATGGATAATATGAGTTCTTAAGTTAAACCAGGATAACCATTCATGGCGAATGGATACCTATTGTAAGTTTTGTAAAAATGAATTAAAACCATAATTTCATTAAAACATAAAAAAAAACCTATAGGTAAATATTAAGTATAAATTTTCAGTATATCTATCTATGGTAAATTATTATTACCTGTTAAGTTAAACAAAAATTGTTAATCTTAATAATTTAAATCATAGCAAACTCTAGTTTTCATTTAAACATAATTTAGCTACCTAAATTTCCATAATAAATTATCACAATGATAATTTTAATAATTGACAATTATTTATGTATAGGTATTATCGACAATTATAATTATAACTTTATAAATTGTACTTATTTGATAAAAAATGTTTCATTCAAATGAATATTTATATGGAATTTGATGATAATTATGAATTTTAAAACGAACCTTATTACTAACCCAGAACTTAAGAAGTACTAAAGAAATAAGATCGCATGAATGATTATTGGGACGATTTTTTGGAAGGTTTCGAAATAAACTACTGTTCGAAAATCTAGTATTTTACTTAGTAAAATATTTATCTAACTGTGCACTTGACCCTCTAAAATGTCTACAATTTTGAAAAATCAATATTTTCAGTCTTATTTGATATTATAGATAAGTATACCAGGTATCAGGTATATTACGAGGTAGGTAATTGATTTTTTTTTATTATTCTATCTTGGTTAATTGGTCTGTATCAGTCACTGATGTTTAGTATATAATATAAAATAATATATATTAATATTAAATTATATTATACTTATAATTTATATCCTTTAGAAGAATATATCGTACATCAGCAGGAATAGTTACACAACTCAAAAAATCGTTTTTTGAGTTATTCATATCAAAATATGAAGAATTAAATTCTCTATAATTTGGTTATCATTATTTTTTCATAATCTTAATAAGTCAGTATGATCTAAAATGTCTTTCTTCTTACTTGGATATTATTATTAAAATGGCAGCCCGTTTATTGTATCATATCGTATCACTCTTTGGAAGTGTATCATTAGCATATAGGAGCGTCAACAAGAAATCAAGTAGAGTTAAATTTTCCATAAATAATTTTGTTATTTTCTTTAACATTTAGTTTAATTTAAACAATTCTTAAAGTCTATATTTGATAATGCTGATAAAATTTAAATACAATTTAATTTTACTGAATTCTACCGAATAATATCAATAATAATACCTATAAGTATTATTAATGAAATATGAAAGTAATTTAAATTTATTACATTCAACTTTTGTTATATAAAATATAAATGTATAAATATAAAATATAAATCTTATAATCTGGTATAAGTAAAAATACAACCATTTCCATTTTCATAAAATGTCGAACATGTATGAAAAAAAATTGTTACTTTTTACATATCGACTATTTATTATTAAAAAAAAATATCAAATATTGTATATTTGAAACTTTAAAAAGTGTAGTTCTCAACGTTTACATTTTTTTAATTGTGTTCAATATTCATGCTGATGTGCGCATTTTTCAAGAATAAATAATGGCATATGTCAAATTTAAATAGTAATAAATTGAAAAGGTTAGTTAATTGTTCCTAAATTATAATTTTGTTTGGAGAATGAATAAGTTTATAAAATTTCGAACAAAATGTGTAAAGAAAATAATAATTTTTTTATAAATACGATTTACTATGTGTATTTAAAACTTTAAAAGTGTATTTCCCAATATTTACATTTTTTGAGTTGTATAGTGACACATTTTCTATTACTGTTAGTGTGCGATATGGTTTTTATTAGCATTATTTTTTCAGGACACCTAACCTTCTTTTTATAGAATTTTAAGATCACGAAAGAAAACTCGCCTAAAGCATTACTTCCCCCCACGATCTTGGTGTCATTTATTTCTAAAACAAATCAGTATAACGTTATTTTAATTATACCAATGCAATTATCAACCTAACCTAGCCTAACATAATGTGCCCCAGTGTTCTCGATGATACTATTATCATGTTCTAAATACTGGACTACTTAGATCACGTTCGTAGGTGTTATCACGTTAGCGGTATATCATAATATGACGTTATTGTCTTTAGACCTATTTAAACGACAAACAAAAAAAAGCTCGCCTATAATGACGCCACGTCGCATCGCATCATTCACATAAATAATTATTGGTCCTTATTGTTATCGTGGAGTGGCTATTATTCCCGTGTGTACGAGTGTTGACCTCCTCGCCGACGACGCGTATGTTAAACGAACGTATTATTCGGGCGGCCACCCTATTATTATTATAATTTTTTAGTTGTTTGTTTATTCGGTCGGAGTGGAATGATATAAAAAATCATCGCTCGCGCGTATAATATCCACAGGGTGAGTATGAAATATCCGTATTTTTTCGGCGGATAAAAAGTTGGTCGGTCTCGTGTCCGACGGCTGACCGTCAAGAAGCTAAAACGTTAACCAATAATATATTATATTCAAACTGTTTCGGATCGGTTTTTTTTAGCTGTACTTCGCTTATAATTGTTATGTTGATGAATTACCGATCATTCCGATCGGCCTGTATATACGCAGAAAACATGGGGTTCGCCAGATACGGCAGGCAGATGAACCCCAAGCACTTGCTGTATAATATATATGAGCGTGTGTGTGTGTGTACGTATACTCGTCCGGAGAGATAATGCACTTTTTATTAGGCACACATGGTGTACACAACTATATCGTCTGTTTGCGCGCGCGCAAACGCACATTATATAATAATAATATAATATATTATTATATAGCTGTTGTATTGTTTGTGTGCTAGTGTATATACGCGTACATACGTAATATACGGACAATGCGATTCACCCTTATGAAAAAAAAAAAAAAAAACGCGCGACTGGTCGAACAATGATTATAAATATCGTCGGAGAGGAATAAAAAAATAAAACAAAATTTAACTATTTTTTTATTATTATTATTATAATGTTTTTTACACGCTGACACGCGTATATAATATTTTATTTATATAGTTTTTCGTCGTCTGCGCATAGGACGAGAAGCGTTAGTGGTTTTTTTAAATTTTTTTATTTATTTTTTTTTTTTTTTTGGAAAAAAACAAATCGAATCCGCGCGTAACTTGATTAGCGCTCGCGCGCGACAGTGGACCGCTAACGAAATTAACAATATATTATTATATAGGTACGTATGTATGTCATTATCGTCGGATATACGGATTGATTGGAATTTCATAATTTTAACATATTTTGATCATATATACAAAGAAAAAACGTGAGAAGATTGATTCTTAACGTTCCTCTTTCATCCCTTCAGACCTCGAAAAAATAAGTGGTTTATTATAATTAATATTTGAATCCAATGATATTGCATTAGAAAAAGATGATTCTGAGCGAAACTCAATATAATACAATATATTATACTGATAAGCCGATCCAAAAGTTTACCACCTGTGTAAACTACCTATGAGAATACTAAAAAAAATTTTAAGTACCTACGTTCAAAATTGCATTAGTTATCATGAAAAATCTAAATATACGATTTACGTGAATTTTAATGTTATTCCGTCATTTTTTCTTTTCTCGAGGAAAACTTCTGAAAAAATCAAAAAGCTAAATTAAGTACCAACTGGATGCAATTTTATACCGAAAACATACCATTTGTGGTATTTGGACCATTATTTCTACCTAAAAAAGTGTCTTTAAAAAAATAAAAAATAAAAATTATTGTGAAACCAATACATTCCTCATTTTGCTCAAAAACTCTACAATAAACAAATGTTATCATATATCACATATCAGAATAACATGATAATTTCACAGAATATCACAAAAAAAAACAATATTTCCATTTTCTATCACCTACTAAAAGCTTTATTAATGTATTTAATATTTATTTAGTCTTAGCATATACTAAAATAGAAGAAATTATAAAATATTCTTCATTTTATAATAATTTACATAACATTACTGATACAAATTATATCCAAATACAGTAATACTGATAGGTACCTAGGACAAGGAAGTTATTTCATTTGCATGATTTTTCTTATCAGCTATATTATTTCTATATATAAGCTACAAATTAATTTTATGCAAATATGAACTTATTTATAAACATGTTTAGTAAAATTATTCGCTATTTTAGACATTTCTTAGTTGTAGTACAATTTTTGGTACTTTGTTAATTTTTACGTAAAATTTTAAGAAATATACATAATATATAAAATTTTTGTGTTATGAAATAACTTTTTTAAATGCGGTAATTATATATTAATTACATTTATTACCTTCATTCTATATTAAACACCTGAAAAGATATTAATTGTACAATTCAATCATTATTAAGGTATACAAATTTTATATATCTTTAAATTATATTAAATTAATAAGTTTAAGTACCCACCTATTGGAATTTAACTTTTAGTTACTAGAAAATCAAAAAAAACTTCAAAAATAATGTTCAAGTTACAATTTTTAAAATATGATAGTTCGCAGTTATTGAGAAATTTCTTATTTGAATTAAATATTTCTATACTTATAATTGATCAATATGTAAAACATTATTTTGCGATTTTTTTTAATAATAAAAAAAAGGTTCAGTGCAAAATTGTAACATTTTTACAGCATTTTTGCAATCAATTACATAAGATTTTTTTAGTACAGGAACTTGGAAGTTATTGTAATAGTACTACTGATAATCTTTCTTTAAATACTTTTCCTTTTTGTAGATGTCGTGGTGGCGTGTTTTGACCATTTTATCGTATTAGTACTAGTATATAGTAATAATATCTGTGTAATAAAACCATTTCTGTCTCGTATTATCAAACAAATACGAAACGTTAATCGACTTGTATGTATTTGTGTCATGTCATGATGCGACAAGCGTGTTTTGCTGCGGAACGTTAGAGACGGTTTTTTTTACTAACAAGAACGTAAAAAATGCGTCACAAAACTAGATAATTTCTTTTTTTAACAAGAAGCGAATGGTTCACTGACTACATAGACATGGTAGATTATTTTAGCTGCAGCAGTCAAAATATACAGTTCTTGAAAGTTTCAAATGTTATTTTTTTTTTTTTCGTAAGAAACATTTGAACTTAACGGTTTTATTTTAGTGGTTTTGCTTATAATTCATACAAATATTATAAGTATTATAACATATATTTATATGCTATCCCATATCCCAAACTATCTAAATCAAACTCAAAGTACATTTTCTAGGTTTGAAATATTTAAATAAATAAATCTTTTTTTACGCTGAATACATTCGTGAATGACTTTAAATAATTTTTTTTTTTTATGCTTAGTATACCTTAAATGAATATTATATTTTCCATACCAAACCGTAAATAATAATAATAATAATTACAATTTTCGATTGATAAAAATAAAACACAAAATTCGAGATTAATTCCGAGATCGTATAATATTATGATAGAAATCCGCCGAGAAAACGAAATAAATTAAAACGATATCGACATTGCACGGAAAACAAACAGACGGGATTCGTTTAAATACGCTCGTCCTATGCGTATAAGGTATGTTGTACGTATGTGTATTATATATGTGGGTACATTATATACGGTATAGAATACGTCATATTATTATAATGATATGTCTCTGCGATGTGTTTCGAAGTCGAGTAAATATTTGTGCGAATATTATTGTGTATTGCGATGATGAAAAGAGCGAATAAGGTACCTAATAATAATTGTATATATTTATATATATTTATTGTGCATACAGGGTGATCGATATGTAACATCACAGGAATCGTCTCATTTCAATATGCTATATTATATATAAACGATGTGCAAAAAATGATATAAAATCGAATATATTATCATCAAAAAATTATTTGAAATTTTAAAAAAGGGAGAGGGAGACACAACAATCGGAAATCAAATGCGAACCGATCGAACGATTCTGATCACTCTGTAATCTGTATACGCACCTATTCGATACGGGAAATATAGCGAAATCGTAACGACGGTATATTATACATTTACACGCACTTAAAATGATTAATGAGAGAAAAAATATATTTTATTATAATATACATTATATATTTATAATTTCTGAACCTGTCGTTCGGTGCAATAAAGGTATCATATACAACTATACAAGCATACCGACACATGACGATAATAACAATTATTATATTAAACCGTTGTCGTCGTGCTCTCGACGGTAGTCAGTTTTTTTTTTTTATTTACTTTTTTATTGTTAATCATATTTCGAGTCCGGGTAACGACAGCTGCTACAACCCGAAGAGTCACTTTGACAAATGATATAATATAATAACAATAATAACTAATGGTTGATGTACGTGCGCGTAATACAACCATCTCTAATATACGTAGTACGTACACTATACCGACGATAAAAATAATATTAAATTGTGTCGTAATTTGCTGCACTGCTGGCTGTGATCATAATAAACGGACAAATGGTGAGTTCGTTTATTATAATCACGTACGTTCCGATCGAAAAACAAAATCAATCATATTCCGATTGAATTCTGACAGTATAAAAGTATAGCATATATAATATATATATACTATATAATATAGCGGACGGTTACAAATATACCGTCGTCCGAATTAACAGAAAATAATATAAAACACAAATTAAAACGCAGTGTTTCAAGACTAATTTAGATATTACACTGCTGCAGTAATCTCGTTTCGCTGAATTAAGTTTTCCAAATGTGACTATTACTGTAGTTTATGACATTCCAAAACGTATTGATTTATAGATAATATTGTAAACTGTTACTGAGGGTACTTACTTAGGATAAGCTGAAAGCTGAATAAATCTATCAAGGAAAACTAATTAAATACCGATATGATACATATAATAATTATAATTTATTATCCACTGGGAATATGCAAAGTCAATGTTTTATAGTTATCCCGTCGAGCATTGTGCGAATTCAATGTTAATCGAGCTCTAATTTGTACGATATAAACATAGCATAATAATACAAGCGAAGTAAGAAACATTTAAAATACATTATTCTCGTATTTTATATTCTGGACCATATTATTCAAAGAAGGTACTCAATTCAATTTTAAAAATATACAAACTACTGTAAACATATCTGTATCTTGCTTATGACTTTCAGACAATATATATATAATAATAATAATCTTATCATAATATGTTCATATAATATCAATCCCTACGGTTATTTTGTTGAAAAATCATGGGTAATTAGATACCTATAGAATTTCGAGCACTAATTTTGTAAGAATAAAAAACAAATCAGATGAGAAGCGAATGGTATTGATACAACTTATACGATTTTATGCCAAACATACTTATTTTATTTATTATAATATTTATTACATAAATACAATAAATTACTTAATACTAAATACTTTAAATTAGATAATAAACACTCGCTTACATTACTGTTATATCACTAGGTCATTTTGATAATCGAGTTATTTTATATTATATTTGCGTAATACCAAATTACCTATGCATATCGTCTCCGCCTGCCATCCAGATTGTCATTGTAGATCATCGCTTGGACTCAAGAGTTAGATTATTTAGAAACTATATTAGGTGAATACGAGCCATCGGTGTCTCTCTGGGGCTCTATAAATTAACTAGAGAACTTTAGATCTATACTATTGCAGAAATATCCTAGATAACCATATCTCGGGATTCCACTAGGTAAATATACCGACGGACGGTCGTTTAATAGCGTTTCACTAAACGAACAATTCTGTTTGGTTACAATAAAACTAAATTCGACTAAATGTAATTTAACTTTTCCTTAAAGGCTCTTAAGCCTTTTCTCTTTAGTACTTTCGTTGGACAAACTTTAGAAAAAAGCACTATAATATGATATACACCAAGTCACTCATTTCTTCTTAACGGGAACGTTTAAACTTTACCAACTGTATATTAAAAATTGAATGCCCTTCTCTCAATGTTTTGCCCGTTGTCCAAAAACTTAGCCTTGAATCCGTTGTCTGACTTGTCACATTGTCTAGGTATATTTATTCTCCTAATCTTCTTTTTCAAATTTCTTTTAAAGTCACTTTACGATCGTCGTGAAGAAGTTTTAGAAGTTTTTCACTTTTCTATATGCCTACTGTACGCCATTGAATAGTTCTAATGAGCATGACACTCAACAAACTCTGATCCCTCATTTTCATTTTAACATTGGTAATAAGTGTGATGTTTTCGATACGTATATATGGACGATTTGTTTCCCAGCAAAAGACCACTATAATTCTTCTTTTCTTTTCATCGCCTTAGGTACATTCTCTACTAAATGAGGTCCCTAGTCCTACACTTCTGTATAGATCTCGATTCATATCAGCTAACTAAAAGACTTGATAACTTGGCACCAATGTCCTACTTTAATACTTCGGAAGAAGGGGGGGGGAAGGAACTAATGACTTTTACGACTATATATCGACGGTAAAGGTAAAGGTTTAGAATATTTACAGTCGGACGTGGTTTTCGTTTTGGAATGGCAACATTAAAGGATTATAGTGGAAAATTGAAAGGAAGTGATGCGCACGCGGGGAACGCACGATGCAGTTTTATATATAGTAGTAGACTTAACGTCATCGCGGCCAACAGATGTGGAGTATGAATAATTGATTGGATCAGTGAATCATGATAATAGCATAATATAATATTCGTCGACGGTGGCAGGATGGAAGGAAAGGGCGAGCCCTCTTCGCTCGCGAAGACCACCACCGTGGTATCAAATAACAAATTGGGCGCGTTGAATATACATTGTGTGTGCGTGTGCGACGCGTTTCGCGTATTGTTATATATTATATATATAAAAAAAATAAAACTAAATAAAAATCTACAATAATAATAGCCGACTCGGACCGGGTGCGCTCATTATTACGTTACGCCGCGGGGCCACCCGTAGAGGCGATACAGAGAGATACCCCCGCGACAACGCAAAAAAAAAAAAAAAACGCCTCCGCGTGATAATGACATTAATTCGCGCCGGAACCAATGTCGATAGGCGACCGTGGGTGAACCTACATCAAGTCGTAAAAATTGATTTCTTCGAAAAAAATAAATAAATAACAATCTCCAATTACGGAGTGTGATTTATGTGCTGTATATTTTACGCGCCCTCGATTAAATATTTGTTTTATACGTATATTTATCCGTTGTCCGCGAGAGAAAATACAAAAAAAAAAAACTGTATACATTATATGTATATTTGTGTTTACAATAACAATACTTAAATTCAGTGTCGGATCCAGCAGGGCAAGTGCACTCTCTGTATAAATAATAATTACAAGTACAATTTTTAAAAATGAAATAAACATCTATAATTACGATTCCCAAAACAACAAATGCACGTTAACATCGAACAAACGCGAATCATGAAGATCATAAAGATCCCTTCGAATATATTATTGAATAAATAATTGTTTTACCTATTGTCCAAATTACCTTAAATCAGAATTGAATACGCGTTTTTCTAACTAAAGAAAAATAATTCCGAAATATTATTTTAAATATAATACAATCAATGAAAAAAATATACCTATATTTATTATTACAAGTAGGTTAAGTATAGTTTACCTAATCTATATTGGGAAATTAATTTTTTTAAATTAATTTAATTTATTATATTCATATAAAATGAATTAATCACTCTCTGGCATTGAAGTACTTCATGCAGAACTAGATTTATGAAAAGAGCTGTGAATGATAAATTCTGTAAAAGCTGATACTCCTATAAAAGCCTACAAATATGAATCTATGTTTACTAATCATTGAGAGCCTTCTAAAAATACTATATACTGTACCCGTTACAACAGCGACTACAAAACGTTCATTGGGTTCGATAATTATTGTTCACTGAAACGAATCGAAACGTATTTGAAGTCTACAATGAACCAGTATTATAATTAATGGTTTAGCAATGATTTTTATTATTAATGATATTAAGGTAATTTTCGAAGTCGTATTGGACATATTTTTTAAAAAAATATAATCGAAAACTTTAATTGCATTTGAAATTTATCACTTATATAAATTATAAATAAATATTATTATGTATAGCATGTCGGTGTAAGGGAAAAAGAAGATGTGAAACTGCTAATATGTTTATGTAATAAAATGTGTTTTTTATTTATGTTTCATATTTTTTTATAGAAATATAATGTGCCTCTCTGTGGTTTTGTCAATATTTGCCGTTGTCTACATTTGCAGACCTAACGAGGTGACTTTGCCATATAACAGAGTGATTATTTTATCAATTTCGTCTCTATCCCAATAATAAAATTATTATAATATATTATAAAACAGTCAGTTTGGTGACATTTTGCAGTATATAATATTGGAAATGAGATTTTTTTGATTAATTATAGTTTGTTTTTATGTGTAAGACTGAGATTTTGAGGCATTTGCGCATCTGCGTACAGTAAAAACGTCAACCTAACCAACAAAGTACCTAAATATTTCTCTACATAATTAGATAATTAGATTTTTATCTAAATTAATAAAAATGTGTAAGTTAAATGTTAAACAAATCGAATGAAGTCTGATTACTATTATATAAACACATTTTCAAATTAGAAAATAAAACACTCTTTGCTTTAATAACAAATTTATAATATATCGTTAAATATAAAAAAATATATATAATTGTTCGATTAACTTTTACATCAACATTGGTAATAAGTAGTAAAACAAATATTTACATACTCTTGCATCGTAATAAATTAATATTGTTCACAACGATTAAACTCATAACCATTGTTTAAAAATCTATATAAATCTTAAAAGAAAATTCAACAATCGAGATTTAATTTTGTTTTGAAGATTTCACTTTTGATGAAAATAGTCAACACAATTCACAGTATTATAAGGTGCAGATATATTTAAACATTTATTTTTAAAATATTAAAATATACCTATAGTATTATTTCTCTTCTAAAGAATATTATTTCGGTCATTTTTAAGGAATATCCACATGTATATTTACTGTAGAAATAAAAGCCCGGTAAATTTACCAATTTTGATTGTAAAAAATATTTTTTTATCCGGTTAATTTTTTTTTACCAAAAAAATCTAATATTTAATAAATAATAAAAATAAACGTTAAACGCTTATGAAACAAATGTGTAGAAAGGCGTTTCTGGGAATGACCTTATAACTACATAACCAAAATTATCAAAATTTACATTAATTTTACATATTTAATATATAGTAAATTTCTATGACATAAATATCCATTAGTCAAATATAAACAACTAATAATTATTATAATATTTTTTAATTTAAAATTTTTTGGAAAGAAGATATACGTTATTTAACAAATTGATTATAATCATGTATAATTAATAATAGTTATTAGGTTATTAATTTATTATCATATATATACTATAAAGACTTTGGATCCATTTTATTGTACCATCTAATCAATTTGATTTTAATATAATATTATGACATTATTGGGATGTTAATTTTTAACAAGAGAGTGTCACGTCAGCGCCCCCGTGGGTTTAGCACTAAACCACCAACGCTTGACTAATGTCAACGATTTGTTCCGGGTAAGGTGCAATAAACAATATATAAAAGTGTATGTGTGTGTGTGTGTGTGTGTGTAATTGAGCACAAATATATTATAATATAAAATATTGTACCTATAGAGAAATGCTTAAATAATTTATTTTCAGGCCGTAAAAATAAAACCGTCTTGACGGCAAAACACTATTTAGTATTTAGATACCTATCTTAGGTAGATCGTAGATATACGATATACCTATTATTTTATATAGTTTTTACTTTATTATGATAATACGAACTTTTTATACAATACTCCTTAGGTTAGGTAGATAACTGTTTAAATAATTCAATAACATCAATATTCGCCTTCGTGTGGTAAACAATAATAACAATATAACGAGACGGTCAATAATGTATAATAATGTCGTTAGACGCAGACATTTAATATTTAAAAATACTCTTATAACTTGCGGTTCAAAACGTCTAGATCATACAGGGTGATCAGAATATCGTGTTACAGAGACGGTGCAAATTATACATTTCGTGCAGCAATAATTTTTCGCACTGCCGAAGAAACAATAAACCATAAACGTCATTCTACTCAACGTCGAGTGTTGATAAATACTAACAGTATTACTACTTACTAAATAGTAAATACTAAATACCACAGAGACAGAGAAAATTTTTGGCGTACTTAGTTAGATACCTACTGAAGAGATCTTTATTATCACATATATATATATATATATTCTAAAAATATATAATTAATATTATTATTTTTTATACATTAATACCATATATATTTTATATTATTTCCATATCCATCGCTAACGTTATTCCTTGGACTCTTCTCCATTTAATCTTTTTTAAGTTGAATTTTCTCCTAGTGATTAAATCAGTTAGACCCAGCACCATTTGAACACCACCCACTCTCTCCGATCTGTGATCGGGAAGCTGCAGTTTATAAACATTTTTTATTTTTATACTGAAAGGTGTAGTAAGTGACGGATCTTATGTGTTGGACAACAATCGGACATACACTCGAATTAAGACTTCTCGGGCTTTTCGGGACTGTTAATAGACAACTAACTTATTGATTAAAGTACCTACTGTTAAATATAATAATATCAATAAGCGCATATTATAGTCAAACGTGTACCTATTATATCTCTATAGTTAATAATTTATAAATTTAAAAATGTACAATTTGACACGTTACAGTGATATCAGTAACACTCTATTACACTGTTAATACTTGATAGTTTTTATGGCATTCTGTTATTCACAGTCTATTCTCTACACAATTTTAGGGCTCTCCATCGAATCCTAATCCATTGGGTATACACAAATATATAGAAATACAAGTAGTACAATTGCGATCACGGGACGAAGAATAATAATATTATATTTTCATAAATAAAACATATTAAATAGTTTATCGTACATTCCGGTTGTATTTTCACTCTTAAATTTTGTAGACATTCATCATATATAGCAAGTTACAATCAGAAGCATTATGTTTTCCAATGAAACGGATGTAGAAAATAGTATTTCATATTATTATACTAATTAATGAACATATTATATCGTTTTTATGTAGGTATACCTACTCGAATCGTCGAATACGAAAAAAATATGCACCTCGAGAGTGAGATTAATTATATTTTTCTGATAAATTATTTTTCATTGTTTTTTAACGTCAATGGTGTTACGGAAAAAAAATAAATTACGAGAACGTACCAGTATAAAAATACTAAGAACCGTGCATATTTTACAAAACGGAAACAGAATCGTTTAATAAAAAATTATTCTCGTCCGTTTTCCACGAACCTTTAGCATAGCAACGACAACGCGCGACGCGACGTTGCGGAAATTAAAAAATAATAATGACATTACGACGACGACATTAAAAGTGTAACCGATACGAAATCGTATATTATAAAATAAGAGGTATTTTTTTTTTTTTACATTTTTTAAATAGGCGTATTGTATTCGTTGTACACTCGGTTCGGCGAAAATATTATATATAATATATTATAGACAATGTAACGATAATAATAGCTGTGGGGTGCACAGTTTGCCGTGTACGACCCTCTCGGCTTCGGAAAAGAACAAAAGACCGCGTCGGTTGTCCGTCCGACGGACCGTTTGGCAACGAGCACGGGAGAGACTATAATGATCGATGATGCCCGCGACGTTTCGCTGCAGTGGATACAAGAAGTCGAAGAGAAATAAAAAAAAAAAAAAACACGAAACACGCATTTTCTGTATTCGGAAATAAATCACCGACTGGATATATTATACACTGGTCGGACTACGCGATAATATACTCTATTCATTGTTATGACGTTACTTATACGATGCCATATGCCGCTCTTTAGAATAATATATATATATATATATATATATATAACCTGTGCTTATTAAAACGCCATGCGGTTTTTTTTGAAATTCGGTTTCTCATCGCCGATAAAATCTCTTTTCGCGTTATTGTCGCCAAAGTCGCTCGTAGGACAACGATGTGATACTGCTATAGAGAACCGGATTTAAACTTTAATAGCACCGGGGAAAAAAATGATTTTAGGGTCTTAGGCATAAACGTAACTAGAGTTTTTTAGTTAGAAGGACTTAAGCCTACATACATATATAAAAAACAACGAAATATTTTAACGAGGGTTCAAACTTAAATTTACCGCGCATTTATTGTTTCGATTATACACTGTAATATCTAGAATAGCTAGATATCACCAAATTAGTTTTATATAAAAATTGTAATACTATATTGTAATGTATTAACGTGTCACGGTCACATATTAACTATTATAAATATTAATAATCAATCAAAATCAAGTGTAAACATTATTATATATCATTGACGTATTTTATGAACAAATAAAACCTGATGTTTTAATAAACAGTATTTTAGATTTAGACAAAAAGACGCAATTATTAATGATCATTAAGTTAGAATAAGTCTTATAAAAATGGAAAATTTTCCGAGTCTGATGTTCAGTCACTAAGTAATTATCACGCTGTTATTCTTTCATTCAGTCTACATCAATCTTTAAATATACACTGTTATTATGTCCAAACAACTTTTCATTTAATATTTTAATAACTCAAATTGTATACCAAGTTTCATATAAAAAAAATATAATTAAATTATATTTTACATACATACTGTTAGTGGCGTTCTTGGTACTTGTTTAGGAGGGTGCAATTTTTTAAAAAAAAAATATTCTTATTCATATAAGATTATTTATTTTTTCAAGTATTATTGAAAAATAATATAATTTTATTTATTATTAATCATATAACGAATTTTAAAAAAAATCCAGCGGGGCCATCGTTACGCCACCACCCCCTTCTCCCTAAAATACGCCCTTGCATACTGTTACATATTATATCATATCATATTAATTGACTCGTAATAAAAAGTATTTATTATTTCAATATAAATTTCAAATTTATTAATTAGTAATTCCGACAATATACCTACACTTTAAGTTATTAAAGTTAATTTAAGTTTGATTTCTCTAATAGGCATTGAGAAACCACACTCATAAAAAAGTGATTAAATAAATGTTTATATTATTTTCATATAAAAGTAATTAAATCTTAAGGCACAATTCTTACTTTTAATATTTTAAACCATACATATAAGATACAACCCCCTAATTTAACACTTTTAGTTTTTTCGATTTACTACTATTTACGATTATATTTATGTAACACAAATTTAGCTATTTAAATATATTACTTATATTAGAATAGTAGTTATATTTAGGATTATATTATAGTTTTATATTATATAGTATCAACACGTCCCAACATTTCTGATCTTCACGCATTATCGATTTAATTAAAAAGCAACACGATTTGTACCTATATAATTCCTTACAACAATATTTTTATTTTATAAAACCTATCTTTTTTTATAGCTCGAGAACCCACAATAAAATTTTACAAATTTTAGTTAGTTTCATATTCTTAAAACCCGTCTTTTATAATAAACAAATAATTACTAAAACAACTGAATCGAATTCGTATTAATACTTATATATTTTAAGATGTAATTAAGTCGTTTTACTCTTCTATAAACAATAAATCATATTTATATTAAGAACAACTTAACAAAGATAAATCGTTTTATCTGTTTTCGATACGAATAAACAATATTTTGCCTAATTCCGCTGTATTCTGATTTGTGATAATTATATCTTATAATTTTTAAAGTAAGTATTATTAAGTAAATATAGCTTATTAGTAAGCCATAAAATTATACCACAATCATAGACAACTCAATAATCATAATAGGCACACAAACATTTTGATCTGTTATTACGAAACCACATGGATACCTGATTAATTATCCATAATTAATTATTTATAGTTATTATAGTTTATAGTTTTATACGAATCAAAATATGTAATAAGTATAACAATATTTTTTTTTCATTTTTCACTTCTTAAAATATATAATATTTACTGCGACGTTCCAATATGATGTTTTAGATTAAAATACTGTTTAATTAAACTGAAACAATTTATATTTATTATACATGTATATAGCATATCTACTTGTTATAAATAATAATTAAGTAATTTTGTTCGGTTTAATTATTAGTCAAAGTGGGAACAGGTCACAATTCCACATCTCCATACTCCGTCTGTTATCTCATCAATTTTTCTTTCTCATAAGACGTTTCCCCGTACAAAAAAAAAATATAAATTGTATACATTTCGTGAATATTAAACTAAACAATAATGAGTTTGATTATATAAAATTATATTAATATATTTTGTAATATAATTAAAAATCAACCAATTAACAGCAATCTAAGAACCACCTACTAAGAGAAGAAAATATAAAGGATTATTTTTATAAACAATATTATACGTACATTCTTACAAAGAACCATTATGATACTTTTTACCTTAATTTGTGCAAAAACCCGTATTCTTCAAGAATATTTAATTGGAATTTCTCACAATTGAGATATGTAAATTCTAAGAGTTTTATAAGTTATTTTTTATGAAACTCAACTTTTTTTATCAATTTAAAAATATATCTTAATAATTTATTTTTTTAATTTGTAATAATAATATTCTAATTTTAAATTTGTAATTAACTTATCGTTTATTTTTTAATAATTTAAATATGAGTATAAAACGAATTTAAATAACACATACTATTTATACATAAATACATACCTTAAATGGGGAACTGTCAAACAATTAAAGATATCATTATTAAACATATGGCCATGAATCATTTAAAGTATACCTTGGTATAATTTTATAATATAATATGATGTTTTATACAGGCTGGGTTGATCTAAGTATGTGCATGTATCTATAATAGGTTTATGTTCCGAAATATGTAAGATCAAAATATTCACCCATACAGCTATTTCTATTTTTCAAATCTCTGTTATATATTTTAAATCACTTTCCAAACTCGTCGTTTTGACATGTATTGGAAAAGTAAAAATAAAAAATAATATTAAGCACACATATACACATTCCTTGAACCATTCTCGAGTGCTAAAATAAATCAAAAGTCGTATGACGTTTTCCCGTGGGAAGTTTCGGGAATGGTTTGGAGTGTGAAACCGTGCGCGGGTCAACAACTAACAAGGGACATGTTTGGTAACGGTGGTAAACTAAAAGTTAACGTGTAACTTTGCGTCGAACTTTTGGTTCTTTGCGATCGTGGATGTAGAAGAGAAGAAAATAACTATTGACACCAAAATATATTATATACAGAGTGCTCATATTTTCACAATGCAAAAAAAAAATGGTAACGTTATCCGTTATTGTTTAACGCTTTTACGTTTTCAAAATTATTTCCATTATATTCGTAACACAACATTCTGAAAGCCCTCTGTATCTGCAGTAATGTCGGTAATTATAATATGCGCCTATGAGCTAATATATAGCAAACAATTTATAATTTAAATTTAAAATTTATAATAATATATTCCGTCGTCAACTAATTCGCTAATTAATATGTTTATTATAATATTATTATCTATTTGTATTTTATACCGAACCGTCGAACCTATAAGTAAAAAATTACTCAACAAACTGCGTTCATATTATAGTTATAATAAATATTTATATTTTTTTTTCTATTATTAGTTTTGTGTGTATATTATAGATTTTACGGTGATCAAACACTACGAAATAACGTCACGATAATTATTACTGTAACGACATTGGTTAGCTTTTCGGCAAATATAGAAAGTGATTATAAAGTTAATAATAATGTTAACCTGGATTTCATCTCGTATTACCCGATAGACTGTATTTGTTTACTCGGTGGGCGGTGGCCATAACCCAAAAATAAAGGGTCTCTTAGAACAAGAGAGGACAATCGACGATGGGGGAGAAAAGAAAAGAATGCGCTATGAAATTGTCGTGAAATTATTTACCGGTTTGGAATTTTTAACCGTTGATGAAGTTTGTTTAGCGGAATGAAAGAATTGTTTGTTCAGTGATTATTTAATCAAAAGCAAATAACGCACGTCACCAAAAAATACACCTTCCGAGATTTCCCCTGAGAATGTTACGTCATTATCTTTTTTCTTGCCAGTTATTATTTATTTCATTTTAAAATTCGGCATTGTCCAACTCAAATGTCACAACAACAACAACAACAACAAAAAACCAACGAAAAAAGATTAATTCATGTTTATTAAATTAAATACATTTGTCCCTGTGTTGCTTAGGTATACCGCACGTCAATAAAGCACCGTTGTCTCTTTTTCTCGACTTTAATAAAACTACACCTACTTTATATACTTTAATTTCGATTCAGCCCAACGCCCAAATCGAGAAAGTATAAACGTATAAACTACTTATACATTATAAGCGTTAAATATTAAAGAGTCGACAAATTGATTAAAAACACGTTATTATATTACGAATCCAGGCTCGCATTGACCGGACAAGTTACCGAAAAAATCTCGGTAGGCCGGTTATAAAATGGTAAAGAGTTTTTTAGGATTTAACTACTCCAATATGTTTGTTGTGTAAAAATGTTGTACTTACCTTCTCATGAGCCGGTGTGATTTGTTGATACTTGTTAGAACGATCAACTCTCTAAGATATATAAGTTTTTGATATAATGAAATTGAATTTAATAGTAAAATAAAGAACACTTTTTGTATTATACTACTTTTTATGATATGATATAATATGATACAGGAAGTATGAGAAAAAAAAATTGATTATATTTTTTATATGAATGAAACTTAGTATGTTTAAGTACGATGATGAAGTTTCAAAAAAAAAAAAAAATGGAACGACAAAATATTAAAATCTCGGTGGTCGGAATTCACCCAATCCGACCGTGTCCCACACTATCATCGTCAAAATAATAAAAAAATGAATGATATTTATTTTTAAACTTCAATTTATAATATTTACGATTACAATAATATATATATTAATACTGAACTAATATCATAATTGTTGGTACCTAATTGACATAACGCGATGAATATCTTAACGACAATAACGATCATTATTATTGTATATACTATTCTACTATTTGTGGCGAAAATCGTGGTCGCAAGAAGACCAGGACAAAATCAAAAGGATATGTATATGTTATACGTATGAAATATAAAAGAAGAGCAGGGAACAAAGCTGCAAAGCGCGTGACGGAATAATAATATCGTAAATTTCGGCCGGTCCGATACGATAATAAATCACCGTCGGTCGTCGGACATATCATCTATTGTAACACGGGACGAACAGATATAATAATATAAATTTATCAAAATATAAATTTCTTATATATTATCATATTATTATATACGAGAGGGCGTGTTCGCGACGATCGTTTGTCGTCGTGTTTGTTTGTTTGTTATTATTATAATATTTATTTTTTTCCGAACGATTTTATTTATTGTGCTGTGTGTGACGAGCGGTGATGTATAAACGGCAAATAAAACGATATCAAAAAAAAATCAAATAAATAATCGAAAAATCGTCGGTGTGAATTCGGAAACGCCACTTCTATAACAATATAGTCCTCTTATTTCGGCAAAACCGGTGAAACGTTATACGAAAATTATAATATGACATTTGTGAAAAATATATTTTTTCCATAGTTTTTCATTTTTATACCGTGCAATTCGGAATGAATAAATCCCATTAGATAAAAATAAAGTAGAAGTTGCCGAGGTTTGATTATCAAACGTTGACACCTCCGAAAAAAACCCTTAAAAGGTTGTTAAACAAACCTTGATCCTCTATATAGTTTTATATTACATCGGTTAAAACGAATTTTTTATACCGTCTTATTGGCGCATAAAAGCGTGTACCTATATCTATAAAATGAATAGAAAAATCATAGTGTAAAATCACTAGTAAAAATCTCAAAATATAAAATCCCAATTCAATAATACAATATTTATGGTTATTTAAAGTATTTTTTGTATTTGAAATACAAATTTTTGGAAAGTAATTATTATGCATTTTTAATATTTTTAAATGTATTTTTAACAAAATACAAATAGCTGTATTTAAATACAATTATTTTTTACAACACTGATAATTATTTAATAATACGATAATGTATCAGATTATTGTTTTATTGTGATACCTACGAGTATACGACTATACTGTATTCACATATTAATTTATAAAATCTTAATAACTTTAACCATAAGTCACTAAGAATAAGAGAACCATAAAATTTTTAAATTGATTTTTCAAGACATGATAATTATTATAATAATATGATATTATTATACTATACTTATACTGGTAAAAACGATTAAAAACGACTGTTTCATTTGTACGAGTATTGCTACAATGTATTTTATGTATAATTATTGATATTCAATCGTTTCTGATATATTTTGTTTATATATTATATTATATTTATTTAAATATTTTAAATTTTTAACCCTTCGCGATGAACTCGATTACTTCATTACTATTAAATTCTAAAACTGCGTCGACATTGATTTTAACGCAGACATGCTATACTATAAGACGATTATTTCTGTGCTATTATAATTTATTGTGTAAAATATGTGTATATAAATGAGCAATCATATTTTACAATATTAAAAAAAAAAAGTGAAAGTATTAGAAACTGCCCAAATAAATCTGAATTTCGTTCGAATCGCATTTGTAATAATCCGACCATAATCTACGTGTACCTACATTTTATGCGTGTATAGTCGTCAAAATGGGATAAATGATAAATGATCGTTTCGGGCGCATCCCATTTTGTTCGGAGTATGATTTCTTATCGCGATCAGCAACGGGGTTCGATTTTTGATGTAGAAAATGCCGACAAAAATATATAGTATGCATGTACGCACAAACACACACACATACACACACACACGTCATCATGACCGTTGTGCCGTTGTCACCGTTTCATTGTACGCTATTTTCGACTCAATTTAGATGTTTTTAACTCGTTACTTGCAACATTCCATTGTACTATATGAGCACAATATTCCACAATAATTATTATTGTCCGATATTCAATCGAAACGACGGGCGGTTGTGTATAGACGTGGGAATAATAATAATTTTACAATATTTTTGAGTGGAAACCTTTATATGTACCTACAGTTATTTGAAAATCGCATTGATCGCCGTTGCCTTTTTAACTTGTCGTCCGCCTACATAAACATCTCGATAAAAACGAAATAGTTATTATAACGATTGTACAATAGTACATCAAACGAACTGCTGCGAAACTTGCTTTTAGATAAATCGAAATTGTTATTAACATTAAAATCTATCATGATAAAAGTTATACCTACTAACCATTTAAAATTATATGAACTGCAGTTCTGTAGCACTGTGTAATTTATTATATATAATATTTACGTTTGTTGATCGATATATTATAAAACGTGATTGTGATTATTATTTGTTATACAGGTAGTTTGGTATAAAAACATAAAAGTGATTAATAACATTATTATAGTGAAATAGATATGCTGCAGACGACATTATGCGTAGGTTATTATTTTTAATTATATATTTTTACTTTATTAATAATATTATTATTCATTTGAACAATATTATTGATATATTGATAGGTATTTTCAATTTTTTTTAAATTAAATAAATATTAATTATAAAAAACTAAAAATGAACGGAAATTAATACTGTTTCTACATGTTTTTTAAGATAGGGTAATTATAATACTATTATATTAAGTGTCCTGGGGGTTAAAACACTCCAACCCCCACCCCAATTTTTTTTTTTTTTTATTAATATGTAGCTTATCTCAAATTGTAAAAATGTAAAACGTAATATATCATTGACAATTATATAAAAAAAATAATAAAAATATAAATATGAATCTTAAAATGATTCTATAATCAAACTATAATTATATTTTCAGAAGAAAAAATATTGTCTGGACGACCTCCAAAAAAATCCCTAAATACGCCACTGATTATATTACTATATGTAGCACGTTGACATCGTATAGTGTACCCATAAAAATTGCTCATTGTTGTTACGAAATTGTTTTCATTTCGAATTTGTATTGTATTATTATTTTATTCCTTTTAGACATAACTATATAAATATATTATATATACGTTTGACCGTATACAGAGTGATCAGATATTCGTGTTACGAAAATTGATTGAAATTATGCGTCCATTCGTTTTCAATGTTATTTCCATAATATTTCTGCAACACAATTTTCTAATCAGCCTATATGTTTTATAATGTAAAATTTTGATTTTAAAACGACGATTTGACATTCGTTTTACGCGTTCGAATGTCATTTTCAGTCGATATCGATGTCTAAAATTTTCCGAAGGGGGTGGTTATAACCGCTTAACCCCGATATTACTCCTCCCTTCAGGATACCTCAATTCACGCGATGCATTTACAGAGATATAATTATTTATTGTTGTTATATAGACGACCGGCCAAAGTGTCGTAAAAATGATTACACTGAATGTGAAATCATCATTACATTTACACGCATTGTGCAGTTATACTGATCAATACCACTTGTTATATTATATATATGTGTGTGTGTGTGTGTGTGTATGTAATAGGAGTGACTGTAGTGTATATATAGTATAGCAGACGGTGCGAAACGTTATCGTTTACAATTGCATTTTATTTATTATGATTGCCCCGTGTATTGAAATAAAAAAAAAGGTCTAAAAAAATTGTCTATACGCCCGAATTATGAATACTGCTGTAGTGTTACAATATAAGTGGTATAGTCACCCCTCTTGTTAGGGGCGTTTCGAACAGCACGCGAATATAACGGGTGTATGTGCATATAGAATATAGATGGGTCGGATTTGTACTATTTTACATTGTTTCTATACTATACAATATATTGTAAATAATATGCAGTAAAATATGGATTAGATATCTCTTTCGATTCATTATATATTACAGAGTTCAACAACAACAAAAAAAGAAAAAAAAAATGTAATAATTTACATAAAAAATTAGCATATTTTAGGGTTTAGTGATGAGGCTTATTATAACACTATATATTATTATACAATTTTTGTAAATATTAATTGTTTGTAAATTAATTGATTGTTGATTATTATTTTTATGATGTATACCGCCATGTATGACTCTTATATATACGAACTACGAAGTTTTTAATGTTTTATACCTTAAATGGTTTTATAAATTTGTTTCACCAGAAATACAATATGCTGATATGCCGGAGTTATTTTAATAATTTTCTCAGTAATCCGTTTAAACTTTAAACATCAATTTACATAAAATAAAACGTTTATTGCGCTTGTTTATTACCTAGATATTATGTTAATTCAATATTCCATTATTTACTACGTATTACTTATAAGGCGTCTGAAGTAGGTATGCAAAAAAGGTTAAACATTTGTTAAAATTAATTGTTCTCAATTAGATCATATTAAAAAATATATTTTGCACGTTAAACGACATAAAAACATAATTTTAAATAATATAAGTCCTACCTCTAATTGTATCACTGATATATTATTACTATCTAAAATTTATAATTTTATATATACCTTCACACGATATAATTCAGTATACCGTGATAAAACTATCGTGTTTAAAAATATAAATTTATGTATTTATATGCTCGTACACTTAAAAATAACTGTAACATTTAACTAAATTACTTTATAATTAATTTTCATTTAATAATATAATGTTACACTGTGACAAACGAACGGTATTAAAATAATTATATATAATGTATATTCAATGCATTTTGTACGGCAATTCAATATATTATAGTACCTACTATCTTGTACCTATACCGTGTTATTTACGTTATTATTTATAATTTATAAATTAGTTTATAATTTAAATTAATATTTTTATTATATTCTATATTTTATTTTATACTATTTATATAATATAATATTTTTAGAAATAATTTAATTTAAGTCAGAAATTGCGTTTAAAAAAATACATCATAATAAAATTATTACATAAATTTTTTATACTATTATATATTGAAAAAAATTGTTATATTTATCATAATTAATAAGAAAAATATTTCGCCTTTAACTAAGACTGTATTCTATAATAAATTGTAGATAATAATCATAGAACAAAAGTAAATATTGCAAATCATTTCGCCTGGACGATTTAATCGAAAAAGGAACATCTCGTTTAAACGTATAATATATTATATAAAATACACGCAAACTCTATAATCATAATTATAATAATAGGTAGCTATTATATATATTTTTTTTATTAGAAAGTAATATTCGTATAATGGAGGAATTATTTTTTTTAGGTTTATATATAATCATGACTAGGAATATATAATATTGAAAATTGCTAGAGTATACTATACAATATGACTTAAAAATATAGAAAATAGCAAAATTAAAGAAAACAATTTTTTTTTTAATTTAAATATTATTAATGATTAAAAATAGATGTACCTATTTAGTTTTAGTTTTCATTTACATCATAATGATAAAGATAAATTAAATAAAAAATGATATGTTATTCAAAATTAACTGAGAAAAAATTATTATTTTAAAAATTTAAATTTGTATACCTACTTAATTGTTTTGTTTTATACTAGGTAAACTTCAATGCTCAATTAATTTTTTTTATGAAACCGACGTAAAATAATTTTTTTTTAATGCAATTTATCAAAAATAACACCATAACTGGTGAAATTGCACTAAAAATCTGAAATTCCCAATATATTGTGTGAAAAATGAAAATACAATTTTATAGATAAGTGGTATAATATCTAATTTGCAAATAAATTTACAGCTTAATAGCTTTAAGTCGGATCCACACAACAATAGTCTGGCTGTCGTGATAGTTGGTGTCACGATATTAACAAAATAGTTACTATCACCAGTGACAGCGTCCAATCGATGATTGTAGAAATTGTAATAGTACCATAGTGGAATGTGGAGTTATATAAGGATAATAACGCGCTGGGGTTTTATATTAAGAGATTATACTTTAAATTAATAATTTTTGAATCAGTTATACATATATAAGTATAATAAGTAATAATAATTGTGAAAATATGAACCCGACTTAATCTTGATATTTTTATATGTAATCAATAATAATAAATTAACGATTGCTATAAAATCTAACTCAATATATTGTTATTTATAAATAGATTATTACACCATCTGATATAGATAATTGGCATACACTATTATCCGTTTCCAACCTTACTATTATAAACAGGTAATATAATATACAGTTAAATCTATATTTTTATATAATTATCTAATGTACCTACGTTGTTATTTCCGTAAATACTTGTGTCCCATTAAATATTATTGTTATACATTTTACCACTCGCAAAACGACCGTCTTTTGGATTTAATACAAATTCTGCACAAGACAGAATTATTATACAATTTATTTATTTGAATCATTTTACGCCAACATGATTACAAGACCAATGATGAGTTAAGTTCAAATTTCAAGTTCCAGTCTGATGGCTGAGAATGGGATGAAATTCCAGGAGAACTCAAGGGTGATAATATTCAAGTATAGATTTAAATATATTATATAATATATACATCTCCTAAACACATTTCTTGACATTCAAAAATATTTGTATTATTATATCGTCAAATTGTAAAGACATTTATTATTATTATATTATTTTTGTTCTACCTCGGTTCACAACTATATGAGGTTGGCCACCCTAGTCCAAAAACACTTCTATTGTAGATTTCGATCTCCTAGCTCTCGTCCATTCACACCATCTACGTCTATCTATCTCATGTCACTTTCCATTCCATCTACCCATCTCGTCTTTAGTCTTAAGTTCTAGTTTTTACATTTATTTCCATAAAATCTATTACTGAATCATCTTTTCTCATAATAACATGGTCAAACAATGCATTTTTCGATGAGACAAAAAACCGAGAGAGCTAATTTTAAACTCCCAAAATTGATGCACTCTTACAATTCCCCTTATCATTTCTCAACGATTACAGTGACAACTCTCACTGTCACTGAATTATCTATCCTCATCATGACATTTCCGATAAACCGTCACAGCCGATTCTCTCTCATTCCCACAATTAATGCGACTAATATTATTGTATTATTAACTATCAGTAACAACTATTATAGTGTTAAATTTTATAAAAAAAATAAATTTAGAGCTCCGCGGACTTCGGACATCGGTTTTATTAGGCGGATTCTAGAATATCCGATTCTGTTTGATTGTGGGTTTCCAAAATTAAAACCACAAAATATCGCAAAGACTACAAAACGCAAAACGATAAGAGTGTTCGTCGAGTACCTACAACTTGTCAATATTTACACATTATATTATGCGCACACGCGCGCGCGTGTATATTAATGTAATATTATTGTCAATCGTCCGGGGGTCGGCGGCGGAGTAAATCATAACAGAAGGCCGATTATCAACTCCGACAAAAGGACCGTAATGCAAACTAATAACCCGTGACTGCGGCCAGATGGGCCAATTTACACGGGCGATTGTTACATATTTCGGTAACTACTGCGTGCGTGTACTTATGTGTTACGCGTGTTACGCGATACCCATTCCCCCCTCCTTCTCCCCTCTGGATCGTCATTATTTTTTTTTTTTTTTTTTTTTATCAAATTTCATATAGTGTATGTAATAAAACAAAACGTGTATCCACATGACATTTTTTTAGATTCGAAAATCGTCCGGTAATATTACACTATAAGTTATAATATTAGTTTAGATATTCGAGGTTATCTTCTCGTTGTTTTTCTCGGGTACAATTGTTTTTAAATCTTAAAACACACACCAAAATGATGGGCTCTTTAAAAAAATGTATATAAATTATCTTCAACTGTCGAGAAGAAAACAAGGTTAATATTGAAACAAACAAATAGCAATACGACTTGTTTTAAAGTTACAGCACCATTTCTTCTAGGGAAAAAATGTATATATACCTACATACGATTGTCTTGTATTATATAGAAAATAGACATGTAAGCCCAAATCGTAAATGCTAAGCACCCTTATAGTTCCTCTAGAAATAAAATTAGCACCCTTAAAAAGTTTTATAAGAAGTTAGTAGAACTTTTAGACTTAAAATGCATATTAAGCACCTTTCCCCTTTGAAATGGATTTACACCTATGAAAATAGCATTGTATGGAGATCAAATTCAAAACATTAATTTTTTGTTATAATAATATAAAAAAAAAAATCAGATAAGCTTAAAAAGCTAAAATATGCACTTAAAAACCTCAAATGGTAAAATATGCAAAAATGTATATGTAAAAATGATTCGTATTTTAATTGTTTATATTATTAAAAAATAAATGTGTGTCCTACTTAGCTATTTTCCACACAATTAAACAAATTCTATAAAATCTGATTATAAGAAATATTTAGAAAGATAACTACACATTATCTATAGCCTATTTATATATTAATTTAATATACATATCAATTGAATAAATATAATATGGACAAAATGACTTAAATAAACAAAATTAAATTAATATCAAAAATAATATATTTTATATTTATAGTGGGTAATAAAAATGCCGGATGGTTATGATGTCGATTGTTCATTTATAGAATGAATGTCACGGGAAACGTCGGAAGAAAAAATGAAGTTACCGATAATAATAATTTATAGTAAAAGTCGATCTGCGTAACATTTAATACGCGCGTATTTACGGTTTTTAAGAATGAATTATATATAATCAATTCGCAGAAAAGAATATGACTTGGGGGAGAGGTGACTTTGGAAAGTAAAACGATCCCGTGAAAGAAGAAGAACAACGACGAGGGTACTACGGAGTAGGCTGCAGGAGGAATAATAATAAATAAAGGAAACCGTGTGGATATGGTCCCTGGCCGGTCGTACCCTCTAATATTCGACCCAATAACCGTTTAAAACACCGGAATAAGTGTTTCCCGTCCTGCATTATACATAACGACAAGTTATGATTTTAAAAGGCCCCGTGACTGTTTTGCATAGAAATAATAATATATGTGTATAAGTATATTACTCGGCCTCGTTTTTCCTTGCCTTATTGTGTATTATATTGTAAATAATGTCTATTGGCAGTGAACCTAACCTGACAAATAAAAATGAATTACGGGGAAAACAACAGTGAACATATTTAGTCGAAAAACAAAATTATATACAATAATACATACGGATATGTATATTTACGTGGCGATTTATAATGATCGAATAATATTTTTTTTTTTTGGTACAGCCGAAAACTATATTAACGAAAAATATACACAACATTATAATATGCATAAATTGTTTCAATAATAACAATTAGTAATTACATATTGAACGCAGTATTTTATTTTTAAATTTAAAAATAATTTTTGATGTTTACCCTCCAAAAAAAAAAAAAAAAAAAAAAAACAGTTACTTAAGTCTAAATACGCCTATGATACAGAGTGATTTTCACGATCCAGTTATGCCACTTAATGATGTAATGTACACATATTATTGTAAAAATAATGATTTTATATACACTTTATACGAACAATTATTTGACCTTTTCATGAAGTAAACGAATCCGGTTTAATTCATACAGTGAAATTAATATATTTTGATATTTTAATAATTAAAGCGTAAAATATGTAAATAATAAAAATTAAAAACATCATTTTATATGAATATACTTGAAATTATTTTTTTGTTTAATATTTGTATTTAAACAAAGATTCGAGTTGTGTCAATGGCTATTACACGACATTTTCATTTTAAACAAGCACAATGCACATCGTGTTCTACCCAAGACCCAACCATTTATCTTCACTATGCTCAACGCCTTGATTGTCTCTCTCAATAATTCCTTGATTTTGTGGGTATAAGTGCCTAAGAGACGTCTATCATCCATATACAATCAAACATTGTGACCTCAAATAGTCCGATAAAAGTTCGTAAATTCTTTTTGTAAAAAAAAATGAAGTATTTCACAGTGTAAGTATTTCCATATATTATGTTGTTTTTGTTCGAGTTTTTTTATATTAATTAAATTATATATTCTGTTAGTGTTACTTAGATATTTATGAAACTTTTCTAACTGAACGTGTTAAGTGTACTCACTAGGAATAATTTGTTAATAATTCATACAAATTCATGTAAGATATTAAATGTATAAATTCATTAGATTGCATCTTATTGCTTTAAATTAAAATATTGTACATATAAAGGTGGTGGTGCAAAATTAAAAAATAATGTATTTTTTTTTTAGAAATTATAGACTTTTGTTTGCAATTGAATTATGGAAACATAAATGTATTGTGAAAAATAGTGTTGTAAATAATTAAATTATCAAATATTTTTTTGACGATACTTGTTCCCCTGCCGTTAGTCGCACTGTGACAGATCGGTAGTGAATCGTCCAATTGAATAATATGATTAATTAGTCTGGATGTCAGGATAAAAATAATATAAAGGGATTCAGTGAGCAATTTTCCCGGAGCAGTAAAAACAGGAAACTCGTATTATATTATTATCCGTCGGAAAACAAAATTGTATATTAGTAGGTATAAGTACCTAATAGAAAAATAATTGTATATTTTTATAACTGTGAATATGTTTTTAGACTAACGTAAAGAGTTGGAAGTTAATGATTAAAATGAAATAATGTAATAAATAATGGTTCGTCGAAAGTAACATAAATAAATGTATTATCAAATAATATGATACACGTTCGAGTATACATTATTATTTGAAATAGTAAATAATTCGAAGGAAAAAGTTCTGTCATATCTGAAATTTTGTATTCCCCGAAGAATTGGTCAAAGTAAGTTATCCTCTGAGACTATAGGTGAATCTTGGATATAATAGGTAAAAAGGGGTAAGACCAGAGAATTTAATATTTTAGAGTAAGTTTTCCTATATACATGGGCACTTTTCGTTTTCAATTTTCAATTTTCATCATAAAGAAACATTTTTATTTTACGATTACTATATAGTTTCGACATAAGATGCGTTGTTATATTTGTCAGATTTTAAGTAATCGACTGGGGACAATTTCTACTCGAGATAGATATATATTATATATATATATATACTTATTCAATAAGGGACTTTTATTTAAAAGTATTAAAAATAAAACCGCATTCAGAAGTCGAGTGTTGGGTAAACATTACACTCGACTATAATATATTATTAAAACATAGTGTTCTCAATTATTATTTTAATATCGTGTATACAATACATATTGTATGTATATATTTTGTCTATGATGAATGACTCGTTGAAAATGCTCCTTTTGAAGCTTCAACTGGTAAACTATACTTCTAATAGAATATTATATATTTCATAAATTAAGAATAAAAACAGTTAAAAATTTTAATTTTTTTTTTTTATACTCTACTTTATACCATTATTGTATTCCTAAGATGTTCACTTTAAACCAAACGTTAATTTTATACGTTTATAAGAAAATGTAAAAATTTTAAAGGTTTTAAATACTATTAATAATGAATTAAGACATAATTTAGATAAAATTTTAAATATAAACTAGAAATTTTATTATCAACCGACGATTTGTTTATTAGTAGATGAAATTACCTAATAAATACATCGATAATAATACTATATATTTTAAGCTTATCGCATTATGAATTATAATGTAATCGATTTCATATGTTTTTTCGATTATGTGATATTTTTTAATATTTTATTAAAACTTAATAGCTAATGAGATTAATATTGTATTACAATATAACAAGAAACGTATTTTATATTACATTATAATACGTTACACGTTACACGTATACTAATATAATATTATATTATAATAGATGTGTAGTTAGATATAGTAAAAAAACCATTTATTAATATTTGTTTTTGTTAGAATAAAAATATAATTCATGTTATCTTGACATTTCAAAATAGATGAAGTATTAATGCATTATAGACAATAAATTATATTTTACTCTTAGACTGTAGGCTATAGTTTTTCATCATTCATAACTGCAATCGAAATTTATTATAAGTATATTGAATATTTCACATACGTTATAACTTATAAGTGATGATTGCTAACATGAAATAAAATCATAAATTCGCCATCCTAGAAGATAAAAACGTAAAATCGTAGTTTATAATTTTTTTAATTTTAACAAATACTTTAAAACAGAATATGAGTGAACAAAATTTAAAAATTTACAAAACGGAAAACAGTGAAAACGTATTATAGATATGTAATACATTCACACATATTATTAATTTATAAAATATAAAGTTAAATATCAGTTTTATTAGCGAGCATTACGAATCATAACATATTTAATGATCAATATTATATTTATTTATCTATCTATCATGTTTACCTTTAAGTGAATTTAAATGATTTTAAGTCCGATTTCAACTAAACAAAACCGTACGTATATCAAGAACAACAAATGAAAAAAAAAAGTTATTTAAAATAATATATTTTTATAATATTTGCTTATACTAATTTTTTAACTAATGTACATAATATGAAATTTTGAAACAAAAATATTATTGTATTTAACTCACAGCCGTATTCAGTAGGGATTTCAAAATACAATCCCCTCCCCCCGAAAATTTTTCGACATAGTATATATTATAATTTATATTATATTTTGTATTGTAATAATATAAATAATATAATATAATGGCTACAATTAACATCTTCATATAACCGTCCCTCAAAAGTTAATGTTGAATACAACAGCAGGATTTAAATATTAATAAATACGTCTGTATCTATACAATACAAAAACAAAATTTATATTTCGGTGGCTTAGAATAAAAAAGTGTTATATCAATTTTTAGAAATTATTTGAAGGTAGGTACGACCAATTTTAAAATATTATATCTTTAACTGTAATATTAATATTAATCTACGTCATCAGTGGCGGATCTACAGACAGGATATGGGTGTCATATCCCTTCCCCTTGTAGGTAAAATAAAGCTTTTTTTTATTATATAAATTTAATATTTTATGTTAATAAAGCGTACCTATACATATATGTACACACAAGACACAAATTTAATATACGCCCCTCGTGAGAAAATTCTAGATCCGCCACTGAACGACATACGAGTATGTCCCAAACTCGCAATAATATGTCTAAATATTTTTTAATACATTTATACGTATATTTCGATACTGATAAATTTTTAATTTTAGACTTAAAATGAAACATTATAAAAAACATTAGAACTTTTTTTTATATTCTCAACAGTTGAATATCTATAATTTATTTACGTTAAAAGAAAAAAAATACTAGTGGATTTCACATATTATTTACCATAACTAAATATTGTTGTTATTTTTTTTTCTCACGCGAATAGACAATTAAGAATAAAACCACCGTATTAATGTTATCAAACCGAAAAATTTGACTATGATGTTTTTATTCGTCCTGCAATAACAATACCACGCGCATAATATACCCGTAGTACTACTATTATAACTAGGTACATTCAGTTATCCGTATAATAATAATTCCTGCGCGAAAACCCGACCGAAGCAATATTTTATATCACACATAGGTACCTCTATATATAGCTGTATAAAACGGATCTCATTTAAAATGTATATACGAAGAGTTAAATTACGTTAACAGGCATAAATTTCCTATATACCGAGTCGCTGTCAAGGATGGCGAATTTATAGAGTTAAAAAAGCAATGTTTGTTTGTTTGTTTGTTTTTTTTTTTTTTTTTAACCGAATTACAGTATTCCCGCCGACCCCTCCGATACTGGTTTAAGGGTGTGGTAGGGGTAGGGTTCGGTAGGGGTAAAGTTAGGGTAGGGTGTAGCCAGTAGATTACTCTACCCCACCCCCCCCCCTTCGCCACCCCACGACTACCAGCAGGAGGACGTTTATATAGTATAGGTATACACGATCTACCTATCTGATAGTAGGTATATATTATACACCTGTCGGTCGCGACTTCCATTTCCCTCCGTTGTTGTTGTTGTTTTTATTTTTCATATTAATTTATTTTTTAAACACGTTTTTACTGTACGTTTCTCCCCCCTCGACGGTTTGTCATGAGTGACTAATTTATTCACGCGGTTATAAAAAAGAAGTTCATTTGTTCGTTTTCTTTCTCCCGCGACCCAATCATTCCGTCCCCGTCCACTCGTGCACCGTTTACGCCCGCTAACCTCTCACGATTTAAAAGAGACAAGTCCCTCAGGCTACATTAATTGTTCGGGCAAAATTTTTCCACTAACCAAAAGGTCGCATAATTCTTTATTTCCCGGTTTGTCGGAACTGTAAATTATGTGTTTTACCTTAATCTTGCTTTAATGTTCGTTCGTAGCACTCTCGTCACGACCATAAGTACCTTATAAGTTATAAGTTATATATTATATAACCACTATATAATAATATAGGTACTTATACGGTCTCCGGTCGGCCTTTATATTACACGCGCGGTGATATAACGTTATAATTTTTTTCCCCACTTTTATTTAATAATATTCATTTTATTAAAAAAATAATAATAATAACAAACCCACGTATAATATTACATTAGAAAATTTTAAAACATTGGGGCTAATAGATCCTAAAAAAATATATTACATTAAACAGATAGTACCGCAGATAGTACCTATACTATTCTACAGACCGCGGTTACAGCGAGACTCTGTCCTTAAATGTGGTCTTTTTAAAAATATAAAACGTAACTATAACGAATAAGAAAGATTTATATGAAATATAAGCAAATAGTGTTTGTAGATAATATAAAATATGTGATCGGCACTTTGTATTAAATTGTAAATTCAGTTATAACTGAGGCTCTTCTCGTAAATTAATTGCCAGCGAGGCTCCAAGTAGCAAGTCCAACGGGTTGTATTATAACAATTGAATATATACTATTTACTTACATTACTTTCACCAAAATTTAATAAGTAAAAACTAGAAGGATGAATGGTTTATGAAGATAACTGGTGTGAATGGACGAAGAAAGAGGATAAAGGGATCGAAATCTATGGAGGTGTAAGTCTAAGGTGGCCAACCCCGTCTAACTGAGACTTTGGAAATGTTAGACGAAATCTAGAATAAAAAGAAAAAAATAAAGCTTATTAACAATGATTATAGACTGCAGTTCAAACTTACGCTTGGTTTTAGACAATGTATTTATTTAAGGGTCTGTACCGTCGCATATATTTTAGACTTTAGTAGATGTACAATAACATGCCTCACTGAAAACACTTAAAAAAATATGTTTACTCCTATTTTACTCCGATTTTCACTCCAAAGATACTATTTATTTGAGTATACTAAAATAAAAACCAAATCATTGAATTCTGACTGTTTTATGCTAAGTTAGAGAATTTTTCCCGTAAAGTTGTTTTCACTTATAAAAATGGCTCGATTACCAACTGATTATTTATAAATTTATCACTATCGCCTCATCCCTTGATGATCACTTGAATGATGCTTCTTAAATTTTTAATAAAAAAAACATCACTACCGATACCTTTAATATCAATACTATATTAAGGTATATAAGTATCCAGTCACTAAAAAACACATGTACATTGAGCCTTCAGTAGCAGATGCGTATTTACAGAAGGGTTTAATGGGTTTAAACCCTTCCCCATGACCAAAAAAAAGAACAAAATTACTATTAATAATATGATTTTGTCTCATAATATGTTTTAGATTTTATATTATAATGTATAAGATATACAGAGTATTATGTAATTATTTTTTTTAAATTACAAAATGGTGAGTGGGAGGGTTCGTCTTCATGAAAGCTTCCAAAAAAAAGATGAATCCCCCTTTATAAATTGCTAAATACGCCTCTGTGTAGTACCTAGATAATAATATTAAAAAAAAAAAATGTTTTTTTTTTCACTTAAGCATTTGGAAAATAATAGGTATATTTCATAATTTTATTTCATGTTTTAGACAATATCTACAAAGAGTTCTTAAATAGAACGTTTTAGAAGGGGTGATTTTTTACTACTCCACTCCTTCCACCAATATACGCCTATACGACGTTACATACGTATACATTTATATATCCGTGTGATACTACATTTTTTTTTCTAACAGGAAATATATAAAAAATATAATTAATTAGGATATATAAATATAAATAAGGTATGAATAGGTATATATTTTTTTCTAAATATAATTATTTTTAAACTAATTTTTCCGACATTTTTATGCGTTATAATAAAATTTATGATAAGTACGAGATAATATAGACGTTATATTATGGATAAGTGTACCTAATAATAAAATTAAAAATTATTTAGATAAAATATATTATACACTCGGTTACCCATAGTCCATCAAACAAAAAGGATATTGTTTAATTCGATACCTACTTATATTTTGAAAGTTATAGAGATTACAAGATAATAGTGTAGATTAGATACTTTAGGTATTCGGTAATTCTGTTCGTATTTTATAATTCATAATAAATTTACATATAGGCAATATAGATCCGTGGTACGGTATTTGAATAAATGTTGCTCTGATTGACATTTATATAGGTAAATTCCTAATTGACCATTTTGACCAATATGGTTTAAAGGAAATAATATGTACCTAACTGAGTAACTGACTGTTATCCTTAAATAGTTTAAATAAAAATATCTATTAATTTGCAAATCAACATTTTTCAAATAAAATTGTATGGTATCAAAATGAATTGTTAAACAAAACGAATGAAAATTGAAAATCCCGTTCGTGTGTCAAAAAAGTTGGCTTTGATAAGGATGAACATTCTCAATATTGTAATTAAAGGCCGGATTTAATTGTACTAAAAATATGCTATGAAAAATGCATGAAAATTGAGTAATGTAATTGCAATATAATAATTATTATTCTCTAAAAACACCTACCTAGAAACTAAAAATTGTATAATGACAATTGTAAAATTACACACAAAAACAATTATAATACATTATTTTTCTGTATTAATATCAAATATGTAGGTACAATTATAAACATTTTTAATTTTTGTTCAATTATATTCAATTTACAATTTAATCATTTTCTTTTTCGATATATTCATATATATTATTAAAGTAACATCACGATCCGTATTGGTCGACCAATAAATCAAAATGATCGATATTACAGCCACTCTACAGTACATAATATATTCTATTCTACAGTTTACAAAATATGTGAAAATTTACAATTACGTATTTATGTTTATATCGTAATAATTAGTATATAATACCTATACAAAATTGTTTTGTTCGATTCGTGCCCATAAAATATTGATCAGATTTAATTTATCTGATGACAAAACAAAAATTGTAACATTCATTAGGTACATTTCAGATCTTTATAACTTCGAGAGTAGATAGGTAATGGATTTATTTTTACACCTTCGTTTTCACTAGAAAAAAAAACCATAGTTGTACAATTGAAAAAAAATATGATGAAAAATATGAATGTGTGGATTGGTAAAAAGAATTTAATGTTTTATGTTATCAGAAATCAAATTACTAAATTCGAACGTGAAATTATACCTCGACTTAATTTTTATGTCCATATTTTTATCGTATATGTTGAGAAATAAAAAGGAAAAATGTTTTAATTAGATATTAGGTATACTTAATTATCATTAGTCATTACTATGACAACTTTATGCTATTATCGTAATACCTAATAATAATGTGTTGTAAACTTGTAATTTTAAATTATACTGTTATTTGTTGTGTACCAGCCAATCTTTGTTTTGAAATTTTCGCCATAATATAAACGAACAAGTCCTTGAATATAGTTGGACGGACCACAGTGTTTTAGTTGAACTGACGAGTGTGACGGAAAATAAATTCCAAGCATACCGTCACCGCCATCTAGTTTTGACTATGTAATTTATGAACTAATAATATTATTGTTATTATTTTTTTAGCTGGCCATTGCTGAAGCGTAGCTTTAGGAACACATTCGATTGCTATCTATCGCTATTTTAAAGAATATCATTATAGTCGTGGCCTAATAATAGGTTACCTATTAGGTGTGTAAAAATGAACAATTATTGTTAATATTATTATTATTTTTATGAGCAAACTGCAGCTGCAGCCTAGACGATAATAATATTATGTTAATCTGGACGATAAGGATCGCGATAGTGATAGCCAGTTATCAGCTGTTTGTTATCAATAGTCGAAACAAGACTCGATTTAGTGTTTCGTACGTATTGCGCAAGAGAGTGTGCGTGATTGCGTGCAATTTCTTTTCTCCTGTTATTGTTATTGTTGTTGTTTGTAAATTTAAAATCATACTATTATGAATACGCACGGAATTTAATTAGTAAAATTTAATCGTATCGACGCGTGGTCGTTGTCGTTTACCGTTCACCGACGGTCTATCTGATAATTATTGTTCCTACATATGTGGACGCAATCGTGTTCGTATTCCCTTTTGCCGTTCGATGACAACCCCTGTTGACAGATTTCCCACGACGTCGTCGTACATATTGCGTCGTCGAGGTCGATGGACAACCAGCCTGCCGCCATCGCGGCGAGACCGCCGGACGGACAAGCTACGGCGGCAACATCGGCAGCCACCGTCCCTGCCGCCGGTCGACCCAACAAATGTGCCCTACCAGAGTGTCGACGGAACAATCACAAATGGTGCGGCGGGCCTGAACAGTGTCCGATGTGCCACAGGTTTCGCAAGTCGTTCCATTGCAACGTGTGCGTCAACAAGGGTGACTTTGGCCACTCGTCGACAGTTAATGATAGAGGCAGGTCAGTAAAACGGCCGTAGTATTCCAGTGTTCAACGTACTATTAATTCACCGACCGTTGTTGATTTTTACTTGCGTAAAAATTCTCTCTCTTTGAATCCCGATTCGTATTACATTGATAAACACAAATGGTACATTGTTCTTGATGACTAGTGAACTAACGTTTGACTACTTAATTGAATTCTAATAAACATTGACATTTTTACTTCTAACTCTCCTTACATTCCCAAAGCTCCAATTATCTTCTACATACCCATGGATATCGATCTCTTTCCACCCAACCATTCAGACCAACTATCTTCACATCACTCTATTCCTTCTAGCCACCAGTGATATCGTCTCACCTCATAACACATCCAAACCATCTTAGCCTATTCTCTGATAAAAAGAAAATGAGAGAGTAAATGAAGATAAATAAACTTCTACAATTCTCTTTATGTATTCGTTTCTTATTCTATTCTCATAGAATACAATTACAATTTATTATATTTATGCAATATTTTAATACAATATATATATATATATATATATATATGTATATATATATTATTATAACTGGTCATATTTTAAATAATTGTATGCATTTATATAAAATTGTTACATTAATATAATAAATATAAAATTGGTTTTAATTTCAGATTTTTCAAAAAACAAATGAAATTTCAAAATATAGTCTGTAGTTCTAATTCATTCAAAAATGATTGTGCTAAAATAATTTTAAAAAAACAATGCAATATGTTCAAGGTATTATGTTATTTAATTATCTAAATTTATGTTTAAAAACCTACTAACGATGGTTTTTTCATTTTTAGAAAATAGAAATTTCAATACTACAAGAAAAATTAAGATTATTGAAATTTACTATTTCAGATAAAAACAAACTTCTAATAGATAGTAAGATTTTGATATTTATAAAAATTATATTGTAGTAATACAATGTTATTTTCTTTTTTCAGAACAAAATCAATTAAAAAAATTAAAATTAGAAATATGTAATCAAAAATCAAGGGTTGATAGATATGCAATGCGTGTAATACAATTAGAAGATTTTACCAAATGTCAAGAAATAGTTTTAAATGATTTAAAATGCAAATTATTTTCAAATAGACCCAAATTAAAGAACATTATTAAAACACGTATAAAACAACTTGTTATTTATATTTTTACTTTGGATGAAGTAGGAAATTCAACTATTATCCAGTGAGCATAATACACTTATTTAAATAAAATATATTATAAAAATTGGTTTTGAATTTTTTTTTATGTATAGAAATGATGAAGTTTTGGGTGTAAATAACAGTTTGAGCCATGCATTAGCTGAAGCCTCTAAACTTACTTATGTATGTGGTCAGTGGATAAATGGAGATGAATGGACCAAACAGACAAAACTTGGATATTGTATTGTAGCCCCTATACTTCCAGCAAACGGCGATTATTCTGCATATAACGAATGGGGTGTTTATTTTATTTTTTAATTCAAATGTATCTATTATATTGTGTGTCAACGAAAAAAGAGAATATCTAATATCTCAATTTCTAAAACACATTTCTTAATTCTATTTGCGGAACTTAATACTAGATTACCAGACCATTAATTATTCAGTCTTGCAATATTTTTATTCAATATATTTTGCGCATGTGCGATACAACTTGTGTTTTCTAAACGATAACCTATATTTTTAATATCATATTCTGATTCCTTGATTATTTTCAAACAATATTGCTATTTGCTGTTTTAAATTATTAAAATTTAATTATTTTATTGAATCTAATCAATTGTTATTTCTTAATACTAAAAGCGTGAAATATTCAATAGGTATATATTGTACCACAATTAAAAACTGAATTGCTACTAACCTAACCTAACTGTAATTAACTAATTAAATTTATTAACTTAATAATTTTTAATTTAATACATTGTAGTACAAACATTAGAAGATATAATTTAAATACCACATGTATGATACCACATAAAATAATTTTACATTACAATTAACTATTCAATAAATTGTTCAAAGTTTCCCTCGTTGTGGTAAACACATGCTTGGAATTAACAAAATCATTTCCGAACAGTTACTACCAATATCTAATTTTCATTTAATTGGTTACAGACATGTGTAATTTTGTTTTTTAAATCCAAAATGTTTATTAGAAGACAACATTTAACAAATATCCCCACAAAAAAAATTTAACTGGTCTGTATGTTACAATTAATTTGTTATGAAATGTTGTTCTTAAAAGTTTCTGTATAATTTGGTCATTAAGAGCAGGATCTCTATTTTGTTGATAATACATATTTAAATGTATATCTAATACAACACCATCAATACGACACTCAAAAAATAAAAGTATCTTCTTCCCGTTAATTAGCACATTTATAAATATAGTATAACACTTCTCTACCTGTGATACAACAATACATACCCATTGAAAATTTACATTTTAAGTATCATTATTTTCTGAATTATTAAGAAATAACAATTGATTAGATACAATAAAATAATTAAGTTTTTATAATTTAAAACAGCTCTCATTCAGTCAATATTGTATTGAACACACATTATTGTATCCAAATAATTTGAAATAAATTGAGGAATCCGAATATGATATTAAAAATATAGGTTCTCATTTAAAAAAATTTAAGTTATATTGTGCATGCATAGGTTATGAGTTAAAAATATTGTAAGACGGAATAATTAATAGTCCAGCAGTGTAGTATTATGTCCTGCAAACTGAATTGAGGAATGTGTATAAGATATTAAGTGTTCCCTGTTTTCGTGGAGACACTGTATTTAAATAAAAATACAATTTAATAACTATTTTTATTTTGAATTTTTAGTTTCAGATAAGAATTTTACATTTCATCAAACTTTTGCTGAATTAAATCCAGCCTGGTCGATTAGTGCTGGATTAACTTATACTTCACAGTTTGTGAAGCAATTGTCTTTTTTTCTAAATGTTTTTTTACCTAGACGTCCTAATTTTAGGTGCATTATTATTACTGTCAGAATAAAATTATAAAACAACTTAATTCTTGTTTATTTATAGTGAATTTTGTGGCAATGAGTTAAGTGAAATCAGATTTTCAAAATATGTCACTCACTTGAATGCTAATGTACTTTATCTATGCTTTTCACAAAATGTTGATCCTAAATTTCTTCACCCAGATCATACATTAAAAAATTTGATGACATTATTAGATACATCTATTTCTGATCTAGGAAGGTGAATTGAATTTATATAATTAAATTTAATGATGTTCATTTGTAATGTTAAATAAATGTATTATTGTATTATTTAGTGGCTTATTTATAATTTTATTGGTACCCACCAAAAAAAAAGTTATATGTAAGGTGCAGATCTTTTAAGCTGTATGCATTAAATTGTTTTAACAAAGCTCATGTGAAAATATATATTTATAAATCAACTTAACCAATACTTCCTATAAATTAATTGTAGTTGAGGGAAAGCCAAAGATTAAAAACCCAAACACCCTTGGCCACTATAATTATGCTACTTAGTACTTGATTTGGGGAAATGGAATATGGGCAAATATTTCAGTAAATCCGTTTTAACTTAAAAAATGTCCGCCTTTCAAGTAGCACATAATTTTTTTTTTCCATTCTACAGTATTTTTTCTAATTCATAAACTGACAAATGGATCAATTATAATTTTATAACCAGACATTTTATTTTATAAAATATAACAAATATTAGTATTATTAATATTGAATAAAATCCACATGAATATTTTTATAGAATTTTTTTTATTTATTACTTATCACCGATATTTAATTTTTAATACCAAAAGGACTAAGACAAATTTGTAATAGTGGTAACCATACTCAAGTTAGGTACATTGATAATGTAAACCTTAGTATAATAAACAGTGTAAAAATAAATGATAGTATTATGATAAAACTAAAATAGTAATATTGAAACTGATGTGTGGGTTTTTCATTTTTCAATCATATTCAAATATTTTAATCTTTTGGTAATCATTTTAAATTATGTTAATCAAGCTGGAAAAAAATAATAATTCCAGATTGAATAAATAAAAATAATATAAACTAAAAATAATGTAATAGTCAAACTATATTATACCAAAAATACATAATAATTTACTGCTCTGATAATAAATTATTAAATATGCCACTTATTATACTTTAAATAAAATATAACATTAAAATGTAATCAAAAACATTTATTAAATAATCTGTATATTGTATTAATTTAATAACTAATAAAATATATTAATAACTTTTAATTTTATTTTTAAGATTTGATCCGCCTGACATAAACGTAAATCTTTGTAATGCATTTGAAGAAAAAATAAGTTTTCAATTATTCTCTTCAGACTGTAATTCAGAATCTGAAGAAGAAAATTATTATGAATGGGAAAATGTGAGTTTAGTTAATATTATAAATATTAATTTTTTTAAATATGTTTATGTTATTAATTAAGGTACCAAATATTGATTTAATATCATCTCAAACACAACTATCTTTACAATCAACCAGTAGTGTAGTTAGATCAGGTCTCGTTGCTAGCACGGCAGCAAGTTTGGCATCAATATGGCGCCGTGGTTGGACCAAATAATACATTTTATATATAATATTGTAAATTTTTTTACTTGTAACTTTAAAATTACTTAAAACATAAATATTTGATTCTACAGTTGATTTACAATTTTTTTTTTTGAACAGAGTACCTATCAATGTATAGAGCAAATTATCATACTTTTTATGTAGTCATTATTAATACTTTTAACATAATTTAATGTTTTTTTTTTTTTAATTTAGAAATAGTAAAATTATTTTTTTGTTACCAAGTACTATATTTATATTTATATACTTATTTTTACGCAAATATTGTTTCATTTTTATGAATTAAATTATTATTTATATATATATATATATATATGTTTTAGATAATTAAATTATAATTTTTTTTGTTATATGTGATAATATGTATAGGGATGCAAAATTTAAGGTCTTATTTATAGTACATCTGTACTTAAATTAACATATAAAAAAACCTCAGCTACATCCTCCAGGTTACTGCACAAATAGTAATAACCACACTGCAATTGTAGTTTAGTAGGGCGCTTGTATGCTCCTTAAAAGTTATATCAAGACTAGAAATAGCTGCTTATTCTATATAAATTAAGTATTAAATTAGAAATAAAAATGTTTTTCTATTTTGCAATATCCCTCTCAAGAATTGTTATATATTTTTTTTTATATAACTTAATTCCACAAATAATAATTTATTTTTTACTCTTCTCATCATTTGACATTGTCAAAATGTTCTATAGAAAATTAAATGTCGTCATAGTAAATTTGTTATTTTCTATATTATTTTATCATTTTCTTAAGCTAAGAATTAATAATAATAGAAAATATCTTACAAATTCTAGTAGTAACCAACTATAATTAAAAGTATTAACCATAATAATTAAAAATTAACTTTATGAATCACATTACATACAAATGCATAGGTAATTAAGTTTCACCGCATTCATAGCGTTCAAAATCCACTATTTCAATGCCGTAATCATTAGCTACTTGACCAACAGTGAAAGAAGAATCCAACAAAAAAACTTGGTTCAACATTCTACTTTCTTCAATTTCAGAGTCTGGTTTTTTTTCATCGATATTATCCATTGAAGAGTCTTCACCATCATTTAATACTAATGTTTCATTTAGCTCCTGTGCTTTGTTAGGTGCATGTGTATTTGGTATACCAACACTTTTTGGATTCATTCCTTAATAAAAATAATAAATTAGTAATGTGTTGAAAAAACGTGATTTTTTATTAATTTTTTTTTTTAATTGACCTATAATAATAATTTTCTAAATGTATTAAAAATATTTGTATAATGTTATAGAAAATATAAGCTAAAATTGTGTAACTATTTTAAAATATATTTATGATATATATTGATGTAACATTATAAGTTATAACATACTATAATTAATTTTAGTCTTTTTATTTTTACGATATAATAGTATGAATATTTAAATGTGTGAAATAATCCATTCATAGACATTTAAGAGTTTAGCAAATAAGAGTAAGAATATCCTAATAATGTAAACCATGCTACATGCTTCCCTAGAGAATGTGTGTCATTATGTCAATTTTACATTTAATTTTATAAATCATATAGAAAGTATGAACTGTGCCAGTTTACACGATATGTAGTATTTGTCACTTGTTACTTGTAATAAAGACTAAGCATACAACTTATTAGTTTTAGATATTAGTAGATAGTAATAATAAGTGATTATAAGGGCCCAGATTTATATGGACTTGCAAATTTTTTCCGATTAATCATAGAATATGCTAAGTGAACACATTATAGGTTTCACAATAATGAGATTAGGAATAAAAAAATTTTAGTTTATTTTTGCATATTTTGACTTTTGAACTTTTTTTACGTTTAAACTGCATATTTATTCTTTCAGAATATAACTTGATGTTTTACTGAATATTTAATTATTTTTAATGTATATTTGACTAGTTTTTTAAATCATACAAATTTCGCCCTAATGATTATATAAAGATATGATGATTTAATGATTATTTGTAGTGATTATTGTATTATTAATCGAGAGGTATCTCTTTTCTATGGAAGAAATATAGTGAAATAGTGAATACTGAGTACTTAGTATATTGAAATTTGCTAGGATTTATTTTAGGGGGTGTTTTAATTTTAAAATATTAACATTTAATTACGTTAAAATAGTGTAATCTATCTTGATGAAAATATTAAATCTACTATTACAACTATATTATATTATCAATTTGCATAATACATAATAAAAATATTAAACAAAATGTTTTGTAGAAACTAGACTTATGTGGCTCACATGGGTCAAATGTTGCAAATGTAGCTACGAATATAGAGTAGTCTTGGAGAGGATGGCTACTTGTCGTTAGTAAATACAAAAGGTTTCAATTCACTTAACTTTCGGTTTTACTAATACTAAGTACTACATTTACTGTTTACATATAGATGCGAGTGCAAGTAACAAGTACTAATGACTGCATTGTGTAAACTGGCATATATTTATTATTTTAACTTTTTAACAATTGGTAAATTTATTAAGTTTTAATGTGATAAGCATAACAATTTAATAACTAATATAGCAAATTATTACTTAATTTAATTGTATTTAAACAAAGTATTGTTCGTCAAGATCTAATAATTATTATTATTATTTTTTTTTTTAATGTGTACAATTCAAAAATGTAGGTATATTATGTTTTGACATTGTATAATAGCTTAAAAACACGGAAAATAAATAATTTTTTTAAATCTCTTAATTTAAGTGAATTTTGAAAATTAACATATAGAAATTAATAGTTCAAATAGTATTTTCATTAAAATTAACTACCACTAAAAAATAACAGATTGGAAACCTTACAAACTGTTGTAAAAAATGTACATTTACTAAAATAAAAATATTTATAGGCATAAAATAAATTTAAGCCTTAACAAAAACCTTGAAATTGTATGGGATAATAGACTAAATATTTCAATTTTATTTATATACAAGTGTATTTACCTATTACATGTTGACACATTTGACGGAGAATTTCATCATGAGAGCTTACTAAAGACTTATTGCCAATTTGATCATTTTTCTGTTTACGGTAAATTATAATTGATCCATATTTACCAAAAAAACAATTAGATCCTATTGCATTAGATGGATGCGTCAGACCTATTATATTCAAACCAGTATCTTTAGTGTTTAAACATGTAGCACGTCTTAGAGTAACATTTTCTCCTAAATTTCCAATTGTAATTGCAACATGATCTGCAAGAACTTTTCCTTCTGTTCCAATTAAAGCCATCAACTCATCAGTTTTCAAATTAACCTAAAACAAAATTATATAATAATAATAATTTTAAAGTTTAAATAGTATTTTTTTTACTTTAGAAAATGAATTTTCTGATGCCTTTTGCTTTTTAGCAAAATCAAAACAACTAATAGAAACTTCTTCTACTATAGAATGAAAACACTTATTTCGAGCAACAAAATCGGTTTCACAGTTTACTTCTAATATAGTAGCAATTTCTTTTCGGTCATCAATGGACAATGCAATAAGTCCTTGAATTGTAGCGCGGTTAGCTAGCTTATTAGCTTTTGCCCAGCCAAGTCTTTGAGCTTCTTCCTTCAACCATAACTCAGACTGTTAAAAAAAAAGTTATTAATATTATATATTATACAATATACCTATAATGATAATAGGTACCAGTAAAAATATAAGTTTTATTATTTAAACTTCTTTTGTTTACTCTAGATAAGTAGAGATTTTTTAATAACAATACTTGTTTTTTTAATTCCAAATTCTATATATATAATTTTATTTTTAGTGTTTTTACAATTTATTTCCACTAATATACTGTGCAATATTTTTATTTGAAAATAAAATCTCTACACTTTTATAGAAATGTTATACTATACCTATATTAAGATCATGTTCTAATGTATAAATACATAGTTGGTAATGCAATATTCTTATATTTAAAATTTAAACATAATATATTAAAACATTGCTCAAATAAAAAATGATTGTTGTCATTAAAAAATACAAAACTTCCCTAAAAAGAATCTTTATCTAAAGAGATTAAAGTTAAATGATAAAACTGTTAATTTAAAGTAGAAGTAGGTAATTTTCAATTATTGTAATCATTATTGTACAAATTTAAAAAAAAAAATGTTAATCTTATTTATAAAAAAAAAAAAATGTGTTCTACATTATTACAAGTATTAAGAGTCATGCTATAAAATATTTTGTTCTTCTTCTTTGCCTTATATAAATAAGTTACATATTATAATATATTATTTAAGTTTGTATTTTCACCTTTTCTAAACTGTTATCATTTAATTCCAACGCTTTCTTACAGCTATTAAATGGATATCCTGTTTTCTTTCTCAATTTTAATAGTTGTGTTTTGTTAGACCAATTTGTACTGTTTATGTGTATTCCTCTTACTAATTTTAACATAATGCTATAACAAAAATAACAAATCAAATTTAAATTAAATTTTAAAAACCAAACGAGTACAAAATTCAAACTAAATAAAATTGTTAACTTAACTGAAATTACTTACATTAAAATAAATGGTAAACTTGTTTGAAATAGATTTGATGTATTCGTAGTCAAAATGAAATTGAAAAATTGTATTACACAAATGTTCAAATGTTTCTTTTAAAAATAAATACTAAACATGTCAATGCAACATCAATGAAACTATTATTATAGTTATTGTTGACTATAATTAAACACAACAAATTTAAGTATATAACTACGAAATTAATAATTAACGAGATGTTACCCATTTAATAAATTTCGCGGAAAACGCGAAGTGTAGGAGATTAAATGACGATGATCTATAATGAATATTTCATGTTTTTATAACATGATATTCCAAACATTCTGGACCCAGAAGTATAAAATATTGTATTATGCGCGTGTATATCAGTTATCCACTGATAACAGTCATAAATGTTATCACATAAACTCGGTTTAATCCATAGACCATATACCCAGTAAAAGTTTATGGTTTAATCAAGACATAGATAACACTATCTATGATCTTCGATCTTCATCTTGCCAGGCCGTGGACTATGTGGTATTGTGGTGCAAAATTTGCACGTATGAAGTAAACTGCGGTATAATGTTGCGTCCAGACTATGCCGATCATGTCGACACGGTCGGAATGGGTAAATTCAATCTATCGAAATTATAATATTTTACCGTTCCACCTTGTACATTTTATCTTTTAAACGTATTCCATATATTATGTTTAATTTTAATAGAGTAATTTATTTTGAAATACAAATGGTGCATAACATTAATATTTTTATTTTCAAATATTTATTATAACACTTTTCCTATGAATTTGTTTACGGGCCACTGACATTTTCTCGGCAACTCCTGGCCGATCCGGCCCTGTGGTATCTTTACGGTTGACTTTTGACTTGTCCACATACCTCACTACATCAACATAGACGTTACGTGGGGACGGCTAGGGAGCTCGGGCTTTAGCCCCCCTTATAATATCTGCAAGTCCCTCATTTAAATATTGCATTTTAATAATAATTTTTATAGATAATTTACCATATATTGCATATTTCTACAATCAATAGTATGATGCATAACGTATTAATATTATTTTTAGTATTGATAAAATTATCTTTTCCGTGAAAGAATGCCATAATGAAAATATTTAAAAAATTTAAAAGCCAAAAGTATTTATTATTTATGCTCAGGGGCATTATTCGAGAAGGTCAAATTACCTCAAATTCATTCAATTCAAGTTCATTTCAGGGTGTACGATTGCAACCCAGGCCGCCCCTTACTTTTAAAATAGTCTTAACTAATCTACTATTATTCATTTGTAAAATTAAATCGTATTTTTATATTAAATAGGTACACGTGGAGGCTTACTCGTACACTTGCATCACACAAAAAAGTACATTACAATTTACAACATTATTTTTATACAATCACGATGTATAAGCATAGTATTTTAATATACACTTATGAAGTGTAAGGTGTGACCAGAAACACTATTGTAGTATTTGTATTGTAATAGGACAATAGGTATTCAGTATAATACCTATCTAGAACAAGAATAATATTGAAATATATATATATATTAAATTTAATTGATCGTAAATATAATATAAACATATTTGAATTTTATCATTCTTATCTTGTAATTAGTAAACATATGCAAAAAAAAAATATTTATCGAAATTTTATATTATTAATTTTAATAATGTTTACTTTATGCAGGTTTTGCATAAGAGTGTCGGGCGGTATTACTATATCCAAATTATTTATTATTGTGTCTTTATGTCATTATATTAGGTAGGTTTTAGGTATTATTATTATTGGATTGTTTAATATACTCTGAATAATAAAAAAATATATGTATTAGTAGGTATAATAACTTTGATCACGCCTCAGGACACTTATCTATAGGTTTGGTTACCTACCTAACGTTCTAGTCTAGCAATGCTCGCATTTCAGAGCGATAGGTTTTTAATTTTTAAAGATTACGTAATTAATTTTAGGTAGATAAGTACATACCTATCACGATTAAATATGTGGTATATGTCAATTATAAAAAAAATGCATAGTTAGATAATAAATACCAAATAGGTAAATAACTGTTTGAAATATAAATTTAAATAAAATATTTACAAAAATAACACAGTTGCAGTGGCGGACTGAGTGGGCCGGTAGCAAATGTCTACTGGCTCGTGGGCCCGCTTCCTATATTGATATCATGGTCCATGGGCCAGTGTCATTAGTAAAAAAAGTTTTTTATGTGAATATTGAGACGCTACAAATTTTATCTACTTGCCGTACATACTGGGCAACCTAATCCACCTCTTGATAGTAGATAACTCTGATAACTAGATAGAATTCAAATATGACCAGTGGCGCACACTCAAAAATAAATAGGGGTAGCATATTGAATGGAAAAATACCACCCACCCACCAAACCATATTCATAAACAGACCCGCGGGGGCTTTGCCACCCACCAACCAAAATATCAGGGGTAGCAGTTGCTACCCTTGAACCCTCCAGAGTGCACCACTGAATATGACTATTACAATGTACACAATTTTGATATCGGTATAAAACTATAATAATTTATAATCATCAGTTGAATTAGATAAATAAAAGAAAGGGGACAATATGAGACTTAGAAAATAGTTCCAAACAAAATTCAAAACTCATGGGCGCTTCGATATATTGAAAGGGGTACGATAAAAATTGTAAAAAAGAAGAAGTACTCCGTCCCCGCACGTCCCCTTCAACAAATCAAGCACTGCCGTTTGTCAGTCATACAATACGTATATTTTATACCTACATGTCGTGTCTCAGTCTCATAATCTCGTGTATATAAAATATTAATATATTAATATATTTATAATATATAGATTTGCCTATTGGATATAAAAAATGTTAAATAGCAAATAGTTAGATATTCTGAACAATAATATGTTTAATATTATGTTGAAAAAAAAACGATTTTTAAAATATATCTTTTTTTCCACTGACAATTTCCAATCCATGAATAAATATTATAATTCGTTTCAAACAAAATGTACCTAATTTATAGATAATATGTACAAATATTGAAATTTAGCATGGGCGTAATTATTTACGTAATTCGAATTTAGTCGTAGCCTTGTGTAGGTACGTGATTTTCACATAATCACAGAGTAGATATTTTACTTTAACGTTTCACATGAAAAATAAACAATAGTATAGGTACGTTTTCATTAAATTTGACGATTACAATCGATTCTCAGACATCTAAATTCACAATACGTTTCGATATTTTGACGGTACCAAGTTTAAAGGGAAATGTTCAAGTATCGCATTCCACGGTCGCCCCGCACATAAATAATAGTGGAACAAAAACGCAAGCGTCGACGTTACGGTCTACCGTATAGAACCGGTAAGAACTGTCGCACGGAATCAATTGCGGTGCTGGTGTTAATGTCGTTGACCCGCCGCCGCACGCGCAGATCGTACAGACAAATAATATTGTGCGTCTACGGCGCAGATGTATTTATCACAATACGGTCTCGTTCTCGTCCGTGATTCGTGTACCGCGACGCACGCACTAACGCACAGGTACGCGTACGCAAGTAATACAATTTGACGAGGCGAGTACTACCTATTCCGAACGTTGTGCTCACCAGCGTGACGATTAACGTTGTGATATTTCGTAGTTTCGTATGTTTCGCGGAGAACTCGACGATCGATCTCGATGTCTCGAGATTTTTTGGATTTTATTTTTTAAAAAATATTCTCTCTCGTCCTTGTCTCTTAACCGCGTTGTTGGACCGTCATACTATCTTTCGATTTCGTTTTGTCCGCGTCTCTCGTAAATCGTTTTGAAAACCGTTGTTGTTGTTGTTGTTGTTATTATTTGATTGTTTCTCTTTTCGCCGACGGCGTCGGTTTTTCATTTTAACCGTTAACTACAGACGTGGTGTTAACGCGCAAACGCGTAAAACCGCATCGCCTTTTTACCGGTTCACCGTCGACGACACAACAACAACATGTCCAAGCCTCTTCGCGCGGTACTCTTGCTGGCCATCGTGTCGCTGTGTTTGTACGCGACCGCCGCCAATCACGTGGACACCGGTAGCGACGACCACGGATCGTTGGAACTGGACGAAAACAACTGGACCGACGTATTGACTGGCGAATGGATGGTGTTGTTGTAAGTACCTATTCGTCGTGTTGTCGGTTTTCGACTACAGCCCATATATAGTTGCGGCGTTTGAAGCGAAATATTGATAGGGCCGATTTTTATAATGTCAATAAAATTTGTAGGTTTTACGTGAGGTGGATAGGTAAGACATCTATCAATGTGATTTTAAACATTCAAACGTCACTAACTCGAAATTAGTTGTAAATTTTATGCAAATCTTTGTAAGAGACTTGGCTATCGGAATGCATTGTCATTTATACATTTTATCTATGTGGGTACTTTTATTTTACTAATGTGGTAGAAACTCAAAAAGAAAATAATGCTAAAAAATATTCCCACTCCTTTTATATACATGTAGATTATAATAGGTATATTCTTCCTTCAATTTAAAACAAGTTTTTGTTATTATTCTAATTAATTAGTATATAATTATAATTATACACCAAACATTAATTAGTAAAATCTTTAATTTTTAATAGTAATCATGTTTTATCAGTACTTAACATTTAAAAGATTACGATAATTCAATGGTTAGAAGGCAAAAAGACGTAAGCGACATAATTATTCATTGATTAATTTAACTTAACATTGATATCATAAGATTACAATGTATAATTCATATTTTTATATAGATATTCTATATAAGACTCTCAACTTAAAAATATACGGGATTGAAAAATATCGACAATTAAAAAACTTAAGCAATATTCCAAAAAAATTGTAGTCAAACATAGTTAAGCTTTCCTGAATAAATAAAAAAATTGTGCTTATGCATTTCTGCCTGCTAATTATCTATATAGTTTTAATAGTAGGTACATATATATATGGTTAAATAATAATAAAAACATTTTCCTGTTTCTTAGTTGATGTAAAATTAGAATTAAAAATCACATTTTTTATAATACATAATAGAATGTTGGTTAAAATGATTGGCAATTTATTATCAATATGTTATTTTGATAGTTATGCCCCATGGTGTCCTGCTTGCAAATCCCTTGAACCTGAATGGAAAGAATTCGCCAAATGGAGTAAACAACACTCTCTTGTTCAAGTTGCTAGTACAGATATAACAATATCACCTGGGTTGACCGGTCGTTTTGTCGTAACTAGTTTGCCTACCATTTTTCAGTAAGTAATATTATTTTTCTTAGTAATTAAATGTGAGCCTAAATAATATATAAAATGTTTCATACTAGCAAAACTTTTTTGTTAACATTTACCTACTAAGTATAATAGACTATAAAGTATAGACAAATATATTTATTATTATTAATAATAATATTATTTTTGAAGTGTTAAAAACGGCATATTCAGATATTACAAGATGGGGCGTGATAAAAATTCCATCATATCTTTCATACAAGAACACAAATGGCAACAAATAGAACCAATTTCTTCATGGAAATCTCCCAACTCGATTCAAATGTCCCTAGTCGCTCAATTTTTTAAACTTTCACAAAAAGTTAGAGTGAGTATTCATTTTGTGTAATTGTTATTGTACTATTATTATATGTTTATAAAATAATAGCCTATAAACTAAAACTTATACGTCATAAATATCTAACTAATAAATCAATGTAATTCTTTTTTAAATTAATATTTAACTAATATATTAATTAAATTATTTATTTCAAGTTTATCGAATAGTAATAATAAGTTATTTTAGTCTGATATATATATATTATTGGCAATAAAATATAATAGTGAGGGTAACTTTTAACAGGGTATGTGTATACAGGTTCACATCAAGGATAAAGTTACATACAGCTTAGCAATAAATTGATATCAAATTTATTAGAAATTTGAAATTCTTAACTTTAAATTCAAACATTTTGCCAGGAGAATCATTGTAGAATCCAAGTTCTAATCTTTTATTATTAAGTTATTTTTTATTTGCTAGAATTCCTATTATTTATCTACAGAACAAATGACAAAAAATAAGTGGTTTTTCTTAAAAACACAAAAGTGATCGCTTCATTATTGTTATATATATATTTTTTTTTAAGTTTCAAAAAAATATTTTAGACTTACAAACAAAATGAAATATATTATTTTTCTTATCGATCAGATATTATATTATTCAGCTTCAATACATGCAACATAAATATATATATATATAACTTATTCGTATAATAAGTACATATAGTACATAAAATATTCATTATTAAAAAATACTAAAAACTAATAACAAGTTATGCATAATCGTACATTTTTCGTAAATAAATGAGATCATTTCAATTTAAAATAAAATTAAGTACATCTTTTAGCTATGAAGTGACCCTTTTATTTTTTAATATAGTCAACATTTGCATATATACTTTTATCTCAACAAATCCCAGGTTTCTTTATACTGTTACTGAAATATCTAGATGGTCTCTCTTTAATCCAAGATTTCAATGCTTACTTGACTTTCCATGTAACATATAGTACCTTTAGGGTTAGCAGCCTTTTGAGGTTTGAGAATAAATGAATGTTACAGAGTACCAAATCAGGTGAATACAGTGATGGTGGGTGTAATAACTTCAAATTTAAATTATTTAAAAGTGCCTAAGAAATTAAATTTTAAGTGCATATTTAATTATATATTTTTGGATGCATGTATGTTTTGTATTTTTTTTTTAGCTACAAGTCCTTTACCCTAGTGATTATTCCATATATCATTTACTTCTAGTATAAAATAAATATTTTATAAGATATAATTTAAGAATATCATGTTTTTATAAAATAATATTATTTATTATTATAATTTTTTTCAAATAATAATATGTAACCATTTTTTTTTATTTAAGATTTTACATTCAACACTTATGGCTGAATATGGTCTTCCTACATGGGGATCATATTTAATATTCGCAATTGCTACCATATTTATTGGAGCTATACTTGGTCTAGTAAGTATATTTTTGTATTTTTAATTGATGTCATATTACTAAACGTTTATCTTTTTAGGTTTTGGTTTGTATTATTGATTTAGTATACCCTCCAAGTCATAACAAAATTCAAGTTAACAAAGGAAAAGATGAAAATTCCGATAGTGGTCAAGAATCTGTGAGTATTATATTATTTTTTATTTGATAAGTTCTTAATTGGTATTCAAAAGAAGTTATGTGAGAGAGGTGACCTTAATTTAATGTCACAATAAAAATAAAATAAATTATATATCATCCGGTGAATTTACTTAAAAATATCTTACTATTAAATTAAACATATTATTTTATATAGATGGAATCACTGTAAACTTAAATTTTTTTAAAAATCCTTTTAAATGTGAAAATATTACACATTACATTTAACACTAATTAGAGGCAGAAATTATATTTTTAAAAATATGTCTTGTTTATTATATTTTGATACTTATTTCTCAATTTATATTTTGTATAGTAAAATTATTTTTTCAATGAACATTATGACTTTAATATAATAAAATTTAATAATAACCAAGATATTTGTTAAAAATTTCTGTTAACTTAAACCTGTGGTCACTCACTTAACATATGCAATCATAGCTCCTCACACGCGTTACTTGTATTCCGTATTTGATAAAGCTACAAAAAAAATATTAAACTAATAAATTATAATAATTAATAAATATATAATTTATTTTCTATAGTAATTATTATGAGTTTTCTTATACTTATTTATATAATGCAAAACATTTTGTATTTTATTATTTATTATTAATATTTAAGATAATTTATTTTAAATAAATTATTTTTTTATATGCACTAATATTTTAAAGTTAAATAATATATTAAAGTATGAATTAAAATTATTTTAATTGTATTATTTTAGGATGATGATGAGCTTGTTAAAGATGAATTAATAGATGACCAAGCTAAACCAACTGACAATGAACGTCTTGTAAGAAATCGACGCAAAATTCGTAAAACTGACTGATAACTTTTGTCAAGATGGCATAATTATTTTTTTCTACATAATTCCATTAAATGTATTATAGTTTTTTTTTTAATATAAACTTCTTATTTATATTAACTATAATTATTTTTTAAACTCACATAATAAATTATTAAGTAACTAAAATGTAAGCAGTCAATAATAATTTAATGTATTGCTTTTTTAATGAAATTTAGGCTTAGCATAGCTATATTGCTTGCTTGTTCCTAAGAATTGTAAGTAGTCATTTTTATAAAAAAAATTAATTGTTTCATTCCTGTATATAAATATTATAAATAAAATAGCAAATCTAATTTTCAACAGTGATTTATTTGTTCTGGTTTATTCATTTTACTAATCTAAATCATGAAATTAAAAATACTATTTTACATGAGGTTTGACAATAAAATGTATATACTTTGAGCTAGTGTTGAATTCCAATTCTATATAATTACATAAGTACTCTTTATTATTGTTTTTAAATTTAGTAATATATATATATAGTTAGATCAAGTTAATTGTAATACAATCACAAACAAATTATTGTATTATTTAAACTTTCCAGAAAATGTAATATTCAGTATGAAATTTGTCATGTGTAAAAGTAAATATAGTTTGAAAAATAAACACATACCTATGTAGAACTAACTCAAAAACTTAATCACATACTAGAAAATTCCAAAAGACTTAAAAGAAATGTTCTTCTCTTGAACTATTGATTAATAAGTCAAAATTTATAGTTTTATAGTTATACATTTATTAATTATCTTTTCTTTTTTTTTTTTACCTTTATAATTGTATTAATAAAGATGATTTTATAATTATATTATATCATGATTATTTTTAACGAATTGTCGAATATTATTAACAATATGATTAAATAGTTTTATTTGTTTAATAAAAAGTTTTTTAATCGGTATAATTTATTTATTATTTAAAGAAAAATAAAATAAATATAAAGTTTATAATTTATAAACTTACCATTAACAACAAACTATTGTTATCTTATTTTTGTATTTATTTTAATTATTATTGTTATTTTTGAAGAACATGTATTTTGACAATGGTAATTTAAAATTACATAGTGTAGAAAGATTAATAGTTGTTATAAAAAACAAATTCAAAATGCATGTAGGAAAGCAGAAAATTATTTGGGTATAAAATATTTGTAATATTTTTATTTACAATTTTGAATCATTTAGATTAATAATGATAGAACTGAAAAACAAAGTTTAGAGGAGAGTACTCCAAATGATCCAACACTAAATGACAACATTAAAATTTAATTATCTTCAATATGTAATCGCAATTATAATTAAAAATATGTTAAAAGATAAAAATTATTTTTTCACATTATACAATAACCAACTTATCATTATTTATTTACATGCATTTTGAAATTGTTTTTTATAACAAATAATAGTCATCACCTTTCTATACTTAAAATATGATTTTAAATTATCATTGCCATTACATGCACTTAAAAAGTAACAATACAATAATTCAAATAAATAAATATATATAAGATACATAGTAGTAATTTGTTATTAGTAAGAACATGAAAAATACATTTGATATTTATTTCATTTGTTTTTAAATAATAAATAATTTTTACCTTAATATTTTGTAATTAAACAGATAATTTTGTGTGACATTTAGTCCAACAAGTACAAAGTTATGTAAACAATATCCTATTTTGTTAATTTTTTTTAAAGGCATGTGAATATAATGTTCAAAATTTTATGTTACAAAAATGGCAGGAATAAAATTTATTTTAAATGCTATTTTTATGATAACAGAATATTCTAATCAACATATTTTGAAAAATACTAAATTAATTAAAATCGAATATACTAATAAAAATCTGGAACCAAACAAAAAATAATTGGATCGGGAACCTAAAACCACTATAAATATTAAGAACCAGAGAATTTTCTATAGAACTGAAACTAGAATAGATACTTTTAATGTGTAAATAAAAAAAATATCAGTTATTTACTGTTCAGAAATTGATTAATGTATAATACTTAACTTTGGGATAATATATTTAATATTATTTATATTTTTAAAATTTAAAATTGATTAAAATCTTTATATTTATTATTTATTTACTATACAATAAAACCATAGAACTTGAAGATGATATCGTAAATACAAATTATTACTTATTTATATTTTCTTAAAGAAAAAAAATAATTGTGGTTTATTTCCATACTCAATACTACAATATTGATTATTATTATACTATTATATAATTATCTATGCATATTCCTTACTTAGATTTAGAGTTCATAAACATTGCATTAATTATTGATCGCAATACTATAACCCTAGATAACCTTGCACAGGGTAAATAATAACCCTAGTTATATTAATATTTCACATAAATAAGTAAATATAATATATGTCAATTAAAAAATGTATATATTTAGGGGATTCTTAGGGAAACGAAGAATGTATTAGTTTTACAAAGATTTTTTTCTTTATATATTAAGACACTTTCGGGTAGAAATAATGGTCCGATTACCACAAGTAGGATATGCTTACGGTAGCAAATCGTGTCTAGTTAGTACTTTATTTAGCTCATTTTTCGAATTTCTCAAAAATTTTTCCTTGGGAGGGGAAAAACTTAAAAAAATCGGCAAAATTACAGTTTCTATTAATTTAAATTTTTTAATTTCGTGATAACTAAAGGAGTTTTGATCGTAGGGACTTGAAAAATTTTTTGAGTATTAATATAGGTAATATTCAAGTGTAGTACAATTTTGGAACGGATTGGTTGATTATTTGGCCCAGTATAGAGGTTTAATATTTCCAGAAATTTTTGATTTATTGCTTTGAAAATTTTATCAAAGTCTAATCATATATTACTTAATATTTTTTCGAAATATTTTGAAAATCGTTACTGACAATTTTTTTTATAGTCTTATAGTTAAAATTCTGGAAAATCGGCAAAATAACGGTTTCAATATTTTAAACTTTTTAATTTCGTGATAACTAATTGAGTTTTGATTATAAATACTTGAAACTTTTTTTGATTATCAACATAAGTGTTTTACATTATAGAAAAAAATGTTGAAGTAATTGATTGAACTTCTGATTAAGTAATGAGCTTTTAACTTTTTTCTAAAAATGTTTAATATTTCTGGCTATTATCGATTTATCGTTTTGAAAATTTTATCGGAGTTTAATCATAAATTACTTAATCTTTTTACAAAATATTTTGAAAATGGTAAGTTGCAACTTTATTTTATAAGCTTCTAAAATTTGAATAATTTTAATAGAAATGAATATTATGATATTTTTTTTTATCTATGAAAACATTTTTTCGGGTAGAAATAATGGTCCGATTACCACAAATAGGTTATGTTTTCGGTAGCAAATTGCATCTAGTTGGTACATTATTCAGCTCATTTTTCCAAATTCTTAAAAGTTTTTTCTTGGAAGGGGAAAAACTACCGAAAAAGGGTGGAAAATCGGCAAAATTACTGTTTTTGTTATTTTAAATTTTTTAATTTCGTGATAACTAATTGAGTTTTATTCATAGTGTATTGAAAATTTGTTTGAGTATTTACTTAGGTGAACTTCATTACAAGAAAAAATTTTGAAACGAATGGTTTATTTTCTGACTAAGTATAGAGTTTTGGCTCTTTTTCCAAAAATGTTTAATATTTCCTGCAATTTTTTATTTATTGGTTTGAAAATTTTATCAAAGTCTAGACATATACATCTTTATACAAAATATTTTGATAATCGTGATTGACAATTTTTTTTCATAAAGTAAAACGTACGAGGTAAAATACGTAGTAATTATACCACATACGTGGTAAAATTTTGGAATTGATTATCAGTATAGTATATTGTAATATATTGAGTTTCGTTCAGAATCGTATTTTCTAATGCAATATTATTACATTCAAATCTTAAGTATAATAAACCACTAATTTAACGTATAATTTATCGTTTTAATAAACTTTATATTTTATATTTTATATTATTATTATATAAACTTTTATATTCGTTATTTAATAAACGTCCACAATCGACATTACCACTTTTTTATCATTCAATTAAAATATTTTTATAATTAACTAAAAAAATACTTATATTATCTTAAATTATTATAAAAACTATTGAAATATAATGTTGAAAATATTAATTTTATTCTTTAAAATTTCCATTTATAAATAATAAAATAAACAATAAATCGTAAATGGATAAATATTAGAACCGAAGAAAAAAAGGTATCGTGCCCTGATACTAATAAATGATTTATTAGTAAACCAATTTAAATATTAGCTATATTGATTATATGGGAATCCTATTGATTTTGATGTACTTTTCTACTAAAAATATCATTTAGATACAAGTATGTCATTAAATTTTATATTAAGCTGTAATCAACATTAAGGTAATCAGTGGCGGTACTAGACTTTTATTCTATATCGGGCCAACTGAGGGCCGTGGTATTTTAGGGAGGGCTATGAGTCAAGATCTAAAAATATTTTAGGCAGTATTGCTATTTGCTACCCCGCGTGAGATGGAGGGAAGAGTGGTTGATTTGTGCCACAAAACGTTTATAATGAACCGTTTTTAAAACAATAAATTATTATTATACTTATTATATTAATAATAATAACTATAGTCCATAATATGATATAATAAGTCTTTATATACAAGAAAATGTGCGCTCATAGACGGCGGGAGACACTGGAATAGTTATGGCTATAATACAAAGTTTAAATAACTCAAAAAAAGCTATTAAATATTATCCCAAGTATAATAAAATTGATAATTTTTTTTTCTCGTTATCTTATATTTTAAAATATAACAACACAATAATAATAAGTTACAATAAATTTAGGGTGGGCCGGAGAATTTTAGGGCGGGCCATGGCCCACCCTTAGCGTCGTCACTGAAGGTAATGTATATAGTATCTATTATTTGTATAGCACAATATTTTGATCACTTTGTTTAGCTTGAGACTGTGAGATGTTAGGCTAAGCTAAAAAGCAGAAAGTAATGAATGACGTAGGTTTTGTGCTTGATACAAATATATAATTTAATGTTCCTATTAATATAATTAATAAAACAATTTAAATGATAATATTTTAAGATTAGCTAAATTTATAAACTCTAGAGTAAACATGTTTATAATTATTAATTTATTTTTACGTATACCTATACCATATTATTTAGGTCTAAATATACAAAGTGTTAGCTATCGACATCGTCGTAACTTTTTAACTAACTTTTATTTTCATATTTTTGGAAATTACCAACTCTTTGATATATTAAAAATTATTATTTTATTTTAAATATATTTTGGTATATTTAAATAAATATTATAATTTTGAATTTGTATTTACATAATTTAACAAGTATATAGGATACCTAACCATTTAGTAGATATAATTTGTATAAAATAAATTATTTTAAACTTCCATTGGATGTTTGTGTAATTAGAATTTAGACATTCAGTTGTGGACTTTTTAAAAGTTTGTACAAAAGTCAAGAGGTCATTGGTAAATTGTTGATAAAACAGATACACTGACATAGTTGCATATAGTACCTAAAATCTAACTACTTATTATAGGCATATTGGTACTTATCTAATAAACCAACATTCATTTTTAATTTATATATTTGAATATAATATTACTTATGTTAATAATGTTTTATGATAATCATATAATTTATTTATTTAATTCGTAAAATTATATATAAATTGACATTTATGTTTAGGAGTCGGACAACTGTTTACTCTTCATTCTCAAGAATTTTTAACATTTTACCTATTTAATTCCTATTTTTGAAAATTAGTAAATATATCGTATGTTATAGGAGAGTCACATTTTTATTTTGTTTAAAAAATATTATTATTTTACTTAAATTAAAATTTTTATTTTATTAAAAAAAAAACCCCTTAAGATATATAATTATGTATTGCATGTTGAATAACTTTATTTATTTCAAATTAAACTTTTTGATTTTCAACTTATATACCTATATGGCAATATATATTATATTATATAAGTATATATATTATATATAACTATATATTTTATGGAAAAAACACATCTAAGTTAAAAATCAAGTTGAAAACTGACTATCTTAGGTTTGTAAAAAGTAACTAAATTATTATTTTTTTCATTTTAAATATAAGTATAAAATAATTTATAAGTGTTGTTGAGAATGAGAGGTCAAACATTGTTAGTATAAAGCACTCTGTATATAATATAAGTTACGTAAATCGACAACTTATAGTGTTTATGACCTTTGGGCCACGATTATGTTATATACCTATATAGGTAGTAGGTATAGGTAGGTACCTAATTAATTAAAACCTTTTGCAAATAGCGTACATCATACGTATTTTAATTATTACATTTTTTTTTTAACATTTAAATTGCATATATTGTATTTTAGGTAGGCATCTATATGGTTAATTAGTATATCTAAGTCATATAAAAGTATAGATCGATATATTATGACCAATTTAAATAATTAATATTAATATTTATTTATAATATTGCTTATTGGCAAGCTGCATATTTTATTCTATGTTCACGAAACCACAAATAATAATAATAATACATTAATACCTATAGGTTAGAGCCTTAGACCCTTAGAGGTACAACTACGGATCAAGAATTTTCTCATGGGAGGATATTAAATTTGTGTGTACATATATGTATAGGTACGCTTTTTTAATAAAGACATAAAACAATAAATTTATATTACAAAATGCTTTATTTTACCTACAAGGTGGAATTTGACCCCTATATCATCCCTTTAGATCCGCCACTGTACTACTACATAATAATATGAACCATATAATAACAGATATCTAGTATCTACCTATATGAATACCTAATTTAATTATTATAAATTAAAAATATTATTTTAAATAGTTAATCTTATCTTCTTAATTTCCTTACGTAATTGTCATTTTCAAATTTCAATTAATTCGTTATTTACAATTAGAAAATCGGTATTTAATAATATATAAATATAATTTAATATATTCATGTAAATATACGTGAATCAGTGCCCTACCTAATTAATGTGATGTTTTGTATAGAGTGTATTGGTAACAGGTACCTAATGAATAATGATTAATGTTCAATAGAGATAGATAAAATCAACGAACTCTAATATTGTTTATGACAAATTAATATGTTTCCTATATTTAAACTCGATTACAGATAGGTAAAGTACCTAATGCTAACAGTTTCGAAATATTATAATAATAACAACTTTTATATAAACTTGTATTACAGAGAATAAAACAAACATTAGTTTTGATCTGATCTTGAAAAGTATTTATTATTTAATGACATAGAAATATATTATTATAATACCAACCTACATTATATTTTGATACACGCTGTATTACGTATTTACTCAGGACCTCGGGTAGTTATAACTTGTATTAGATTTTAATAAGTATAGACTTATTCACTTATACTATAGTCTACAATTATTAATTATTATAGATACTAATGTGGTATAGAAGATTCTTAGATAAATTACATGACTTAAATGTATTATATTTTAAATTTAAAGTTAATAATATCAACTATTGTCTATAGGTACATGCAGTGGTTATTTTTTCTGGGTTTCCGTAGTGCAAATTTTTTCATGGTGTATCTAATATTTGGAGATGATGGAGAATCCCCTTACCCACTCATGGTCCATTACTATATATTGAGTGCAGTGTTTATTATTATAAGTGTTCAATAAAAAAAGAGGAGGGAAATTAATTTCTCCCATACCCCACAATAGAAGAGCCTAAGTAGGCCACTATAATTTTTAATTAACTAATGTTCCAATGGTATGGGGAAAATGGTGAATTTACAATTAATACCCATATTATGTTATATCTTATATGCATACATTTTATTATTAATTAAAAACTTATTTTTAATTCGTGTTTTGGTTATTTTGTTTTCATCTTTTTCAGCATCAGGAAAAACACCTTAAGACTATCTTTGCTCAGTAGTTTCTATAGATGTACCTACCTATAATAAAAACACAGGTGCACACTTTCATTTTTCGTAAAAGTGTGTTGTAGTACATACAAAAATAGCCACTGAGTACATATTATATAGACGTGTTAATTTTTATAGACGACATTTTTTAAATTAAAGCCTCATATTTATATACTTACTTATAAAATAAAACTGCTGAACAAACGGTATTTGACAGTGAATAACCTATAGTAAACTACCTGTAAGCCATATATATGCTATAATATCAAATTCAGTGTTTAAATTGAAAATAATAAAGGACCTGAGCCGGTACTACTATTTTATACTGTGATAGGGAAATGGCACAAATTAATATCCGACATAATTTTTCTTAAAATATAGATTTAATTTGTTGACAATAATATAGTGGATTTTAAATTATAAATATTTTTAAAATTAAAATTATTCCTATTGCAGCATATAGGTATTTCAGTATTTGACGTAATGCTATTAAAATAGGAATTTGAATTACATAAAAAAAAGTTGTTTTTTTAAAACACTAACTAAATGACTGTATGTGACGAATCAGGTGACTATAAATCCATTTACTGAATTCACATAGATTATATTTAGAATTAATAAATATGTAGTTGAAATAGTGAAATGTTGTATTTAATAAAAATTGTTCATGTCACATGAGGGGTGAAGGGAAAAATCGCAGTTTTTTTGGAACGCAGTTTTTAAATCGTTAGATTGAGCACCCCACTAAATTTTTTCTAATTCAAGCATTGGTTAATCCTTACACTGTATACATATTATACTATTGCATTATGTAAAATAAATTGGAAAATTATGGGATATATCAATTCAATCATACAAATAATTTATTAAATTTAAACAATTATTTATAATTTTCAATTTTCTATATATTCTAAGGAGAAACATGTCCCCTTTTGATCCCTTTATATAGGCGCACTTTTAAGTAGATGCAATTTTCAATCAAAACCATACTCTACTTGTGATAATCGGACCATTATTTTTAACCAAAAAAAAGTTTTCAAACCATCAAAAATAAAGAAAAATAATACAATTTTTATAAAACAAAAACATTTTTTACTTCGCTTTGAATCTAAAAGTGATTTTCTAGTGGCAATCATTTCAACAAATGATTTATTTGTTAATTAAATGTGCAGTTTTTAAATATTTTTCAAACAAACTTATTTTAATTAATTAATTTTTATTTAAAATTAACGTAAAATAAATGACAACACATCCTCTATAATTCACTATATATTATAAATCAAAACATTTTTTTTTATGATATTTTTAACGAAAAAATATTAAATATAGAAAATATTTGGTCTAATTACTTACTTGAAGTTTATTTTTCTTGCTTTAACATTTGCAAACTCTTTTACTAAATCTATTTCGTTTAATAGTTTTGTCAAGCGTCAATTCACGTTCAATTGCAATCATTGCTAATGCACTATATCAATCATTAATCATAGTTGATCGTAGATAAATTTTTATTAATTTTAGTTTACTGACATTTCTTTTTCCACTAGTAACAGTTAGTTACTGGTATTGTTGAAAGTATATACGCAACGTTATACAGACATTGGGGCTACACAAAGTCTCCTATATTTATAACAAATTGTAATAACTCAATGGGAGATAGATTTGATTGGACCATTGTCGTCAAAATGTTAAATTATTTATTTAAACGCCAATTCAATTCTAATTGAAATCACCATTCGTCAACACGAGTTGTAAATCTGCACAGTGGTTTATAAGTTCATGGTATATGATATCATTAATTGTGAATTCAATGATATAATGTATAATAATAATTGCTGTATTTATGAACAAAATGCCGCCCGAAGCAATCGTGCATGTGATTTAAGCCGGATCTGGGAGCTTCTGACTTTTGATTGTCAAAATATTACTCAATTTATATTTATTTTTTACCTAAATATACATTTCCAGTCTTGTAAAGTTATACATAGTCGATTTTCACAAATGTTTTATTTTAAAAATATAAATACACTTAACAGAAAATTAAAAACAAAAAAATATTATGTTTTTATAATTATAATACTAATAATTAATAGCAATTAATATGTTAATACTAACTAGTTATCCGTGATTGTTCATGATTTGAACTATATATTCAGTGAGATCATTTTATAACATTAATATATAATGTCAATTGTAAATAAAATTCGATTAAATACCGAATATTAATTGTATTTGATATGAGTAAAATATCAAATCAATAATCAATATGTATCATTACTAAAAAATACTTAATAAGTATCGATATTTACTCTTATCGATAGTATCGAAATGTCCTTAGTTTCATATGTTTACAGAAATAAAACAGTTTCTATTCTCATTTATCCATTTCATTGAAAATATATTTTTAACTGTTATATTTTATATTAAACAATTGGTTACAATTCGATATTTTTCTAAATTATGATGTCGGAAGACGAACATTTCTTTAACCAAAGAATAACTGTACACAAACAGAAGAATGTACCTGGTCATTATTATGATAAATGTGTATACGAAGATAAATGTGTATACGAAGATAAATATGTATGCGAAAATAAAGGTACATACAAATTTGAACGTTTGTTTGAAAGAACGAGACGGGCACCTTACAAATACATAGATATAGACCAGAGGAAGCCAAACTCATTGACGAATTCAGATGATGTTAAATTCCGAGAATTGTTCTTCATGGTTATGATGTTTTGCATAACGATTGTAACGAACATGTTTAGCATAATATTTGATCCATTTTTACCATTTTTACCTATTCCGTTGAAACTTGGTAAATTCATATTGAAACGTATCCAGCACGCGTTCAAATCGAAATCGCGCCTTCGTATTCCATTCAAATTGTTTTGGCTATTTGTACAGTGCTATGTTTTATTCAATGCCATCATGTGGATTATACATATAATATATACAATTATTAGGTTTTTTTTACCATGGTGGTTTTTAAAACTCGTAAAATTCTTTGTCAATGTTCTCATTTAATATATTAATAGTTAAAGGCTATTTACTCAGCATTATTACAGATTTCTCTTATTTACTAGTTGCAATATATACGTGAAAATTTATATTTATTGAATGCTGTTTTTAAAAAAGATATTACTAAGGCAAGGGCCACAACATATAATATTACCTTTATTACTTTTTTTTTAAAAAAAAAAAAGATGTCTCATAAAAAAGTAATAACAATAACTTTTTATTATTAAATTAGTGAAATGTGTAAAGATAGACATTTTAAAGATTATATTTGTATGTTAATTTAATTATGAAACATGATGTTAATTTATAGGAATTGTTATTATTTATTGAAGAAATTATATTTCTGTCATTATTTTGAATAAAACTTAAATACTTACTTTAATATCAGGGTATGCAAAATCTGTTGCTCCTTATTATATTACCTATTATAATATTGGATATTGGTAATACCATTGATAATAGTATAGTCAATTTAAATTATGTATATTAAACCACTATTAATAGTGATCACAGTATTACACATTGATGAATATTGTGTAATATTTATTGTTAATGTTTATTATTTTACAATAAATAATAATTTTAAATTGTAATCCATTTATTATTTATCATATAAAATATACCTTAATACTAAATTATAAGTTGATATTATGTATAATAATATTATCATACATGATAATTATTACTTACGCAAAACCAGGACCCGGTTTTCAACGATTTCGTAGCTCTATATTTAGTCCGAAAATCAATTTATATGTTACAATTATATCATTATATAGACTATCTACCTATGAGAATACTCAAACAAACTTACAAAATCCTACATTTAAAATTGCATTAGTTATCGAGTTATCGTAATAAAATTAAAATCGAATTCGTCAAAATCACAGTTTTCGCGAATTTCGCAGTTTTCCAGCCATTTTTTTGGAAATTTTTCTTCTGCCAAATAATAACTTTTGAGAAATTCAAAAAATGAAATAAAGTATCAAGTAGATGCAATTTTTAACCGAACACATACTCTATACTTGTGAAAATCGGACTATTATTTGATATATCTATCTGAAAAATTGTCTTCAGACTTTTGAAAACACTAAAAATATCATAATATTCAATTCTACTAAATATTATATTTTTATGAGCTTTATAAAAAAATTGTGACTTACTATTTTCAAAATATTTTGTAAATAATTTAAAGTAGTATTATATGATTATGCTTCGATAAAATTTACTTAACTGTTTAATTCAAAATTGCAGGTAATATTAAACATTTTTTGATAAATTTCAAAGTTCAAAAAAAGTTTAAAAAAATTAAATTGTGGTTGCCATGAATTTGATTTGGGATATTTTGGGATAACTAACGTTTTTAACGTAGGGATTGAAAAATGTTTTGAGCATTCAATTTACAGTAATATTGTATATCTGACTCAGAATTATTTTTAGGACTATGCAATATCATAGAATTCAAATCTTAATTGTAATAATAAATCACTGATTTATTTGATGACCGAAGGGACGATGGAGGAACGTCCAGAATCGACTTTCCTGCTTTTTTTCTTATTTACTTATTTGATTTATTTAATGTTGGTATTTTTTACTATCCAAATTTCAAGTTATAATGATGAGGTGATTGGGGGCAAAGCGAAAATCAATTACTTATGAAGTCGCTACCCGAACTAAAATCCTGCGTTCACTACTGTTTACACCTATTATACCTAGTTTGATATATTGGTATATAATATAATATAATTTATAGACATCTATTATGTATTTATGTAATACGGTTACGGTATAATACTATAATATATTATGAAAACAATACCGGTTTACAAATTACAATACATAAATACAAATATACTATACCCAGCTACAATAATAATAACGGTTTATACAGTATACCACAAAAATGGTTTATACGAATAGATGACTAAAAGTATAAAAAAAACTAGTAGGCTAGGTACGAATTACTATAAGTACACCTGTATAGGAGTTCGCGCGGTTGTTTGGAAAACGACACTCCATAGTACGAGTGGAAAGTGGATCCTGGATTATTGCGTTTCAAATTTTCTACAGGTAGACGTATAATATTATTATATATAATTATATCAACATAATATAATGTTTCAACCGAACGAGATTATTCTCACGTACGCGATTTGGATTTTACAGCCGAGTACACTATCATAATACAATACGTTAATATAGGTAAGCATTAATATTATTATTTATTATGCATATTGTTATCGTTCACGAACATACGACTATTAATACCTATTACGGGTATAACGTACACGTACATTTTACACATTATATTTATTAGTTTTTATAATTTTATTACAGACTCGTTATCTGTGTCGGCGGCACGTAAAAACAACATGTTTGCGAACGCAAGTCGACGCGGCCAAAGGTTATCCCGCCGGTAGAATAATATTATAATATTTCAATATAAATATCGTTTATTACGGCCGTTTTAGTATTTAGTGTTTTATCTTATCGACCTCAGGTTTATTATTATTATTTACGATAGGTAACCTATTTCTCATGATATTGTGGTCGTTTTCGGACTTCGGGTTATCGGAATACTTTACGGTTTTATTGTTAAGTGTTGTTTCTTGAGCAACGGACGGACGGTTAGTGCGTATTACGACGGCACGACGCAACTTCTGTGTTCATAACTACGTATTATATTTTTATTTTCGACGCGAATAGAATTAGGAAAGTTTCCAATTTTTTTTCAACAGTTTTTGCTGCCAATTAATTCCTTGGCCAGCGATTGAACATGGGCGGCAAACACTCTAAAATGGATCCCATGGACGTGCAAGTGCCCGAATTGAATAATCAACTTGATCGTGATCCTTACTTAAGGCCGTACGAAAGAGAATTTAAACGCAGGTAAAAACAAACTTTTAATTTTATATATCGTATTATTTTGTTATTTATTTTATATACCTATGATATATGTATTATAAATATTAAAATATCTATTACTGGGAGTATTAACAACTTTCAAATATTGCCTAGATTCATCTTGGACACCTATAATATTACCTATATTGGACAATACTTTTCAGTCTATTAATTATTATACTATCTTTTTTTTTTTTTTTTCTATATCAGTGCTATACAATTTTAGTTCTAATTTTTTTTTTTTTAAAGTCAAAATAATAATTTTGTTGATTTGAATTTTAGACAAATTAAAAAAAAACCTCTTAGAAATGTTATTTAAAAAAATTGGTTGGTAAAATATTTAATAAAAACAATACCTAAACTATCTATAATATAGGTACCTGATTAATATACCTACAAATTTTAATTATGTATGGTGGTAAACTGGTAATATCTATACCTATTTTGTTTTCCCATCAAATATAGTTAAAATTATATTATGTTTTTCCTATTTTATTAGTTTATATATATATATATATATATATATATTAGCTATGCTATGCCATTAGCCAATATTAGTGATACAATTTAGCATTTAATCTATTATAATAATTTAATATTCCTGTTCAGCTCAATGACTTATAGTATAATACCTAATAATTCTATTATGATAAAATAATATTCATATTTTTTACTAATTGAAAAAATTATAAATAATCAATCTAAAGTTCTCAAATGTTTTTCTGCTACCTAACTTTTTATCTAATATTCAAATCTACAAAATTACTATTTTGACTTATACTATTTTTATACATAGTGTTCTTTCATTTTTCCTAAAATAATGTTTTAAATTTTTACTAGTTATATATCTTATATATTAACTTACCATATAATGTTTAAAAATATAAAATCTTGTAGTAGGTAACAGGTAGGTATTAAAATAATTTAATTATTTAAAAAATTTTTTGGTTGAAAATATTCACCTTATTCAAAGTTATGTATTTGTTACATCTTTCAGGATCACATAATATTATAATAGTGAACTAACATTTTCAATTGTTTTAATTTTATAAATAATAATATAATATGTATTATACATTTATAAAAAAAATACTAGATAACAGACTCATTAAAAATATAAATCAATGTTGTCAGAATTTAAATTATTGATATAATGTTAATTAATTGTTATTTGACTTTAAATAGCTTACCTAGATAGGTATACCTAATAATATGATTTGTGTTTAAAATTTAAAATAATTTTTTTAAAGTTACAAGTTACTAAAATATCTATGTAATTTTTCAGGTATGCATGTTTTTTAGACCACTTAGAACGAATAAATAAAGAGTCCAACTTGGAAACATTTACAACTAGTTACAAAACATTTGGTATACATTTCAATAATGATGGATCTGTATATTGTTTGGAATGGGCGCCAGGAGCAAAGCAACTCTATCTCACTGGTGACTTTAGTAAGTACTTGTAACAGTAACAGTTGTAACTTGTCTATATTTCTATTTCTATATTAAATTTAAAATTACATGTTTACTTATTTATTCTACAATACGTAGTTCTTGTATTATGCAAGTTTTTTAAAACTTTAGGTATAAAACATTAATTATACTTAAAATACAATTTGCAACCCAAAGTAGTTTACCCTTGTTAGCTGTAGTAGTCATAAATATTACTATGGATTATGATGTACCTAATAGCATAGATTATTTGTAAATTTAATTATTTTCATATAATCTGACATAGTATCTATACTATAATATATTAATATCTGATATAGTACCTATAAAATAAAATATAAACTATAAGGTAGATATGCCTTTTATGTTTTTTTTTTATGGTAGCTAAAATAATATAAAAATATATATTATCAAATATATTATTTATCAACTAATAAGGTACAATATATATTTATACAACTGTTATTTTATAGATGATTGGAACAGAGAAAATTATCCATATAAAAAACTCGAATACGGAAAATGGGAATTGACAATACCACCCAGTACTAATGGTACGCCTGTCATTAAGCATTTGTCTGAAATAAAGGTTTACTTCATGTTATTCCGTATGTTATAATTATTTACCTTATTATGATATATCTTTTTTGTAGATTGTTGTTGAGACTTATAGTGGTGAAAAAGTTGATCGTCTATCACCATGGGCAACTTATGTTGTTCAACCACCTCGTGAACAAGGTGTGACTTTTAAACAAAAAGTTTGGAATCCATCAGATTACGTAAGTTTTTGTTTTAATTACATATAATTTTATTTATTAGCTACCATTAGTTATGTTAAAATATTATAGTTTCTCGATTAACATAAAATAATACTCAACAATCATATATTACAAAATTAAATAAATTTTATAAGAAGAAACCAGTAGACAAAATATATATAATTTACTAAATTTTGCAGGTTTACCAATTTAAATATCCCAAAGTTCCAAAACCATCAAGTTTACGTATATATGAATGTCATGTTGGGATTGCTACATCAGAGTATAAAGTTGGAACTTATCAAGAATTTAAGGACAACATGTTGGATCGCATTGTTAATTTAGGTGATGTATGTTTGAACGTCAATTGTATGTCAATTTACTAAATATTGCGTAATTTTAGGTTACAACACTATACAAGTGATGGCTATAATGGAACATGCATACTATGCTTCATTTGGATATCAAGTGACAAGTTTTTTTGCAGCTTCAAGGTAATTATATTTGTGATAAACTGATACCTAAAATTTTTCAGTGTGCAATGTAGACTTAAGTATAAAGATCACCTATTGGATTCATTTTTATTGTCTCTAAGCTTTCGGATATGGAAGAATCTAATATTAGGAATATTCCAAATTTTTTAGTGATTTGCGTGCCGTAGTGAGATGCTGACAATTTATAATTTATAAACTGAACTATCATGTTAATTAATTGTATTGAAAAACTTTTTAAGTTTTAATTAATTTTTTTTTTTTTGTATACAAGTTGGTTATACAGGAAATGTTATACTAATGTCAGGAAGTTGACGCAATAATAAACAGTAGCAAAATTATAAATTAATTAATATTTCAGTCGTTTTGGTACACCTGAAGATCTTAAAGAATTAGTTGATGTAGCCCACAGTAAAGGTCTTTATGTAATGTTAGATGTTGTACATTCTCACGCGTCTAAGAATGTATTGGATGGTTTAAATCAGTTTGATGGCACTAATGGTGGTTTCTTTCATGATGGAAATCATGGAAATCATCCCCTTTGGGATAGTAGACTTTTCAATTATTCAGAGTAAATAAGATACATTTTTTTTTTCTAATATTTGTCAAATTTACAATTATTTTTTCATATAGATATGAAGTATTGAGATTTTTGCTATCAAATTTACGATGGTATATTGAAGAATACCATTTCGATGGCTTTAGGTAAAAACATTTACAATATACATAACTTATATGTATATATAAAGGAAATAATAATACAAATTAATTATGTTTTATATCAGATTTGATGGTGTTACATCAATGTTATACCATTCTCGAGGTGCTGGACAAGGATTCAGTGGCCATTATGATGAATATTTCGGTCTCAATGTTGATACAGATGCATTGATTTATTTAATGTTGGCAAATTACATGTTACATAAATTTTATCCTGATTGCATAACTGTAGCTGAAGTAAATATTTATAAAAATATTAAATTTATTTTTCTTATTATCAAATTCTTTTATAAAGTATAATATATAAAAATATAGGATGTATCTGGAATGCCTTCTTCTTGTCGGCCTGTAAATGAAGCAGGACTGGGATTTGATTATCGATTAGGAATGGCTATTCCTGATATGTGGATTAAACTTTTAAAAGAAATTAAAGATGACGACTGGAATATGGGAAATATTGTTCATACACTTACTAATAGAAGGTGGATGGAAAAAACTGTTGCATATGCCGAATCTCACGACCAAGTTAATATCACAAATTTTTGATTTACTATTATGCTGAACATTTGATATATTATTCAACATATATATATATATATATATATTATATAAATGGACACAATATTTGAATAAATTATTTAATATATTCATTTAGATAATAATATAATATAATATATTTAAATACCGTAATGAACACTCAACAGTAATAAACACTGATCTATATATTGTGGGTAATATGGTCCTGCCTGGGCAATGTGAACCTTATTAAAAAAAAAAAAAAAAAAAAGATTAAACCATCATAATAAAATTATTTTACCATATTACTGTATTATTAATCAGAACTAATATTTAGCTAAAATAACATTTAACACATGTTAAATTATTTTGAAAAATATACTCCTATAATCTGAAATATTATTTCAAAAATAAGTAATTTCCTATATCCCATCAAACATATTTTGTAGTATTATTTATAATAAAGTCGTTAAATGTAAAAATAATAAATAATAATTATATTATTAATAATATAATACAATAATATTACATAATAAAACTGTGGTATTATGATATAATCTCTTTTTTAAATAAGGTGTGAATCTTATTACTCGTAACATATACACTTAAAATTTAGTGCCATAGTATCCATATTTATTTAAATTTATTTTGCTAAATGCAATTAATTATTATCATATTATACTCATTGAATGAATTTAACAAAAAATGTGATTTAACTGAATTTAAATATTTATTCAGGCTTTAGTTGGAGATAAAACAATTGCATTTTGGTTAATGGATAAAGAAATGTATACTCACATGTCTATTGTAAGTGATCCATCTCTAATAATCGATCGAGGAATAGCATTACACAAAATGATTCGTTTAATTACAAATGGACTTGGCGGAGAAGCCTATTTGAATTTCATTGGTTAAGTTTTATTGATTTGTTCTGTTACAGTTTAATTATAATTGTTTATGAATAAAATAGGTAATGAATTTGGCCACCCTGAGTGGTTAGATTTTCCTCGAGATGGTAATCAAAGTTCATATCATTATGCCAGACGTCAATGGAATTTAGTTGATGATGAACAATTAAAATACAAATTTTTGAACAATTTTGACAGAAGTATGAATAACTTAGAAAAGAAGTATGGATGGTTAAGTGATAATCCAGTAAGTTTTTATCGTTTTAATTTTACTAAATTATATTTATAAAATATGATGTTTGAAATTGTAGGGTTATGTAAGTTTAAAACATGAGGACGATAAAATAATTGCTTTTGAAAGAGCCGGATTATTGTTTATATTCAATTTCCACCCAAACAAAAGTTTTACGGATTACAAAGTGGGTTTAAATTTATCAGGTTCGTTGAAAATAGTTTTAAATAGTGATGATTCAGAATATGGCGGTTTTAATAGAATTGATGCTACAAATGTAACATATTCTACTTTCACTGGCGAATGGAATGGTCGACTTAACCATATTAATGTAAGTAAACAATTGTTGTATAGTTCGAGATTTGAGTAGTAGAATTTATTTACAATATTTAATAATACATTTGATTCAAAATCAAAAAATATAATAATAAAACATCATTTGTCAATGAATGTTATGATATATATTTCAATTATATTATACATGAAATAAGAAATGTTATAACTAAATAAAATAGATTTTAAAATTAAATAACTATTTTATTACAAATGTATAATTATCTATAAATTGAATATTTAAATGTCAAAGGTCTAGAATCTCTCCTTATAATAATAATAATAATAATAAAACCAAACTAGCAATACAGTTAATTATTATTGCTACTTATGTTAATTATAATAATGCTAAATATTTGTGAATATGTTTTCAGCTATATTTGCCCACAAGAACTGCATTGGTGTTTGCTACTGCAGATTGAATATTTGAAGGGGTCTGCTAATCTTGGAGAATTATGATAATAAACTACACAATATCAATTAAGATATTAAATTAATAATATTATTATTATTGTAATTAAGATGTTGAATTTTTAATATTTTATTTTAAAATCAAAAGAGAATTGTACCAATTATATATATATATATTTTAATTGGATTTTAAATCCGTTGTTAATAATCGCCAATAATATATAGCAAATAAAATTTTTTTAACTGGCTATAAATTTCCTATTATTTTTAAAATAGTACATTGTATCTAATAATTTCAGTAAATTATCAAGAAATAAATTCAAATATAACATAATCATTCATCAGTCTCCACTATCTATAGCAAAATAATATTATTTAATGATTTTAGTTTTCTTTTAAAAAAAGGTAAAACTGTATATATTTATTTAAAGCCATAATATACTTTTACAATTGGATCTATAATGTCTAATAATCAATATATGCGAGTATTGTCCTTGGGAGTTCTCATTGAATCTTATAATGGCAAAAGATTATTATTAAATAATCTTTTTTAGAATGCTTAAATTTATTTTTAATATAAATTGTTGTTATCTAAGATAAAATAAACTAGGAACTTTTTGATATAGATGTATAGATATTTTGAAATAATAAGAGTTACAAGAGTTACAAGTTATAAAATAAAATATAATTAACTAACTATGAAAGAAATCTCAAGTATAGAACAATAAAGTTGGATCCTAATAAGTAGCAAATAAATCTTACTAATAATAATTATTTAATAAACACAAAAAAAAAAAAAAAAAATAATAATAATACTTATCGCCAAATTATAGTTTTATATAAGTTTAATTACTTTATATAATTGTGTTGTTAACCATTAGTCTTCGATTGGTCCATCTTGCTTATTTAGCAATAGTGTTGTCAATATCGCTAGATAAAAAATTGTTATGAACTAGTGGATCTTTTTGTTCTGTCATTGTAACAGTATTTTCAGCTACAGGTGTTTTCTTGATAAATGATAATAGATCTTTTTTTTTGGGTATAACAGGTTTATTTGGAGGTACAGGAGGGGGCGTTCCTCGGCCTACAATTGTTGATTGTTTTTTCATAAGGCCTGAATAATTGTCGGGAGTATTTGGAACAGACATGTTACGTTGAAGACCCAATGACTTTTTGATAACAGATCCACATGCATTTTCTGGTTGCATATTATAACCAAATGGTACAGGTTGCTTTTTAATTGTGTCGGAAAGACAAACATTGTCACTTTGAAGTTTATCTCCCTAAAATAAAAAACATATATACATAAAGTTTTAAAAGTAAAAATAAATGTATTTATAAATAAAACATGTACCTGTGTATTGTTTTGACTACTTGAAGGAGTTTTTGTACCCAATAAACCTTGACCAGGAATTACAGACCTTGCCATTCCAGTCACTAAGAAATAACACATTATTATTTATGGGTAAACATAATTATAATCTCAGTTTCACTGAGAATAATATTTATTACATTTCAATTTCACTTATTAAATACACTAATTAAAGTGATAATTTGATTATCAATTAGTAATTTTGTACTATAAATATATTTTATATTATAAGTTTCAATTTCCATAAATTGCTGATATAGACTACTTTTTAAAAATTAAAAAATACCTATATAATTATTAGGTAAAATTAAATATCCTATATTATTATTATTCTCAAAAAAATTGTTTATGTATTAATATAAACTTATTATTGGATTATGCGCAACATTATTAAGGCATACTGCACAAAGATACAGTGAACATTATGAACTAAATGCTTGTTTTTTAGTGGCATTAAGTATTCATATGATTAAATTATATGTTTTATTTTATATGAAAAAAACTTACTGGGACCAGATACGCGTACACTAGATACTGTGGCAGTGGGTAGTACAACTTTTGCAACATTACTAATTATAGAATCCTTAGAAGAAATCGTTTTTCCACCTGAAACTATTAAATTAATAATGAAAACAACTTTAATTGAATGTTGTGAAATGTTATAAATTTATTGGTAAATGTAAATAACCTGAAGATTTAGATAATTCCAGAAAATTATTCTGTAGAATTTCATTCAATTGTTTTTCTAAAGAAACAATTTCTGCACGACAATTTTCCAATTCAGCTTCCAAAGATTGTGTTCTTAAATTATAATAAAAGTATTAATATTTTATATAAACTCTTTAAAATAATGTTTACAGACATATTGAATTAGATTATATTCAATTAGGTATTAACTTATACTTACTTTTTTTCTTCTAAATTTAAAGCTGAAATCATTTTTTTACTTTCAGTATCAAATATAACTAATTGTTTTTCTAACTCAGCTTCCATTTGTAAAGATTTTTTACTTTCTTCTTCTAATTCACCAGATAAGCTATCAATTTTGATTTTTTCTTCATTTAATATCTAAAAGAACGAGTTCAATAAATATAATGCCAGGCACCTGAAGTATAGGTTAGGTTAGGATGTTGTTCTCTCTTGGTTCTCGGTTAATAAAAAAAAAAGATGTTAAATATGATTAATATAGTTTTGAAAAATTGCTATTATTTATACAAAGTCGTATAGAATATTAATACCTTTGAATGTTTGTTTTAATTTTATTACACTTTTTTCTCCAAGATAAGTTAAATTTAGGTAACAGCTAACTTGTGTATATTAAGTATAGAATTAATCACACAAAAGAATAAATACTGCTGATTTTAAACCACAAAAATGATTTTAAATTGGTCCCAAAAATTATGTTTTAAAAACAATTTATACTTTTTAAGATTTTAACAATTATAGATATTGTTTTTAGAAATTGAGAACCAGAGTCCATAAACATTTATAAACAAAATATTTTTTTAAGTCTTTGAAATCGATTAATATATAATCGATATAATTAATATATAGTAATGAATAGGGCTAGGAAAATGAAGTACTAAAAACCTACAATAAAGGATTTAAAAAATTGCCAATAATGCTACAAAAAAAGCATTTTAACCAGGAAAATGCAACTAAAAAAGACGAACATTTTTAAGTTTAGCTAAAAAATATTTTTAATATCAAAAAGTAATTTATTAAACACATTTTTATATGTTCACATCAATTAATTCTTAGAACAACTAAACAGCTTATTGCGTCTGAAGTCTAGACAGTCAACGTATTACGTAACCACTACTCTCCACTTGGTAATCACTTTGACAAAATCTAAGAATTTATTTTCACAATACTTTCCGATAAAGCGATAATATTTCACTACGAAATCACGAAATATATATAATAAATAATAATACAATTAAAATAAATTAATAAATAATAATTTAGATAAATATGTATGTAAATGTCCTAAAAATGTTAAATATACTTATAGTTAACAAAAACTAATTAAAAAGCTAATAAATTGATAAAAAATACCAAAAAAACATGTATTTACGAATATCATAAGAAAATGCAAAAAAAGCAAAAACAAAATTACATATTTGAACTCTGTGATGAACGAATCAAATTATGTTTTTGATTAGCTATGTTCTGGAATACTATGAAAGAAAATGCAAATACTACAAAATTCTAGCCATGGTAATGAATCTATGATTTACCTGTCCAAGATCTTCTGATCGTTTTCTTTCTTCATTGTACTTCATTACAATTTTTTTTCTTTCTGCTAGTAGAAAAAAAATTATCTGTTTATGTTTCAAGCGTTCTTCTTCAATAGTATTTTGAAGTTTTTTATATTCGAATTGCAACTGTTGTTTTTTGTAACGTTCTATATCTAATATCTATATTAAATATAAATTTTAAAGAAATTATAAACTGTTTTACCATTTAATTTAATTAGTCTCATCTAGTCCAAATAAGACACTACAAATTAAACATTAATCTAATATAATATAAAATACAACTAAATTATATATTTTAGTGAGACACTGTTTAACAATACTTTTAACACAAAGTATACTGAAATAACTTTTATTTGAAAAAGACATCTCTACTATATTGTTTTATGATTTTCAACTAACCTTACGGTGCATCAATTGATTGTCCTTCAAAACATTAGCTATTTTCAAATGAGTTTTCCTTTGCTGCAATACTAAACTTTCAAGAGATCCTAACTGTTGATATGAAAGCCTATCATTATTTTTTTCAAATGTTGTTGCAAAGCAATCTCGTTGTAAAGCAGTTAATGGATCTTTTACAATGCAATCGATCCCTCTATTTTTTAACATAGATTTTACTTTTTCACACTGTAAAATATACAAAACAAAATAAAAAATTAAGAATATACAAATATTAGAATAAAAATCTGTTTTACCATAAACTGATAATACCATATATTAAAGAATTACCTTTAAAGTTGCGATAACTATATCTCTGGCTTGAAGTTCACCTTCTAAATAGCTTAAAATCTTTAATAAATCAGATTTATTTAAATCCATCCTTGGAACTTTCTAAAAAAATAAATAGTAATTTAAGTTAAAGTCAAATTATTATTTTTATATTTCTGTTTACCGGTTTCACAATATTTTGATCACTATTTTGAGATATATTGTCTTCATTTTGAGAACTATTACAGAATACAGAGTTGTCATTCTTGGCCGTCATTATGGAAATAATTCATTATCCTTTTCAAACATAAAAAACAAATTACATTTATAAATTAAAAAATTGGGTAATTTATATATTTATTAGACATTTTAAAGACAAAATGTTTTTATATTGTAGTAATCATATATTTACAAATAGTTGGTCGATAAGGGTTATTAAGAAGAAGGACATGACTCGATGGCTTCCAGGACTATAGGGGAAAGAATGAGAAGTGTTAGTCCCTCTACCCTCATTAAAAATTGTTATACTGTACACATGTATATCAATACCAGATACAAACGAAAACAAAACGGTAAACTAGTTATAAAGTATAACTATAATATTGTTTCAATGTCACTTTGATAACACTAGAACCTGAATTTTTGTTATAATTTTTATTTTTTGTAAAATTTAAAAATAATCATGAGAATGGTCATCAAGAGATGCTCGGTGATTTTTGAATTTCGCGTTAACTAAGTGGAATGTCTTGGTGAAAGATTGTTCAACTATAGTCGAGTATACTTACGAGATTTAGAAATCGTGTTTGATTTGTATTGTATTTTTTTCCGCGTATCTGACACTGACGAGATGCATAATACATCGATGTGCGAACTTTTACGTCGTTGTCATATTACGGTAAACACGGCGAGCGATCGGAGAAAAACGAGTTGGGTATTACGTGAAACGGGCAGAAAACATAAACAAAACGGGGCGTTTTGGTAAAAATTGACAATTTCGTGTGTTCCTTATCTCAATTTTCAGGATTGTAATTTTCATTTTTCACGCACGGTATCAATGTTTTGCGATCACAATCTGGTGACGGGGAGGGAATTGATTAGACGTTCACGACCACGCATAGATCGCGTACGAGTCTTTGCTGGGAAAAAGTTCAAAGGATGCGCGATCAATTTTTCATTACAACAATATTATGTTGTATTGTTATTGTTTTACACGAAGTGATTTCAAACGATTGATGTTACGGCTATATTTTTTCAGTAAGGAAAATCGTCCGGAATCTCCGGCGGCGAAAAAGTAATAATGTTGAAATTATTACTGCAGTTTGTTGTATGTCTCGTCGAAAATATCTCGACAAATATAATAAACTAACAAGTTGATATCAAAACGTTTTTATTTATTATTATGACCGTCTACGTATAAATATTTTGAATATTATAAAAAGCGCGCGTACGGTCCGCCGACAGGTATGTCGAACAAACGGAATCGCGGTTGTCCACTAGTCCCATAAACCTCCGCAACACAATGTACGAGTACAATGTGTTATGTCGAACGCGGTATTCTAGCGGGCGCATTCGTAAAGCGTATGGGAACACGACAGCAGACAGCTGCAGTTGCCGATTGCCGCCGATCCATCTCCCCGTCCTGCCGCGGGACACGGTATAATCATCTGGTAGTGCCTTGACGCGGCGGCGGTGTGGTGGCCACGACAGTCGGCAACCGTGGTGTATAGCGTTGTATACGCCGCGCGCGCTACACATAATCTTTACGGTCAGGGTCAACGTAACGAAGCATGAGTTGTTGTGTTGTGTACACTGTACACTCCATCGCTTTGTGTGTTAACCGGCCATATTGGAATGCGTAGTGATTGCACCACCACCACCGCCACAACGACCACCACCAACGCGGCGGCAGACTATTTTTTTATTCTTTTTTCCAATTATTATTTTTTTTTCTCAATCTGACGATTATTGATTAGAGAAAACATATTATTTTAAGCCATATGATTTTTCGCCGTATCGGTACTGAGAACATAATATTACGTCATAATATTATTATTACACCAGCAGCTATTTTAAATGACGATCATGAATAATAATATTTATAATCAAATCTGTTGACGAACGATGATGATAATAAATGAATTTTTCGGTGTAAAATTCAACGGTTGCCGTATTGCACGACGATAAAATATTGTACGAGCGCGCGCACGGTTTTTTGTTTTTCTCTCGCGACATCAACGCTCGCGCCATTTACGCATCGACGATATTATCGTACCTCTCTGGCCGCCGTATCGTGTAAACACGACGTTTCTCGCTTACGCAGTGTGCACGTCGCCGGTCACTCGATCTGAGTTTCGTACGCAATACGCACACGTACTATTTATTATACATATACACATACGAATAACGTAGAACAATAACAATAAACCAAGTGATAAATGTGGCTATATCTCGCGACCGACTGGCGGACCACTATGACAACAACAACAATAACAACACCTCCGCGCTGATAATGATAATGCGACCACCGCCGACGTCCCAAACGGATTCAATGTCGTTCCTGAAGTGCTTGTAGTTTCGTAGTTTCGCGTGACCGCTGGATATGCCTGATACTAGTCGGATCGAAACCTAATACTGCCCACGCTGTGAAATGCATTCAGTTTCGTCAGGTAACAATCATTTTTACACTGTATAACCCATATATATATATATATATATATATATACCTACTACAAATAATCATACATAAGTGTAGATAAGTCACAGATAATATTATATCTTAACTTTCCTCTTTAAACCATTTTGTGTTTGAATCTCTGTAACGCTACTGTCTATAATAATAATATTACAAATAATAAAATAAACCATCTACGCAATCAAGTATTGTGTCGTGTATTACGTAAAATTTAATCCTACACCGAGTATGTGATGCCAGCAATACTTGTTCATGGTGTTCTAGTTAACGTTTTACTCTTAAATGTATTGTCACCCTTAGTTTTTTTGATCAATATATTCGATTTAGTTATCGTTTCTTTTAGGTATGTTCTATTTTGTTATTAACAGCACGATAAATCTGTGTTGAATGATATTGTTGAAACTTGCCATTTTGGTTATACAACAGTATAGGGTATAATATACCAGGCCAAGGGTCAAGGTCTGAAATTATTAACTTAACTGTCTAACAATAACAACCTTTACCATATTAGGTACACATTGTTTTATTAAAAATTTTGATATTTGGTACTTACAAAGGTACTCGAGTTATAAATATGTGAGATTAATTACTATCAATATTGGTTTCTTTTTTATTCCTTATATCAATACAAACATATTTTGTGCATTTATTTATTTTATATCTATGTAGTTACTGAAGTAATTATGTAGGTATGTTAGTAAAAAAATACAGTTATTAGAATATAATAAAATCAAACAATTATAATGAATTTAATGATCAAATGTTGTAATACCTAAATAATATGATATACAAAAAATATACATAATTCTATTACTGTGCTAGTTTCACAATTTATAGGCAAAATTTAATTTGAGTATTAACATTCATATATGTCTTATTGTCATTTTTTGCTTTAAATATTTGTATTGATTATAGATGCTAAATAGATATATTAGTATATTAGTATCCTTGTGTTATCTCTTATTATTTACTGATAAATTGGCCTGTTCATTCATTTACAACATCACACTCAATTTCACTTATAATTTTCAATTATCATTTACAATATAATAATAATCAAATTTAAGCAAAATAAAGAGTAATATGCAACATAATATAGTATTTGATTTTACAAAATAGTTCAATGTTATCGGTATCTTTTCACCTGGTATCAAATAAGTTGTTATAATTATTTCAATTATATTTCATTTAAGTAGACACTTTTCAATCATTTATCTTTTATACCTATTTATGTATCTATAATTTAATAACATTTTTTGTTGTAAATATATATTTTTGCCTATATATTTTCTTCAAGTAGATTATTTAATAGTTAGATAAGTTAAGTAATAGGTACCATATTGGTATGCAAATAATTTTTTATTAATATTCACAAATCATTATAATATTGTAATATCTGTATAGAAATATTACAAATTATTATTAATAAAATACCTACTTATGTATATTAAAAAAAAAAAAAATGTTTTATTGGCTTTCTAAATTTAAAAAAAAAAAATATTTTTGAGTTTGAAGTTTTTACAGTATGATTATTAGTTATTATTAGGTTATTGGTTCAATATTTACTAAATAAAATTAATATTTATATATATCTAATAATAATTAATAAAATCTAAGTTTTCAATTATTTATTTCATCTGAACAAAATGTATTATTATTATTATACATTTTTATGGGATTTAATTCATTAAAAAAATACATTACCAATATAAACTAAATTATCCTTTGTATTAAATTTTTCTGTATAGTGGTGTATACATAACTAGTATATGCATATTATAATTAGGTATAAATAATAATGCATATATTGCTATTAAATTTTCTAAATGGTTTATTAGACTTGTTAGTGTCTATAATATGTTATTATACAATCTTAATTTATCATGATTAATTATATTTGAACTAGGATTTATATAAAATATTAATATCCTTAATTATATGTTTAATTTTTTATGAGATTGTTAGTTTTCCAATTATAATTTGTAGTATTAATTTATACAATGTATAAATAAACAGTGCTCACTATGTAATATAAAAATAAAAACATTATCTTTAAATATAATAATGGAATAGATAAATTTATTATTTAAAATTGAAAGTCATTTGAAAACAGCATAAATTGATTACATAAATTATTTTTGATATTAATAGAATTAATGTTTTTTTGGGTAAAATTTCTAAAGTAATATAGTTAATAGATTACAAATATTCACTAGAAACAATATTAATTATAGATAAAGTTTTGTTTAGATTTTTGGTCTAATTTTATTGGCCAACAAATGTTTTTAACATGTTATATTATTAGGTAATACTTGATTTAATAACTTGTTAAATGAAACTGGTAGAAAATAAACTTGAATGTGTGATAAAACAAATTAATTAACTATTACTGTTTTTTTTTTGATAATAGGAATATACATTCAAAATACCAGTTAACTTGTCGTTCATAATTGAGTATTATATTTTCTTTATAATAATTAAAATTTAATAATTGATATATTATATTAAAGTGTAATATTATTAATTATCTGTTTATCTAATTGTATTGTAGTAGATAGACAAATTCAATTTCTGTTAATTTGTATTTTATTCAATAAATTCTTAAACATACATTTATTACAAATTTACTCTAGAGTATAAAAAATCATATTGATTGTTAATTTAATTTTAAATTATTAATTAATATAATATTCTTTAATATAGATATTGCCATATTGGTAATGTAAGTGGCTATTAATTACCTATATATATATATAAATTAATATTAATAAATAAAAATGTTCTATGTATGTTTATTTAATTATTAATAATTAAAACACATTTAAATTTGTCTTATATTCATTGTGTTATGTATTTTATTAATATTATAAAGTATAGATACCTAATTTATTAATGGTAATTGTATAAAATCTAACTAATGATATTATATGTATAATTTATAAGTATCTAAATTTAAAATTTAAATAATGTCATTTTTTATGCTTGATTTTATGTAAACATATTATTATTCAATATGAAAGTATAGAATATGACAATTTCTTAAAAGTTTAAAGACGTTATATACAACATGAATAAGTTACTTACCTAAAATATATTGAAAGAAACATTTTTATTAACTTATTTTATAATAAATATTTTGACCCTGTAGATTGTAATTTAGGAAAATATTCAAAATTATTATAATATTTTGAATTGGGTTGAATCCGTTTTAAATAAATAATTTTAAACTTCAATTATATTTGTATTTAAAATAAATAGCATTATCATTAGGTACTAAAAATCGGGAATGACAGTTCCGGATGTTCATCTTTCGTGCTTTCGGTTCTCGGCAAAATTAGTGGTTTGTTGTAATTAAGATTTGAAACTCTATATAATATAATATGTAATACAGATAAACTATTACAAAATTTTACCACGTGTGTAAACTACCTATGAGAATACTTAAAACATACTCTAAATACTTCAAAATTTCATCAGTTAATGTAAATCTAAAATCAATTTCTTAAAAATTACGATTTCCGTGAATTTGTCGTTTTTTAGTTATTTTTTGGTAGTTTTTCTTCCGAGGAAAAACTTTTGAGAAACTTGAAAATAGAGATAAGTAAAGAAGCAACTATAGATGCAATTCGCTACCGAAAGCATACCTTACTTGTAGTAATCGGACCATTATTTCTACCCAAAATCGTATTTTCAGAAATAAAAAAAAAATTAATGTAAAACCAATACCTTTTTCGTTTCGCTCAGAGTTAAAAAATATTGATTATTTAAAAAAAAAATATCAAGGTCAATAAAGAAAGTGCCTAGAGTGACTCCCCAAATGGCTTACGTTTTTAATCATAATAATAGTTTTATAATTTTAAATATAAAACTAATATAATATATATATTACGAAAATCAAAAACTCATAGTAAATAGGTAGTTTAGAAAGATAAATTATTTTAATTTATGTCGCTATAAAAATATGAAATCTTTTACTATTTTCTCCAAAACATGCCTTAATTTTCGTTACCAATAATATAACTATTATTTAGTGATTTTATCAAATAATTTCAAATTGATAAGTTGATTTATATTTTTACAATGTTTGTCCGTATTTCTTAATATTAATTGTTACATACACGAAACGAGTTTATTTTCCATTGTCATATACTAAACTAATCTCGTTATTACCAAGCCATTGGCGTATTTAGAAATTTATCAAGGAAGTTCTGATTGTTTTTGGAAGATTTCATGTAAGTTTCCCCCCTCCTCGTTTTATAACATAAAAATTAATCACAAAATATTTAAAATTATTTTAGTTTTTTGGTCATAGGTGGGAGAGGGTTAACTTGGTTGACCTCCCTTAAATACTAAACTTAAATTACTCAAAAACGATATACCTAACAAAAATACAAAATATATACAAATTGGTAAATAATACCTTTAGATACTTATTACCTACTGCTTTATTAAGGATGTATAAATATGTAATGTTCTACAGTTATAATATAGTATATTTTTTTTCACGTTTAATTAGTTTGAGCAAATTATCAATCAATTATTAAATAATGATTTTACTACTTATATTATTATTAGAATTTATATTTGATTAGTTCTCGCAACTTTGAACTTAAAGATCATTGATTTTGAAGGTTAGTAAAATTAACAAATTTTCATGTGTACAATTAATTGATTAATTAATTAATTAGTTCAGTTTTACGATTAATAATGAAACAATTATTAATATTTCTTTTATTATATTTACTACTTAGTGATTATACGGAAAATTATAATTGGTATCATGTTTAAATAATAAATATTGCACTGTCTTAATTGATTGATATAAACATTCATACCTTAAAAAAAAAATACTATATGGACTTGGCAATTATGTATTTAAACAATAACTATTATTTGTTTAATTCAATTATTTTAATAACTAAACAATTTATAAAAATTGCTTTGAAAACAATAAGGTAAAAAAAAATATTTGAAATGAGTAGTAGATAGGTAATAGATACCTTTAAAAATGGGTACTTTTGATATTTTGATGAGATTTTAAAAATTGCAATGAAAAATATAATTCGTGATTATCTTATATTGATATTTAATTTTTAACCACTCTGATATATTTTTTTTTTTATTATTATTCTTGTACTTGAGAGATTCGTATCCTTATAATAATGTTAGAGAAAAACAATTTAATTCGATATTTTTCAAGTTCACAACAAATAAATTTAAATTTTTTAACCATTTAATTGATTCATTGTATTGTTGAGTATTTTTAACTTATGAGTTATGAGTATTAGCGGATGTTTATTATAATTTATAATATGTATTGCATATATTCTTAAGTTAAAGGTTTTATTATAAATTGTTGCAATGGTACAAAGCGCAATTTACACTATTCAAGAGGTAAATAAAGGAAGAGACTCATAAAATAAATTGAATATATAATATCCATGTGATGGTGTTGGTGCACGATAAAATTAGTTTTAAAAGTTAAGGAAGACACATTGAAAAGTATCTTTGCGTTTTTGCTAGAAGCAATAAAAAATAGGTACACTTGTAGATCAATAATACCCCTTCAAAGGCATTAAACATTTTTAATCGCCACGTATATCTATAATATAAAAATAACACGCAACATTACAATTTACAATTGGATTTTCGTGCAGTTTTTATTTTATAATATACGGCTTATTGATATAAAATATAACTGTATTATATTAGGTATGTACGTTTGTTTTTTGTTTTTACATTTTCCGACTTGTAATTTAATGCTAATAGCAGTTTGATTAAATACTAGTTACTCTACCTACTTATTTCATTTAAATTATGTTTTATTTTTTTTAAATTATTTATTTTCGTTTAAACATGTATTAAATTTACAACAATTGTCAATCTCTGTAGATACAAAATAATTAAATACATTACAAGTTACGGTAATCAATATTATTGTAATGAAAATATTTTTTTATGAAATAACAAGTCATAGTAATGATTAATAATGAGTAATGAAAATTACTTTTAATTAATGGATATTTTATTAATTATAATTTTTTTTTCTCTGTAAATTATCTAATTTTTTAATTTTATCAACACTTGATGAATTAGATGCAATGTAATTTGCATATAATAGACTTATGATTTATTTATTTTATATAAATACGGTTAGTTATAATACGTTTATTAGTTTATTATAATATGGTAACTTTCAGTGAATTCGTATCTATAATATTTTCTTAATTAATCAATAAGGTAATAAGGCAAATAGTGAAAACATATTAATTACATGTATTACTATTATTTATATATTATTGTTATATACAGTCATTTATAGTTTTTTTAAAAATATACATACGAATTTAATGTAATAATAAATGAATTAGGTAAATAATATTTTATTCTATACCTAATAAAAAGTAAATTTTTTGTAGGTTTTTAATTATTTAAAATAATATACCTAACAGTTTCCAAAAATATATTTAATTATTTATATCTATGTTACTCATTGGCCATTAGTCCAACTAGTGTCTGATATACAGCGTGTAAAAATAATATAATCGTTTAATAATATAATTAATTATATTATTAAATTACTGTATTTATTTGTACTATAATTTAAAAATCAATACGTTACGTATAAATAACTGTTGAATAGTAGTTAAATTTATATTGCGACTTTACCAAAGTTATGAATATAATAGGTAGAACCGTGTTTTTTTTATACGCATAAAAAGGGAAAAGAAATCATTAATGATTTGTTGTTGAAATTTAACAAAAGCAAACTAATGGTTGTGTTAATATGTATGTGCCAGATGGTAAGTATACTGTGTGAATATTCATCCAGGTGAACCAAGATTTACCCGCCTCTTAGTCCCTAGGGGTGTGTGAAGCAACCCTTGTTTCTATTCACTTTTTTTTTAACAAGACATTCTTCATTATTATATTTTACATACGCAGTAGAATCTGATTATTTATTTCTTATTCATTCAAATCTACCCTCTTTTTCAAAAGTTGCATCTGCACGTTGAAGGTTATTTATAACATATACCAGATTATTTAAACATATTTTATTTACATTTTTATAGATTAGTTGTCTACATGAATTGATAAATATAACGTGTACTTTATCGGAAAAATAGTTATGTGTAGGCACATTTAAAAAAATTTGCATAAATTAATATAACAACATTATAATATATTCGGGTATATTATGTTTATAGTGTTTGCATAAATAGATTCATTCAGATCAGTAAAAACTTAAAATTCATGGAACACATTATTCCGTTTTATTTGTATAATTCTCCTTGAAACGATATACAAAAATCATTTTGGATATCCGACTAATTTTTTTTAAAAGTGTAATGCAGATTAGCGAGTAACACAACAGCATAGTCATCACTAAGTTCAATGTCTACTCAATTGTATTTTTCATTGTTAAAATAAAAACAAATTCTAATTATATATGCCTGTGATATTATAATATTATATGTAGGTATAATAGTCATATACATAATACCACCAATATAAATATATTTATATATTATTATAATAATAAAGATAAAAAAAAATGTTTAGCAGTAAATATATTTTTATAATTAGATGTAATATACTATATAATATATATATGCTTAATGTTTATACTTGCTAAAACCATTAAGATATAATATGTGTTTTAATACGCTGCGAATTTAATAATACAGATACAAAATAATATAATATTAATATAGGGTTAATAATTTATGCGGAGTACCTTCGTTTTATTTTGTTTGGTTTTAAATTTTAGTGGAAAATGATTCTACTAGTTGATATGTAAATTATCAGAATTCATTGTCTAATATTCGCGTAATATCTAAATATCTAAATTATAGGAAATAAAGGAACCGTTTTTGTATTTTGTAGTAGTTACGCAATAGTAAATATTAAGTAAATTTACCTATTATCAAATGTTTAGATCTATTACTAATATTGTACTAAAGTTGCTTATTATTTTGTTTGTGTAAGACCAAAATAGCCAATGCCCGTAATGTGTACTTTAAAGTTTTACATATTTTTCTTTTAGAAATAAATTAGATTGTTGGAACTTGGAAATCGTTTTTAATAAAAAAAAAAAAAATTATAATAATTCCCTTGTTACCTTTAACAGTTTGCTATATTTTCTTGTACTTATTTAAATAAATTCAATTCTTTTTATCTTTTATTCTTGTTATTTTATTTTTGAGATACAATTTAATTTTTATGACAAAAACCTACATAACCTATAGTGTTTGCACAATTACACATATTTATTATTATTTGGAAACGATAAGTTATGGTGTTATGGTCTCTATATTATGTGTGAATTGAATATTATCTTTCATTCAATTTATTGCATTTCACTATGACAATTTTTATTTTTGTATACTCTTTACAATATAAAAGTGAATATGTTAACAAAAATAATTTTACTTATATTTTATTATTTATAAAAGACCAGAATTATTAAGTGAATTTTGTTTCGTTATACTTTGATACTTTTATATTTCGATAATAAGTCAACTTTTATATTTAAATATCCAATTTTCTTTGAAAATAGTATTTGAAAATAATTACATACAAAGTGTAACTTAACGATTTAACATGTTTAAATTGATATTATGCAAAAAAATGGAAAATTCTCGTGATATATTGTGTATTATTATATAATTTATATATTTATTATTTATTTCAGCAACTAAATAATATTTAAATTCTAACATAATAATTGATAGAAACACATTTTCATTAGATTTTCTTTATTATATATTATTTATTTAATGTGATTGTAAATATATTATTATTATATATTTCGTAGTTAATTTCCGAAATTAAATGTAACATTTTTTTAAAAATTTGTTTTAATTTATGTCTTTTATAATAGTAATATTATTTACTACCCTTATTAGATTTTGAGGTAAGTGAGGAATGTATTGGTTTTATAAAGATTTTTTTTGTCTGAAAACATTTTTTCAGGTAAAATTAATGGTTTTTCGAATTTCTCCAAATTTTTTTCTTGGAATAAGAAAAACTAATAAAAAATGGTTGGAAAACTGCGAAATTCAGGGAAACTATTATTTTGACGAATTTATTTTAAATATTTTACTATCATTAATGCGATTTTGAATGTAGAGACTTAAATATTATTTTTTTTCTAGATTGTTCTCATAGATATGCTATATACGTAATAACATTTTGGAACGGATTGGTTGATTTTTTGACTAAATATAGAGCTTTGAAATTTATCCGAATATGTAATTATTTTCATTGATTTTTTTTTTATGTCTGAAGACATTTTCTTAAATAGAAATTTTGAAAATGTACCAAATAAAAGATCCAATTAAATTTTGGTTTAGTTTACATACGTGGTAAAATTTTAGAACGTATTATCATTTTAATATATTGTTACTTATTGAGTTTCACTCAGAATCGTTTTTTCGAATGCAATATTATAAATCACTAATTTCTCTATGGATCTATGGGACAAAGGAGAAACGTCCGGAGTCAACCTTTCCGCCTTTTTTACAATTATTATCACCCTGGAAACGTGTAATTTTTTTTAACTTAATCAAATCTACAGTTAATAAACATTTTTTTTTTCAAGTTTTAAGATAAAATTGATTTATAATTTATAAATAGGTACTTATACAGTTGTATCTATGTATACAAGATGATTCACCAGATTTCACTATTATGAATTAGAGATAATGATACCCTTATTATAGTTTTATCCCTTTAAAACAGTATAGTTAAATATCTGTATTAATTAGACGAACAAAAAAAAAAAAAAAACAATCTCTAATGGTTTACATTTAAGTAAGCAGTCGTTAAAATATAACATAATTTGTAATGGTCCAATTACAAATATTGTAATGTTATAATTTTCCATTTCTGCTGTAAAGCGTAATGGCGAGCATAGAAGTAGATAGGTATACTTAAAATATATACATATTAAATACACTTAACGACTCGAGTACAATTTACTCAAACAATTAATTACATAATAATATTATCTTGTTTATAATAATTGTTGAGATAATGTTTTACATTTATCCAACGTAATAATAATAACATCAATAACAGGTAGTGTTATATATATTTAAGTATATAATTTTAATTTTGGACTGTTATAACAGGTGCCGGTCACCACTTACCGCTGGTATTAGTAAAACGGTTTGGGTGGTGGGTATTTGTTGGGTGGTAACACCTCATTATGTATTTAGAATTGATGTCGTGTTATTCAACAACAATATCATATTATACCATGGTCGTATTTTCGCATAGGTATTACATGCGCACACTTACATCATTGGCTGTTTAGGTTGTAGTGTAGTTTTGTAGTCGTGTGAAGTGTATGAAGTGTGGGCAAGACGAAGATCACGGCGGCGTGTCGTCAGCGGCCACCAATATGTCCATGTATTGTGGTAGTATAGTATATGTTTGCGGTAGTGCGTGCGCAACATTGCGCTTGGCCTACTGACCCGTTTGCTCAGGACCCTACCGAGTACCGACTTCAGTCTGATTCTAGCCGCCGAGCGCGCGTTGCCGTCGTGTATTGCGTTCGTATCTCGTACTTTTCACCTCATGTAGTGATACTGATTATTATTATTATTATTATTATTATAACATATCGGCGGCAGCGGCGGTTGTGGTTCTTATTATATTTGATTTGATTTTTATTTCAACTGACAGTATATTTTACTATTTAGTTATTAATTTTATTGACGAACATTTCACATTTTGATTTAACGATGAATTTATTTGACTCGTATAACAGTGATAAATAATGTCCACCATAAAATTGCACGGCAACTCGTCTTCGAATTCGTATAATTTCTCAAATGATGCCGACGTGCCATATGAGGCCTCTTCTCCCGATTCACTGTGCAGCATTTACATTGATGATTTCGGGTACGTTCGATATAATGATATAATGTTACACAAATATCTTACAGTATATAGAATAAATGACCTAGTTTTCGATAAATAAATATGCAGATATCCATTATTTAGTAATATTATGAAATGTGTGCGTGCGTGTATGTGTGCGTATGGTAGGTTTAACCTCGATGTAATATTTGATTAGATTCGTTTTCATTTCAACTCGATAAATCAAAATAAGATTTAAATTAATAGTATAAAATATTTCTTTATATATATATTTTCTTATTGTGTTATAATTTAATAATACTTATGTACCTAGTACATTTTAATTGTGAACAATATGATGTTAGAATAGTATTTAGTTTAACAAAATAAGTATTAATCATAAACAATTGTATATAATATTATAGTAGTACCCTACAGTATGTTTTCCATGGTACCTACATGTTAACACGTAGGTATTTCTTAATCATTTATATTAATAAATTTGTAAAAGTATTACCTACTATGTATGTGTATTTTTAACTAGAAAAAGTCTCAATTTCAAATAATATTAAACTACGTTTTTAGTCAGTAATATTGTGAAATATTGCCTGTATTTGGAAACAATGATTGAAATAAATTTGTTGAGTATACATTTATTAACGTGTATGTTATTATATATGTATAATACAGTACATTATACAATATTAAATAATATTAAATTATCCAATAATTATAACGAATCAATTATAATAAAGTTAAAACATTGTCTCGAGAGTTATTTACATTTTAATTACTATAATTATTTAAATATTAAAAATTATAACATAACACATTAGTATTAAATTAATACTATTAAATATATACCTAATTTAACAAGGGCTTTATATAATATCAATTTTTTGATTTGTTTTGTTAAGAACTTTTTTATTAGTCATAATAACTATTGTTCATTTTAATTCCACATTTATCATTTCCACAATAAACAATTGAATTTCAAAAATGTAGAGAATACATTTTATGAATAGCGATTTTATTACTATATGAATGCAATTGTCAGGAAACGACAATGTTTAATTCGAATCATTTATCATTATTATATATATTATAATTTACAACTACTCTAGGTGATATTAATAATACGATCTTATGTTCTCGAAATGTATTGATGACTAAAATGTTTATACTTCATTATACGTCATAATATTATTTAATATTTATTCTGTAAACATTTATTTATCTCTATTTATCTTCAATTACTTGTAGTGTATATTCATTGATAACTATGTTTAAATTTAAATGTGATTATTGAAAAAGCTAGTTGATTTGTTTTCTTATTTGTTTATATAAAACTAAATAGAATAAACAATAAGAAATGTTTTTACACTTCACTTACTGTTGTCGTGTTTTAGACGTTCGAACACACGTACATGAAGTTAGAGACACTTTAAAATTTGTGTGACTGAGGGTAATTTATTTTATCTTGTAAACAATACGTGTGTTCTTTGAACTTCAAAATTATTATTTTAATTTTACACTTGCATTTTTAAGTGTACGTGATTGGAAGTATGGAAATAAAATAGGCAATAACAGTATTGTACTGTGGATATTTAAACAACATTTAATAGCTCAAATACGGTTTATTCATACCATTGAACATATTTTTTATGATCATAAATTGTATACTACAAAATAGTATTGATTATTTTTAGTTATAATATATAATAGAACAATTTATATTTTAGTATGTTGTTAATTTATACAGACATTTCATTGTTATTATAATAATTTTGTTTTGTAGACAATTTTCAATAATTTCTTCAGTTAAACACATCATACTGGAAGTACATAATATAACATATTATTATACATAATATTTAATATCTGTTATATCTATACCTATGTAGTATTGTCTTTATTAAATAGTAAATAGTAAATACTAATATCAAATACAATAACGCATTATTTATTTTAATAGGGCTAGGATTTTATCTTATCTACTAAAATCATTAAAAAGTGTATTTTTAAGAGGACGTCATACTCGCATGATCTGTCTCTGTCTATCTAACGGGAAATATAGCAAATTCACTAACGCAGAACTTAAATAATTGTGATGTTTATATTGAACTTAGAATATAAACATGTATTAGATAATTTAAAGATAATTGTATATTAGAGGGAATATCTATCTGTTTTGTAAAATATCGTCTGGCAAAAAGAAGTTGTAGCAAAGAGTATGTTAAAAAAATATAAATCTTAATACACTACAACATAGTTACCAGATGATATTTTACCAAACGCAAATAACATTCCCTCCAAAATATTCTTTTCTTTAAATTTGTTAGTGATATTCTACTCCAAGTTCAACCTAAACATCACAATATAAGTTCTAGCGATTTTAGGAGAATATGCGGGTAAATTTTTTCAAGGTGGTCTATAGAGGTTAAAAACCCTTTGTTAAACAATTTCTTACTACGTCAACAAATTATTGATTGAGAAATCTAATGAAATCCCAACAATTTTAAAAATTGTTTTAGTATGCATATTTATATACATTACAAATATATAATAATTATATTCGTAAATAATAATCTAAAAGGTAATTTATTGAACGTGTTCATTGCATTTTTAACCTTAACAAGGCATATTCTTGAAATAATTTTCAAAAAATTTAAATTTACTGTTTAATTAATGATACTTAAGTTTTCCAATGCATACATTTTTGTTTACATACAGTATATCCTGCGGCGGTACAAACTTTTTTCAAATGGCAACTACTTTATATCTATCTTATTTTCTGAATGTTTTGGTATCTCAATATTTCAATATTATTAATCTTTCGGTTATTATATTTTTTATTCATAAGATAATTATCAGTTAATATCTCTTATTGTAAGTATGTGTATTAAATAGGTTACACTGGTCAATTAGTAATATTTATTCAAGTTTGGACCTAATACTATAATATAATATAGAAAATAATATTGTATTACCTATAAAATAATAAAAATAGTAAATGCAAAATTCATATCCCTAAGTTAAGAAGATGTTACAGCTGTGTATTTTGCTGTAAAGCCATCTCTGACGGAAAATATAGCAAAATTACAGCCACCTAAAATTTAAATTATGATATTTGAGTTAAACTTATATATTAAATATTTATTACGAAATTTAGAGTAGAACATTTTCGAGATTCCTACGTGTGCTTTTTGTAAAATGCCAACCACAACGAAGTTATAAGTCGTAAGTGTTTTAATAATTTTCATATTTTTAATAAATATAAGTATATTTTCAAATAGCATTTTACAAAAAGCCCATCTATAGGTTAAAAATTGCTCTTAAAACTAAAAAGCCCAAGTATGCAAAATAAAAATTATTAATTGTAATTATATAAATATTGTTCTTAAAAACTTATATCCTTGAGATCACACAGAAAAAATGTAAAGTCCTAAGTCTTATTGAGATTAATAAAATAACCTTATTGGTGTTATTGAAATATTTTACAATATAATATGATGTTAATTAATTATTATAATATAAAACTAATATAGTATAATTTTAGTGAATAATTACATTTAATATCAAAAAAGTGTTTCGAATTCAGATATTTGATTTTCTTATATAGAAATTCTTATACTAGAAAGTTTTGAATACATATTAATCAGTATTCATTAATCATGTTGAGTTTTGAAAATTAGATTCATGGTATTCTATTATATAGATTATGGACTATAGAACTATACGCTATTTTATTTATGTATAATAAAATTCATATTGAAATGTTTAAATATAGTTAGTTAACCATATTTGACTACTATATGTCACAAATTATTTTATTTTCCTTGCTATTGATAAACATTATTTAACAAAAGAACTTCTTAAAATACAATTTTTTATTTTTTCCATTTTATCAATTTTTGGTGCTTTGTTATTTAATCAAAATAAAAATGTTTACAATTATGATTTTATTTTTGGAAGCAATGAAAGACTAGTAATTTCAACAATTTCTTTATAAAATTATGAGAATGTCAAATAATTGGTAAATTAAAAACACAATTGTATTTTTTTTATCCGTTCAGTATATTACACGCTTTTGTAATATTTATTATTTTTTAGAACAGTTTGATATTTATATAAAATAATTTGCGTTCCACAATTATTAAAATTTAATAAGAGTTTACCGAAACCGTATTACAAATATTATTTTTTTCTCTACTATTTATTATCGTTCGAAACAATACTTACATAGGTACTCGAAACACAAAATATATATTTAGTTAGTTATATTAGGTAAATATTTAAACAATGGTTAAATAATTTTGTTACACGGTTTGGTAAGGTAAATGAATAATAATGAAAACATTTCGGTATAGAGACCCAAGACCACCATAGTGTTTCATAATATTGGCCCTCATATACGGGCTTCCAAACATTAGAATTATGATGATTTGTTTTAAATAGAAACCAATACTTAAAATACGGGACATTTGTCATACGAACAGAAAAAGTATGAATAGTAGGCAAAAATGAAAAAATATTATACAAGCCAGTTGTCTGATGTCTGGATTGAGTATAATAATATTATATTAATATGTAATGTAATAAATGACTAATAATAATAAATGTCAGCAGATAATAATATAGTGTGTCGCGTGTGTTCAATTCGAAAACGTCGACATGACTACAAATAATTTATTCGATAATATTGTTAATTAGTAAGCACGGGACGACTTCTATAGGCGCGTTGCGAATATACTCGAAAATTGCACAATGCGAAACGATACAGGCACGGAGATCTTGATAAAAATAAATAAATAAAAAAGAGAGAGTAGTGATATACCACAAGTAGTATATTATACAGGGTGATTATTGAAAGTGTTATGTTTCAAAGACGTAATATAATAAGTACCCTTTTTTTTTTTTGAATTTAGTAAATACGATTCCGGGCATCCTGTACATAATATGATAATATAATATTTGAGTCTTAAAGAGCACTTTGCGCCGCGTGGACACATGTGGTACATATTATTTTATTATTTCGAACCGCGAGGCGATAAAAGGAAATGGACAGTACAAGCCTATTATACTGTGAGTTTATGACGATGCCAACGGGGTTGTAATCGTCGTAGGGTTGTTTGCGACACTACAGAACAATGTTTGTAATATTCCAATCGTTTTTGGATTCTATTATTTTTCTTATACAAACGTGTTCGTGTTGGGATGTTTATTATTTTATTGATCTATCGGCTATATATAAAATTTGATTTTCATTGTTTTGTGTGTAATAACACAAACAATAGCAAAATCCCGCGTGGGTATTTATTGAGAACTGATCAAAGTGTAATATTAAATTCAATATATTTTCTTTTATGCATATATGAATACAATAATGTCTTGTGTCTGACGTATCCATCCATTTCCTTATTATTTATACGTCAGTACCCGTATAACATCATCCTATATAATATATATCGTTTTTTAATAATTGTACGATGTTAGTATTGTTGCTGAGGTATATACACTAACCGCCGCGTACATTCATGTTAACGGTGTGTGTTATCAACATTGACACTGACTTTTCGACCGTAGAGTTGCCGGGGAGAGGAGTCGACCGTCATCGACGTTGCGTGTGTCCGTGCCCCTTTCGCGTCGGCGGTTGTCGTATTATTATTATGATGTGTGCGAGCGCGCGCACGCGCGCGCGAAATGTCGGCGGTGGCGGCGGCGGCTTTGGTATTGTCTCGTGTGTTGTGTGCCTTGAATTTCGGGAAAAACCGAGAACGTGTTACCGCACGCTTATAAAGTAGTTCAAGAGTAACGTAGTAGGTAACATTTAATTATTTAGAATAAAATAGTTTATCGATTCTATAAACTGGGCGGCTCGTAGCGTAGAGGTTAAAATATTGTATAGCATATTATTATAATATATTATACTTGTGCGTGTGGTGTTATTTTGTTTGTCTTTTGCGAGCTGGGCGATTATAGCGGGTCGGCGCGGCGGGGTTGTGTTGGCAAGAGCGAAACACATGGTTGCGAGAGGGACCCCGCGATAGTGTCATGGACAAACTATGACGGAGTGTGTGGGGTTGCTCGCCGCCGCTCGATGGCTAGGCGTACGACGCCGTGCGTGCTATACGTATAACATGACGTGTTATATGACCGGAAAGAAATGTTTGGGGTGGCTGCTGGGGACTCGAAATGAAAAACAATTTCCTCCACGTCTCAAACATCCCCTCGTCGGAATGTCCTCAACGGGGGTTTACTGTTCGGCCACCAAAAACTCCACGATATTTTATTATTATTATTATTATTATTATACATTATACATTTCTCCTTTGCTCCGTGAACTGTAAGTTTTCTTCTTCGTCCTTACAAGGATGTTGTTGTTGTTGTTTTTATGTTTGATGGAATTGAAATAAAATGACCATTCGCATCAGAGACTGCGTTTTCGCCACCAACGTCTGAATGGCTGGGGAGAACGGCGACGCCGCGCGACGGCGGATATTACGCGTGCGGACGTAGACGGTCGATCGTCGTTTTCAAATGAACATAGTGCGTGTGTGCGTGTGTTTCTATACATGCGCGTAATCAATTATTATTGAATATATTATATTCTCTAATCAACTTGACCTACAACTATCGGCATACACTACGTAACATCGATACATTATTATTATTAGTAGTATATAGATATTTAATGTTTGTGTAAGAGTCGCATGTGCGTTTATATAAAAATAAAACCTGATAGTATGAAAAAAATCCACACACACTCACACACTCTCTCTCTCACTCTCTCTCTCTCTTTCTCATGCACACATACATACACACACACTTTTTCTCTCTCATTCATATTTGGTGTATGTCATCTAAGGCCCGAGAGAAAATGTCGTTTTGTTGAGAAATAGATGTACGACGTGCGAGGAGAATCTGAAAGAAAAAAAAATTATTCAGCATTCGGTTATACATAACAATATTACATTACTTAATAATTTAATACTACCACTACTAGTTATAGATAAATTACGCGTTTGCGTAAAATGCTCTGCAGCATGTATAGTAAAATATTATTACAATATAATAGGATATTATTTTAAAAGCGGTTTAACTGATGTTTTGTCATAGCAAACGTTCTCGGTCAATCAATATAATATTATAACAATAATAATAATAATTTAATATTATAGAATCCCGTTCTAGAATAATATTATAATAATATATGCGTCGTTCTGTGTAGATATAACAGCAAAAAATATTTACATTTTCCATTATAATTTTTGTGTGTTATTTAACATGTAAAAACAATTGTCATGACATTATACTTATACCACTTGACTTTTAGGAATTGAATTTTGTCCGAAATAGATTTATTTTACTATTATCGTTATTCATTATTGTTTTATGCATAATGGATGTATTTTGTATCGGTAATAAATGTACACTGGAAAAAAGTAGAACACGCGCGTATACATTTATATTACGTATGCATTGTTTATACGTAAAACAAATTATTCTGCAATACCACTCATTCATATTAATTTTTCCCTTTTTGCCCTTCGCTAACAAATGGTACCTAATACGTTTTTTAAACAATTTGTGTGTTTTAAGATTATATACCCATATAACATCCAGATAGACTATATAAATAATATATTAATGTACCCATACATGGTTTAAAATAAATATGTTTTTTAAAAAAATTATTCATAATATTTTTCGAAAATTACGTATTATTGTGATTACTACTTTTTTGATTATAAAGTGTTCAGCATGAAAGAAATCATGTACTGGTGTAGAATAAGAATAACGATGAGAGATCTGCTAGTTATATAATTTGGCAATCGTGACTCGTCTAAGTGAAATTTTCGGGTGATGTAAACAAATTAAAACGGCTTATAATGGTATTATTGAATAAAAAAGAAACAGTATACTTGACTCTCTCGTATGTATTCAATTTAAAACAATATCGTTATTAATGATTATTAGTACTTATAGGTAAAATTGAATCGATTACGTTATACATTTTACTAATTTATGTATTGCCAATTTCACGTATAATAATTAGTAAAAAAAACACTGTATATTTTTATTTATTTATCTCACATTATTTTTAATGGGTTTAAATAAATTAAGAGCCGTGATTAACATAATATTATTACTTCAATAATATTACATAAAAAAAAATCCGATAACCTACTATAATCATTAATTATGTTTCTCATTTATCAGTTATAGGTATTATAATATGTTCATTAAATTCACTGTTTTCTTCGCAGTTAAAGGATATGTACTAATATTATTTATTTTTAGCATACCTATTTGTTAATGCAGAATAATAAATATAAAAACTATTAAATCATCTTTAATAAAATAGTTAAATTAAAATGAAATATAAGTACTTATTTACTTAAGTAAGTGTGTTTTGAAAGGGACATATCGATTGATTACTCTAGTCTTAAGCACACATATAATAAGTACATATAATATGATATTCTGATCACTCCATATGTATATATATATGTACATATTGAACAGAATATCATATTACCAACTAAGTGGTAATTACATAAGTTTTCAATGTTATCTCTATTATTTTTGTAACATAATATTTTATATAAGTGACATTTTACAAGATCAGCCTTTTACGGTTTATAAAATATATCAAGATACAAAACTAATTGATTTGATATTTACAGTTTGTGATTGTTTAAGATGTGGTTAAAAATATAATTAAAATCTAACATTTAAAATGTTATTGATATCTTCAAAAATAATAAAAACAAATTTATGTGTATACTTATCAATTATTACACTTGTGCACTATAGTGCTATACCATCGATATATTATTACATTAAGTACGTTAAATTTATTAATTATAGGTTGTAAATTATCTTAGGTGATATTTAAGAAATTAAAGAATATATTTTCAATCCATAAATTATTTTAAATACAAAATAACAATATATAAATATACTACAGAGTATTATATATAATATACCTACTATAATATGTATATATGTATACTACCTACTATATTATGTATGTCATAAACAAGTATGTACATTAATGATAATTTAATTTAATTTATTTGAGATTTTGGCGAATTACCGGAAAATAAAAAAAACGTTATTGTAAGGGAAAAAACACTTGTTAAATGTGTTTTTCACTTCTTAAAATTAAACCGGAAAACGTACCGAACCGTTGTGAATTTATTTGAATCTTAGTTCATAACGGTATCATTTAAAACACGTATTAAATTAGGACTGGGCCAAGACATTCTCTCGATATGTGTAATAATTTTCGTTAAAATAATAATGTATTTATACGATGATGGTTTATCTTCCCTTGGAACGTTAGTTTCTAGATAACGCTTATCCTCATCGGGTTGTTGACTACACGAATTGGTAAAAATTAACGTTATTATTGAGGTACTGCATGGCATAATATAGTGACAAAACTTGTCGGTTTTTTATTAAAAAAATGTTTAATCAATTAATGTTTTTATTTTGTGAAAAAAAAATTAAATATTACTTAAACAAACAAGAGTTTTTGTGTTTGTTAGCAATAATTATTAAAACACAACGATAGTAATATACAATATGCTTGCATTCAAATTTTTTAATCTTGAGAGATTAACGAACATTTACAAGAATTGCATTAAAATTATTATATTAATGGTATAAATATTATTAAAAAAAAAATATTATGATGATTTTGATTGTTGTCTGTAATCGTTTATAGTAATATCTCCATAACAAAAAATACAAAAAATAGCAATTGATGTTGTTTTTATATGAACATAAAAACATATATATTTACCTTTATGAAGGGAGATTTGTGTTGTCTATACGTTAAATCTCATCTCGTACAAATGTACAATGAAATATCCTGTTTACACAATCCGTCTGGGTTAAATGATAATATTATAATTTGTTTACCGTCATGTTTACCCGAAATTACATTTATTCATTTTTTTTTTCTAGAGTAACTGACTTTTGAAACAAAATAAAAATATTAAGTTGTTTATTCAGTTATTTAAGTAAAACGTTGGTTGGTTGATAGGTTGTTGCATATAAACATTTGGTAATAAAAAAGTGAACAAATCACCCGATACTAATATTTGATATGACGATTTATTAGTTACAGTCAATATCAAAATGTAAAAATACTAAACATAACAAAATATGAATTTCAAATATCTATAATAAAAAAGTATACATAATTTTAAACCAATGTCATTCGTTCAGTTTTTAATTTTTGATTTTCTGATTGAAAACAATCTAACTGGATTTGTGTATGTACACTTGTTTTACTTCAGGAAATTTAGGCTATCTTATTTAATATAATATTTATATATTATATTACAATGATAGCCTACATATTAATTAAATAAAGTACAAATTAAACTCGAAGGGTAAAGAGACAAATATTTTTATATTCTAGGAACATGATGTTCGTTCGTTATGAGTTTTTGTCATTTCACAAAAAGGGCATATAAATAACGATACCCTCTAAAAACATTAATTTGAAAAGAAACCCTATAGTAGAAAATATATGTTTTTAATCATTGATTTCAATTACATTTGTTATTTTTGTATGCTGATTTTCTGCTGAATCATTATAATAACGATCTTTATATTTTCATTATAAACAATATTGATTATAATAATATTATGTATATTGAATTTTAATAATAGTTCACATAAATTAAATATTAAAAATTAAAATAGCTTCTTGATTAGTACAATACAAATTAAAAATAATTGTAGGTATAGATAAGATACTGTTGTCAGTGGACTGTGACCAATTTGAATAGTAATTAATAATTGTGTAATTTATTATTTATTGTGGGTTTAATATTAAATTGTGAAACATCAATTAGGATTTAAGAATAAAATGGTACCAAAACAATATTTTTTAAATTTTTCATAGACAATATATATTTTATTTTATACAATATCCTAAAGGTAAATACCTAAGAAAATTACCAAATGTGTTTGTAATAAATTTAATAATAAAATAATATAATTGTATTATAGTTCATAATAATATCTTTTAGGGAGTATTTTTTGGACATCAAGTTTAACAATTATGTATACACGCGTTTAAATAGGTCATTTGGGTCATATGGGGACCTTTTTTGGGTGTATGTTTGTAGACGAATGTCAGGGGAAAATGCATAATTACGCATTATGTCTTCGTAGTCAATGCAATTGCGTTGTTATTGTTAGGGTCAAGTTCAAATAAGAGAACATCTATCAGACCGACGACATTCTACGACAACATGTCATATTAATATTATGTTCCTACGCTTAATCTATTACTATATTTATTGACAGACCGATACGTTAAACTGATTTGTTTTATTTTTTAATTCATACGTATATTAGGTTCTATTATTGGATTACTTTCAAAACCAGTTTCATCACCAAGTTTGTTCGTAATACGATTTCGACATGATATTATCATGGTCCTATAGATCAATATTAATTTTATCCGTCATCTTATAATTGATAATATTATTTAATAATTAAATTCAATAATTTGTCATTCGCGATTAATGCGACTTTTCATGTTGTTACTTTGTTAGTACAATGTAACATGTTGTTGTTTCTTTTTTTCTAGAGAATTATGGTTTCAAATGTTTAAAATTCTTATGGTAATTTGCACTCGCACAAGTTCCATGGTGTCCGCATATTACAACAAAAGCTTATCTAATGTAACCTACCTATAGATTTTTGTTTCGCTTGTATACCTCTGCGACCCGTGTAGCATACCTACTTACTGACCTGATTCAGATGTATTTGCATTAAACGCACGGATACGAAACGTCGAAATCAATACGATTTTGTTCTGTTTTTAATTAATGTTTTGACTATAACACAAGGTAAATTATTGCTTTTTAATAATATTATTATTATATTAATTTAGTACTTAAGTACCTATACAGAGCATAATGAAAACGCGTTGGCAACAGCGTTGGCGGTGTGGTGTCACAATATATAAACAGATAGTATAATGTCAATTGCCAATGGCGACGTATTATTGCATAACGTTTTCTCTTAATGTCTGTCCCTCTCTTTTTTATATTTAAGAACAAAAATACTTTGGAGGTACATAAGTAGGGGGAACTGTTGCATGGTTGTCTGACTACTTTCTTTGTTATACAGGGTGATTTATATCATTTAGGTGTTTTCTTTAACCCTATTACATAAAAACGCATAAATGTAATTTTACATTATACACATTTTGATTTCCAGAAAAAATTAGATATTTATAGCTACATTAACAAACCATCTATGTTCTTATACAGTTATAATTACTTGACTATATACTTGTCAAAGTTAAAATCTAGTGAAATAAATTTATGAAAATAACCTTATCTAATATTTTTTGGCTCTTTTTACGTAATAATGTAATAATGTATGTTTATTCAAAAAGTAGTTTGTTAAATATATGTCGAAAATCAATTAAGTGAACAACGAGTTGTCGTAAATTGTAGGTATCTACACGGCAACGGTATTAGTTTTATACATTTAATTTTATATTTATTCTATTAGGTACGTTGATATCATAATAGCATAATATACAAATATACTATTTTATTACACTAATAAATAATAATAATAATACTATTAATAAAAATACGTTGTGTTGCTATCGGATTTTATTTCAAATTATTTAACTATCGAAAATAGACTGTGTAAGTACGATTTAATTGTAAAGCCATGACAAATTTTTGTGGATTGATTAATTTATAAAAATAATATTTATTCCTTACTTTGGATTTTTCGAATATGCGTTTTTCTGTGAACTTATTTTCCATTTTATTATGTTATGTAATGTTGTATAATAAAAATAATTGAAATCACAAATACGCATGGCCCGAATAAACGATGGGCCATGGGGTGTTTGTAAAATTCGCAATTGGTTTTGTGTTCGATAACCCCCTTGTAGCTATCGATACGAACGGGTGGGATTAATAATAAAGAATGTCGAAGGATGTGCGAACATACTCTACTACGTCACACAAAAATAATAATGATAATATTATATGTTTAAAATTTGGCAACACTGCGAATTTCGCCAAACGTTTTTCCATCTCTATATTATATATAGTTATATATAATATAATATATATTATATTATACGCTCAATATTGACCCCTCCATGTTGTCCTCCCCGCCGACCATCGAGTTGTTCGACTTGGCCTCCTCCAACACACACACAAACACACACATGCCGTCTCCTGTACATATATACGCACTCTATTTTATTAGTAGGTCTACTGTGCTGTTGGTATATGTATATGTATATAATAAATAATAATATAATATTATTATATTCGATTGGTATTACTTATTCGGCGGTTATGATCTCTTATTTTTCTCGCGCCCCCGCTTACTCGTATTATTATTTTTGTTGTGCCGTGAAAACATGAAACAATAAAATGAATTTGAAATATTATAATACTTTCTGAATTCGGCTATGAAGCTCGCAACCACACAGATTTTCTGGTGCGGGGACATCAATCGATAGATTCGTATTAATAATATTAAGTTACTCGTGAATCATAATATATTCTAATTTATATGTATATGAATTTAAAAATTCGTTAGATTGTTTTGCCGTGTGTTGGAGAACCCAGAAGTTGGGGGGCATGGGGCAAAATAGTATCTCTGCACCCCCTTCGACGACCGTACGAAGTAAATACGCCTGTTTGATTATTTTTTCAAAACATTTTCGTGTTTTTAATAAAAATAATAATACACAAATTGCGTTAAATACCTATTTGGAATTGAAATTGCGTTTATTTATTTTACGGTACCATTAAAGTACGTGTGAAATAGTATAGAGATATTAATGTATTTTTTTTAATAAAACGATGGCCTTTGAAAAGGCATAGTGCATAATTTATCTATACTTTATATATGATTCAAAATACTTTTATTTTTTTCCCTCTCTAGAAAACCTATATTAGTTTGGTATATAGTATAATATTATCATCAGGCGTGTTTTCGCGGAGCAACCAAAAGCAACTAGGTTGTCCAAATTGTTCATTTTATTTGCTCAGTTCACCAATAAATTTAATGTATCGCCAAACCAAAATGTTTGCTGATTTTCTTATCATATTGTTCAATTTATATCGGGAGTATGGTCTTAAAAGATCTATTAGAACTATAGATATAGATTATCAGGACTATGTTTAGCGACCAAACATCACAAACAGCAATTTCGATAATCAGTTAAATGTAGGTATCAGGTCGCTGAAACGAACAAACAATTTGAGCGACCAGTCCCGCAAAAACTGTGTGGTTGTTGGATATAGCGACCTGGTCGCTTTTGGTTGCTTCGCGAAAACACGCCTATTATTATTATATCCCATGACTGTTGTTTCGATGTTTATTTCTCTCTGGGTACCTATAATATTATGTTATAATGATATTTTGACACTGGGTCTGTGTTCTATGTTTGCGTGCGAATTTTGCGCGTGCGAAAGAGGGATAGAGAAAGCGAGCGAGCCAACCAATACGTATATTATTATTTTTATTATTATTATTATTATTATTATTATTATTATATACCGGAGTGAGACGGACGAAGCCCGTCGCGCCGCATTCGTAATGTGTGCGTGCGCCGCCGTAGGAAGTGGGATAATATCGCGGTGTATACACCGTGTGTGTGTGTGCGTACGTTTACGTTTGCGAAAACTAACTATATAATACAGCGAAAATATGACCATGAATTGCCAGTGGCCTCTACGCCAAACACACACACACACTATACTACGCCGCGAATCGGCCTATAATTCCACCGCCGCCTCTGCAGTAAAATAATATATTATACAATTATTTTGTGTAAATATATAGTAAATACCCATTTTATTATGATATTTAATACAATTTACTTACAAATAGTCCAATTCATCCCGGTCAACTTAAATGTTGTTTTTTTAATTATGTTAAAAATAGATTGAGATGGTTGAATACATGTTTAAACATATTATAAACAATTGGCTTGTATAAACCCGTCAAGTTAAATTCATATTATTATTATTTTAACGTAGATTATAGTAGGTTATATTTAAAATTAATACTATAAATAAAACAAATTTGTAATAAACCACATTTTAATTAAAAATAACTTGTTATTATTAAATTTATACGAAAAGAAGTACTTAAACTACTACTTTAACTACTTGAGTTAACTTAATTTTTTTAACTAGTTTATATTCAGTAGTGTCTCATTTGTCATTTGGTATACTTTTATTGTACGTTATACGTAACTACAATCATCGTATAGTATAATATATGTTAATAATAATTTTGTTTTTTTTCGACAATATTATAATATATAATATATTATAATCTATATCAATATTATCGTTTAGTATTCCGACTTGAGCACTGCAGTAAATAAAGTATATAATATTAATTGATAATATTTTAAATGTTATATGTACAATATTTATTTTAGACCATACTTATTTACATAATAATGCAGAGTAGGTCACGTTATTTTAAAATTTCAGAAACCCGTAAAAGACCATTCAGAATTAAAATTTGTACAAGTTGCGGAAAATAATTGTATCAGTTATATAACAATATATATATATATATATATATATATATAATGTTTAATGGTTAATTATTATTAACCATATATTTTACTATCGAATAAAAACGAATGTCTATAATGATTATAAAATAAATATTCTTTTGTTACCAATACCGATATTGATATTAGTAAACACAGCAACAAATATTACAGACGGACACAATTTTACAGATTTCTTATATGGAAATCTACCAATTCGAAATTCCTAATTTATTATATCTCAGATGGTTGCACTGTATTACATATTAAAAAGTATAATATTATAATAGGTATCTACACGTATATAAATAATTTGTATTTTCTATATAGTCTCCTGAGCTGCTCGCCAATTGTTCGCAGTAATTATTTTCATAAACAATTATAATAATAATGAAACAAAAATCGTTTCGAAATATCTCGTCGCCGCTATGCTGTGCGTAGTTATATACGAGTATACAGTACCTACACCTATACAGATAGGTTACATATTATAGAATTTCACACTCTCTTCATTATCGCCTTGGCCAAAATTATAATTATTTGTTATATTTATATATTATAGCTATATAGGTATATACGAAAGTACGCGACTAGCGATTTAATTTGAAATATACTATTTATCATTATCATTGTTTCAAATTAATTATTGAAATAGTTTTTAGATTTTTTTCTCAATTAACCGAATTTACGTTCTGTGATAACACTGCTTCGCGCATTATCATTATTGTAATCTAACCATATTATGTTATATAACCCTATAATAAGTAAATCGAACATAATGGATGAAAAAATGCGTTATTATATACCTATACTTGCGTATCATATACTATCAGTGGGTGTATAAGTCGCAAAACAACAATATATGTATTTGGACTTGAGCACGTCCGACAATTAATTTGCGATGCAATTAATAATCTCGTTCGGGACGTTTTTGATGATGATGATGATTATAGGACCGACATTCACGGTTTATCGTATGAAGTAGACAAAACACGCCAACCGAAGCGTGTACAAGCCGCCACTGTAATTTCGGCAAAATACTACATTATGTGCCCCCAGGAGGCCCCCTCGACAATGAAATTAACCGTACCTTCAAATTGTATTACGTTATTTCGCGTATTTATTTTATTTTACATATTAAACATTGCGTTATAGGTACTTCTATTTGGTTTCGTTTTCCCGTGTTTATTATCATCCTTTGTTTATCTTTTTAATTTTTTTCTCTTGTAAATACTGTTCGTGTTCGAGTGTCTTATATTAATTTTATTGAGTGGCTTGATAATTATAATAATAATAATTATTATTATTATTTTTATAACTTGGAATTTATTACGACATTGCCTAGCTCTGGTAAACACGCGTTTAAATTAATATCGTTAAGTAGGTATGCTCTAGTGGTGCATAATATAATATTACCTTTTAAATCTACACCTGATTATATGTTTCGTAAATTCAATTGTTTTGATTTTGTTTATCGGTTTTTTCAATCACAGTTGAAAATTGTAAAACATAAGTATTGGTTTTTATATCTTAATCAAAAGTTACGATAGCGTTGTCCATATTGTATTTTATGTCATTAAACAATATAAGTTATAAATGTTACTTCTTCTTCTTAGGCTTATAACGGCCCATTCAGGACCATCGCCACTTTTATAATATACTTATTTTAATCCAACGCTGCTCCCGCGTCCTGCTTAGCAATGCACTGATTTACTTTAGATCTTTTTTTACTGTATCGTACCATCTCTGCCGATGTCTTTTCTGCATCTTAGTCTTTTTCCCATTAGTTGGGTTTCTGTAATTTTCTTAATAAGCGAGCCTTTACTCGCCAGACGTGTCCTACCAATTCCAACCACTTTCTGACTAAGAAATATTGTATATTCGGTTTATTATATACAGTTGCAGTTTTCATTGGTTCTTCTTTGGAAAATATTCAAGTCATTATTGTATACCGGTCCATATATTTTCCTCTCGAAACTATAGGTTTTCCTCATCGCAAAGACCATAACTCGCATGCGTACGTTATATGGGTCGCGTGTAGGTTAAGGGAACAGTATAGGCGCTTTTTTGTACGTTTGGACCAGGGGCAGGCTGAGATCTTGAAGGCCCAGGCGGTAAAATATTTATGAGATCTTATAACCTTATTATCATTACTAAACAAATAAATATATTTAAATTTAAATTTAAAAAAATACAAATACAAAATAATAATCATCTTTTTAATACACAAATATATAAAACTGTTTTATTTATCAATTGTTTTTACATAAATATATTTAAAGCCGTAGTAAATTACTTAATACAGTAGAACTTCTTCCAATTGTATCCATAATTATATGGTGGTTGGAATAATATCAGATTCTACACCGATTAACATTAATGATTCTAATAATTCTTCCTTCGTTTTACTTCTTAATCTGCTTTTTATTATTTTTAATTATGAAAATGCACGTTTGGGCAATGCTGCCTATCCGCTCTGCTAGTCCGCCACTGGTCTGGACAGTAGCTTGGAAAAAACATTTCTTTCATTATGAAATAACATCTGTTTGTCGCGTGTCGCATTCAGTTCCATCCTAATTTCACTTCCTAATACCCATGCTTATTATTTTTTTCGTTTATATTAACTCCAAAGTACTTGAAAACCCCTACCTGTTCGAAAGTAAGCCCTACAACGGAGAAAGTTATAAATGTTATTATTGATACTTAATATGTTATTTTCCCCAAATATAAATCTGACTAGATATTAAAAAAATAATATTTTAGAAACTTTTGTACTTTTTATATTTTAAAAATTTCTTATTCAAATAGGTTTAATGTTATAAAATATCGCTGTGTCTTAAAAATCATTAACGTGCATGGACTTATATTATGACGGACAAAGTTTAATAAATTATCTCCAGAAGTCATGAACTTCTAAAATTCTAAATACTCAAGGTCACACATAAAACATATTTTTTATTCAATATTAAATAAATTGAAATTATATTAGGAATTTAATCATTTTTTTGTTATCATTGAAATATTATATCATATACTTTCATTTGTTTTGTGTAAAGTTACGTAATTTAGTAGGTATCTGGTATACCCACTAAAATTTATCTTGATAACGTATAATATATAATATAGCCACCACAATACGCGTTTAATTAACAGTTAAAAACGAGTTATCCTCAGATTTCGTTGAACCTATTTGGAAAAAGAATTCTATAGTTGCGTCAATAACCGATTGTATGTAAATATAATATTAATGGATAACAGCGCATCACGTCAAAAGTATTTATAGTGTAGAAATAGTAAAATAGTAATTATATTTATAATGGGAAGTTGTATTTCTCTTATTTTCTTATAAGCTAGGAATACTAGTTCGGAATAATTCAGAGAGCTTGTTTATAGTGACATGAATTGTTATATGGATTGTCGTTTTATGGCTATCTTTACAGGTACGAGAAATGCTTAAACAGTTGTCTGTGTAATCGACATTGAAACAGTTATAATATTGAATTTACAGAAAAATAATCCTATCATCCTAAAATGATCCTAGATTTGTATTTTTTAAAAATAAAAAATGTTTTTAGAATTCCTTAAATTGATTTATTTTGTGTACAAACCTATATACTCTTACGTGTATAACATATATTATTATAACGAGATGCAATTATTTTGTTACCTATACAATGTACGTATTTAATTAAATTTATGTAAATGCGTTCACGCGTATTGGTTATATAATTTTATTAAGTGTTTAATGTATAATAATAATAATAATAATAATAATATATTATATAGATGAAACCTACTATTAGTGATTATGTAAATATTATAATTTATAGCTGGTACACTCTTATACTAAATATAGAATATCATAATTTCTATTAAAAACCATTTCACATTAGTCGACGGGTTTTTGATTTTTATTCATTAGTTATTACACTTCAGGAATAATTATTTGAAGCCCTGAATATAATGTAATGACTGATAGTTAAAAAATAAAAAATGAATAAATGACGACTGTATTTAACATCCAAATTGTCCAATACCTCTTCACTGTGTTGTGTCTCACTGCTGCATTGTTTTTTTTCATTTTACACAGTTTTGATTTATTCATAATAATATTGTAATAATATTTATATTTTTAGATGCGGAGACCTTTAAACGTTTCAAATGATTGAAATTCGATAATATTAGGTTCGTTTTATCTTAACACCTAGTCTATCTTATCCTACTACCTTGGTCGTCATGCGTTTCAATATAGAAACGATGATGAAAATACCGGTGAATGATAAATTGATTTTATTATTTGGCCATTCACGGTTTTATCAGTTATTATGTTAAAATAATAATATTTAAAGATTTTATCTGTTTTATAAATTTATAATATATTAATCTTATTTTATATTTTGTTAGTCTGTTACTTATTTGGTGTAAACTCGTAGAGTGTTCCGCGAATATTTACAAATTTAATGTGATAGATAGAGCAAGTAAATTCCATTATTCCACCTCTTTAAATATCAGTATAAATCCTCGTGGGACACGATATATATATAATAAACAGGCACGTACTCCCTTGCCTGTATGTCATTCGTTAGTGATAAATGATAATATATTCAAACTGTTCTACATTCTTTCCCGTGTGGTTTGTTCGTTATGTCTAAGATATGTTATAATAATATGTATACTGACCGAAAAATGCTTATTTTCAATTTTTTATAATATATCATATATTATTTACAAGTGAATTTGTACTAATTCGTACATTAAAACGTTGCCTGCAATCTCTTGTGTTTAATATAATATATATACTTTAAATATTTGTACATTTTGTACAACAGTAAATAAAATATTTAATAGTATAATATGCTAATTACTTCACTTTATATATACATTATATATATCACGTAGTTATTATAGTACCTATATAATATGCTGCTAGCCATTGTATAAACATTTTGCATTACCCGTGTTAAATCAATCTTAAAACTTAAAACGTATTTAATCCAATATTTACGTGTCGCGTGTTAATTTTCATTTAATTATCTTTTATCGCATGGATTTACAGACATAAGTTCCCAGGGAATAAAATTGAATTTTAATAAAAATTAATTTATACATTATCACGTCTCTGTAAATCCCATATGACTCAACTTCAATAACGTAGTCTGAGTTTGTAGCCAAATTAGTTCAAGGTCAATAACGGACGTGGGTGTACAATGTGTACATAAAACACTTGCTTTGGAAATGGGGAAGTAGAATTTGAATACCCACGAACATTTCACTTTTAATAAAAATTTAATTAATTTTATCTAATAATTAATATTTACAAAAAGTATTTCTGTGAAAGTATAACACTTAGCCAGTTTTCTTAAAAATGAAATAATGAAAAGATCACTTATTAGCTATTTTATATTTCTATTGATATACCGTTATATGTATATATTTATATATATTATATATTTGGAATTTTATTATTATATAATTAATTATTATACCTACTCATACAAGCAATTTTCTTATAACAATAATGTGTAGCACAAAAAATATTGTAATGATAATAAATAATAATTAGTTATATAGAGTTGCTCAAGTGTTCCTTTGTATATTATGTATGATACTCAAAAAAATATATCGATTATATACTTTAAAAGACCCCATTGAATATTAATTTCCCACATAAATATTATTATGTCACCGTTTCGGTCTATAATATAATAATATGACGTAAATGATACGTATTGTATAAATACAACTTCCCCCTCACGTCTGAATAACGGACAACGGTTTGTGTTTTTATTATTTGTCAATAGACTTCGTAATTGTGTTTCTCCTTATTATCATAATTATTTTTGTTTCTTTTTATTACTATTATTTACAAGTGCATTGTGTATAGAAATTAAATCCTAACCTTCTTTAAAACTGACTGATTAATTATATTTTCACACGCCACGCATTAAAACCACGACACAGAAAATTTACCGCAATGTTCTGAACTAATGATGAACCTACAAAATATAACAAGTTTTATGTGTTTTTTTTAACCTAATTAAACCTGTGTTTTATATTTTATTGGTTATAGTTGGACAGTCAGTATTATTTGATCCTTTTTCGTCGGACACAACCTTTTCAATCCTAAACTATCTACAATAAGTAATTTATATGACTATAGGCCAATGATTCAACAGGGTGGTTGGGTCTCGGGTAAGAAATCTCATCCTTTCTATAAATATACTGTAATATAATTGTACAATGTATAATAATGTAATATAAAATATAATGCACGTATTATTTAAGATTTACGAGAAATCTATATTACATACTATTACAATTACATACTTATATAAATATTTATATATCTATATTGCTGTTGTATATCCAAAATTATTGAATAAAACTGAAAATAATACTTGCCCATTTTTGATTATCAGTGTCGAATGTTTCACGTGGATATTATTGTCCGACAATGGCGCCATTTCAGGATATTTTATCATAATATTACCTATATAATAATATATAATATGCATAATGTGTATAAGTATACAAAGTAATCAAAGTATTGTGTTACAAAAATAATGGAGATAAAAATGTACTATGTATAATTCTCACCATTATTGTAACATGAAATAATGATCTGTATAAGTCTGTATACCCATCACCAGTGGGCAATGTGTTTTCTATACCTTCGAGCCCTTAAGTATACTTATAAGTAATTTAAAATTAGTGGTTTTTTTACACGCGCGTTTTTATATTTACTTTTACATTTCGTAAAATATATATATATATTGGGATAGCATGAGTATTGTAGATAATTCTAGATAATTCTAGATAATTGAATTTATATTGTTTTCACAAATGGCGCTTCTATTGTACATGCAGGAAAACTTATGCCGGTTATACACAGAAAACAAAACATTAACTCTGTGTTGTTTTGTCGACAATATAGAAACAAATTTGTGACCTATCGGCTGTGGATCGGTTTGTGTTTTGCTTTTCTTACCTCGAACATAATTTGCGAAGCGAAGCAGGGTTGCCTGTAAAATTTCAGTCCAATGGGTGCAAATTTAATTCATCATTACCTGTCCTCCCTGCCTTAATTATCAACCACTGCTAATTATTAAGCTATTGACTAATTATTAATATTATTATTATTACTCTATGGTTTATGCTTCCATACATTTTATACAGTTTGGACAAATGTTTTGTTTTCTGTGTGAACCCGGCATCATTGGAACATGATTTTCAACTTTTTATTTTTTTGAATAATCATTTTTCTGTTAAAACACCTGTAGCATGTAATACCATACAAATATAAGATTGATAATAATATTTTAAACATAAAATATTATTATTAATATTACTAATTAGTAATTAGTAATCAAATCACAATATTTATCTAATACCGCATTGAAAAATGGCTAACTAATATGTAGTAATAATATCAAATTAACACAATTCGCAATTTAATACTCAGCAGATTAAATCACAGATGTAAAGTAAATACTAATTTCTCTATTATACTATACCTAATCTAATAATGATAATAACATTATGAAATTGTCTGCTATAATGGAACGTAATCCAGAATAAACTAACTTATGCTTATAATTACATTTCCTATATAGTTATAATTCCTAATAAAATACTAAAATGATTTTTATTAGTCTTATATTTAATTTTTTTAATTATATACTAAAATTGCATGTTTGCATACAAAATTAAAACATATTTTTATTGTACCTATTAATAACTCCCAATTGTGCGAGAAATATTGATATACCTAGTGTTATATTTCACGTATATTTGTAAATAGTTACATAGTTTGAAAATCACACTTTCTCTCCTCTTAAATAACTTTATTTGCATGGATAGTTAAATATTTTTCTAATTTTTAATTATAAAATTATAAAAATGTGTACAAATATCAAGTTAGATATCTAAATATGCAATAAATAGGTACAAGTAATACCTATTTGGGTATATAAATTGATATATTGTGAGGTTAGAGTTTTACGAGATATAGTTTCTTGGAAAATTGAATTAAAATTGGACTGTGACTTACAATATTATAAACATCTGGATAAAATATTTTTTTTAACAAAAAATAGGGATTGATAGTATTTCTGGAAAAATATTACATATTTATTATTATAAAAATTTTATATAGTATCAAGTTTAATTTTAATGTTTTATAATTATATTATAATATACTAAATGATAACTAATTAACGAATTTTAAACAAATAAATATAAAATATAAATAAATTGCATGCGTAACATATATTCCATTCATTAAACACAGTATTTGAATCATAGAATCAAATTAATAATTTCACGTAGATTCCTAATATAGGTACAATTTATTTATATGACATTCGAATGTGCTAGATAGAAGAAATCCATAAGACTATACAATATTGTATCATATTGTAGATACTTTTTATTAATTATTTTATTTATTTTACAGATTGGGTCCATATGAACTCCAAGAGTCTAGGAATAAAATGAGCGACGGCGAAAGCCCAAGCTCCGTCTTACCAAAAAAAAAGAAAAAAAACGACGGCAAAGGTCAATCTCAATTGTAAGTTTACGTTTTAACCTAAAAAAATATATATAATTATGTATAGAAAATATTAGTAAAATGTAAAATTATTCAATAATTTCATAATTCGATTATTTTTTCTACCAATTTCAAATAGTAGTGCATTATTTCCCTTGTTTAATAGCGTAATATACACGCAGGTATTATATATTTCCATGTTAACAGCAACAAAAATTATAATTTTTTTTCCTTTAAATATAATATATGTAAATCAATATACATTATTTAATATAATAGCAAGTAGTTTGTAACGGATAAAAGAACCTGGATTTTTGATTTTTATCAGACGCTTATTTTGACAACTATTTTATATTTGTATTTTATACTTACATAAATCTCCAAATATCCTTGGCCCACTTTTTTCATACATGTTCAAAATAATTCGCTAACTACTAAAAAAATATTTTTACATACTTTTCTAAATTAAAATTATTTATATAATATCACGTTATATTTTATAGCAGCTCTTGTGCATTTATAATCAACATTAATTAATTTTCTAATGTATTTAGATATATTTTAACAAAACAAATAGTATTTTACGACATTAAATATTGATTATACGCGGTGCAAAGACCTCTAACACTTCGATAACCTTGTAATAAAATCTAGCTTCATTTTTAGTCTATTATTCTATAGGTACAGGTATATTACCTAGTATACCTGCTATGTATACCTATGTTAAATTATTGAAAAATCGTTGTTTTTCGATTGTGTTCCGTTGTTGAAATTATCTATTATAATAATCGATAGGTTATTTATCATTGAAATATACGTATTTTCATCATATAAATTAACAACGATTGGATACGATATTTTTAAAATTGGTTTTATAAAATCGATTAAGTAATAATTGTTTCCCGTTTACCGCAGTGAATGATTTTTTTGGAACTGTGGGTCAAAATATGATTAACGATTAGGTATAATTTTGATTTGTTCAATAAACGTTTTAGCGAATAAAACAAAAGAGATACAAATATTGTGAACTTATAACAATGATGAAGAACACCGCCGCCGGTTGTCGGGGTGGGGGGTTATTTCATCCTTTAGTATAATATAGTGAATCACCTTGTATGCCGGTTAGTAAATCGACGACGGGGATTTAATTATCGTTTTGGCGTAGCACAACTTATTTTAGCATCGGCCAGGTCTGCCGTCCGTGGCTTTCCGTCCGGCCGCGCTACTCTCTCTCTACGCGCGTATATTACACTCTGTAGGTAGCAGTGTTTCGCGTCTGTATTGTCGTCGTCGTCCTCAAGGACACACGTTTTCCCTCTTTAGCGGCGGACAACACGCGCACAACAAAGGAACAACGACATAATAATAATAATATGGTTTCTATTTTATCGTGTATACAATAATATATATTATTATAATATTATTGTGCCTAAAATCCGATACGATTGCGGAGCAAGTTATTTGAAAAATATATTTTCACGTCTTGCGTGGGCGCACGCGATCAAAAGTATTTCTAATTAATAACGATACTCTTGTAATGTTTTGCATACGCGGTGTTCGGAAATTTTGCGTTTCAAAAAAATATTATAGATAACCTAATATTATAATATTATTGTTATCAACCATTTTTGGAACGGAAAATTCTGATCACCCTATGATGTATGTATATACAATTATTTTATTTATTTATAATATTATCTCTCTAGAAACAAGTCTCTGTGGCTGTGTTTAATTTTTTTTAATGTAATTAAACAATAACGATAACACCCCGCGGCGCGCGCCTTATATATATAGGTTATCCTCCTATTATCGATCTTTAATAACTCTACATCGCACTGACGGGGGGATGAAAATTGTATGTCAATGCAATTATCTCGCTTTAATCAAATAATATGTAAAATAGAGAAAAATGTATCGGGTAAATTATATTATGAAAAAATCATCTATAGGTAACCACGAAACTATTTATAGGTTCAATTTATTTTTAAACGAAATTTTTTTCTCGTGGGATTTTATTGAGGTTTTATGTTATCAACAGAAACTTAATTTCAAGGTACACTTATTGTTACCTATATGGCTATATGTTTATAACGAAATCGTAACATATGCGCTCGTTCGATTGTCGAAAGACATTAACAGACCGGTGATCTTTTGTGACGTGTGCATAATAATATTAATAAATAATTGCCATTAAAATATATACATAATTTTCCGTAATAAAATTTTCTGTCACCATTAAGCCACTCATATGAATAGCACCCACTCGAATCTTCGAAAGGCATATTGGATTGTATCGCCGTACGATATATAATATATTTTATAATATGTTTGAATAAATCTCGTAATCTCTTCAAGTATCGTTCAGAAATGTATTATAAATTTTAGCTTATTTGTTGTAAATTATACTATTATTTGTCGATACAAAATATTTATAATGTCTACGTCTCTGAGTGAGTATGCGTATATTATAATATATTTATTATCCAAATTTTAAAGTTTTATCATATTTCAACAGTTTTTGAAGAAAAAAACACTCACTTATATAATAAACTAGCCGATAAAATGCAATAATTAATTAAACAAATTGTGGAAGGAATGGGTGTTGGACGTTAGTTATTCTAATTTGTTCTTATACACTCTGTTGCTTTGGTATAAATGTCTAATATTAATAAGCATTCTTTTCTTCTAAATTAATACACATTAGGGGCGTGTTCAGAAGATTCATATTAGGGAGGTGGGGTTAATTTTTTTATCATAGTATCTGAAGTAAGATTAAAGGAAGAACCTCACCATACTTTTGATTTTTTATAAATTAAAAACAATTGAATTACCAAATTTATATATTTTAATGTTAATATATAATATACATATTATAAAGAAAAAAAATGAAATATCAAAATCTAGTTTTCTTCGTTTTTTAACTAATTCATTTAGGACTAACGAAATTAATGCGAAATAATATTATAATAATAAATATTTATAAATAGTTTTCGCCCATTAGGTGGCAGTAATGCTGCATAGTATAAACTAGTTTACTTAGTATACGATGGAATCGATTAATGATAAAATACGAATTGGGAATTTGACGCCGGGTGCTGACTATACCTAGATTATGAATTCACAACGTTCTCTATAATTTTTTTATTCATTATCGCTTCAAAACTAAGATTTACGTTATTACTATTTAACATACCTACATTTAATACATTATGAATATACATTATATATTTTGTAATTAAACTAAGATACGGCCAATGGTGGGGGGGTTGAACTCCACGAACAACCCCCCTCCCCATGAGCACGTCTCTGATACACATCACATAATGATAGCAATGAATTTAATCTTAAATTGCAAATTATAGAGTTTGAGTACCAGTATTTTCTTTGTATTATTTCATATATTTTAATATTTTAATTTATAAAAAGGGGAACGTCAGTTTAGGATGTTCCTCCTTCATCCCTTCGGTCCTCGGAGAAATTAGTGGTTTATTTTAATTATTAAGATTTGAATGCAATTATATTGCATTAGGAAATACGATTCTGAGCGAATCTCAATAAATTAATATATATTATACTGATAATCCATTTTACCACGAGTGTAAATTACACACATATATTCAAAAACAATTTCAAATTCCTATGATCAAAATTCAAGGAATTATCATTTCAGGATAAAAATTGTCAAATACAATTTTCAAAATATTTTTTAAATAGATTAAATAGTATATGATTAGGTTTCTATAAAAATTTCAAACCGTTAAATCGAAAATTGCAGGTAATATTAAACATTTTTAGAAAAAATTCAAAACTCTATATTTGGCCAAAAAATCAACCAATCCCTTCCAAAATTTTACCACACTTATATATTACCAATGTTAGTACTGAAAAATATTTTCAAGTTTCTACAATCAAAATTTAACGAGTTATCATGAAATAAAAAATAAAAAATTACAGAAATCGTAATCTTGCTGATTTTTTGTAATTTTTTGGTAGTTTTTCTCTCCTAGGGAAAATTTTAGAGAAATTTGAAAAATGAGCTTAAGAAAGTACCAACTATACGTGATTTGCTACCGAAAGCATATCCTTCTTGTAGTAATCGGATAATTATTTCTACCCGAAAAAATGTTTTCATACAAACATAAAAAAAAAAACATTGTAGAGACAAATACATTCCTCGCTCCGCTTAGAATCTAAAAATAAACATGATAAGGTTGCTCAAATGCAACTTCTGTTATAATAATGAAGAATAATTTTGTACATAAACATATAAAATTCAATTTTATATTATTACATCGTGAAATATTCTTTTTTTATAATGATACAAAATAGATTTTAAGAGCTATTTTTATAGGGACAATCTATAGAAAATACCAATATTATTTATTTATATACGTTTTATTGAATAATATTCTCACAGTTAAAATTGATTTCAGGAATAAGTGCCTTAATGAAAAACGCCGGCGTGAACAGGAGAATATATATATTGAAGAGCTGGCAGAGTTGATCTCAGCTAGTTTAGCGGATATGAATTCCTTGTCTGTAAAACCCGATAAGTGCGCCATTTTACAGGAAACTGTGAAACAAGTACGTGTTGGGGTAAGTAATATTTGTTGTTAATTTGTCTAATATTTCTTATAGTACAGGGAAACTGTTCTATATAATCCATGTTATTTTTGTTGATTAATAGAATAACTTAAAAGTACTGTTTATTGATAACTAATTTAAAAATCTATTGATTATAGAGTCATAGGATTTCATCTGAACAAGCTGATAACTTAATTAGTACTGATTGCGCAGTACAACAAGGTGAAGTATCTTCGACAAAGCCTACCAGGATAAAAAGAACAGAATTAACACCATTGTTACTTTCAGTATGTGACTCATGATTATATTATTATTGTAGTAATTAAAATACATCATTTTCGTTTGTAGGCGTTAGACGGGTTTTTATTTGCTATAAACTCAAACGGTCAAATTCAATTTCTCACAAATAACATATACCAATTTTTGTTTTACAAAAAAGAAGAGCTAATTGGTAAAAGTATCTATAATTTTGTTCACCACAGTGATCACACTAAATTTAGTGTTATTTTAAACCCATTGCTGATTCAACATTGCTCATCAATTGTATCTCCTGGTTCTAACCATCCAACTTCTCCCCCTATGGAACAATCACCCTCTGGTTCTAAAGGGAATAGCTGGAATCAAAGGTTTAGTACCAAATTTAATTGTCGATTCTTAGTTAAGTCACCATCAGATCAAGATCAAACTATTGAAGAAAAACAAACAAGAGTTTGTCAATACGAGACATTAGAGGTAAATTTTATTTACTATATTATATATATCGAAATAAAAATAATAATATACAAAATTAATTTAGGTATCGTCTATAAAAGTTAATGGAATGGTTGATGACGAAAATGTTATAGACGGCAGTAGCCAAAATTTGTTGTGCATAGCACGCAGAATACCATTTAATGATAAACATTTAAGTGCTCCATTAGAACAGTTCACTATTAAATTAGATCAAAATGGGGAAATACTTGCTTTGGACACCAAAGATGTGTCTGAAATATATTCTGATTACATAAATCAAGTAAAATTTTTTTTTAGTATAAAATATTCAGTTCCTTATGCTAAAATAATTACATTTTTATAAATATTGTATTTGTAAATATTTTTTACAGGAGTGCTTAGAGGGTATATTTTTACATGATAAATGTCATAAAAACGATGTACATAAAGTAATTAGCCATATACAAGAAACAAAACAAATGGGTTATAGTACCAGTTCCATATATAAGTTACATTTGGTTGATGAAAAGTATATTAATGTTCAAACCAAATCTAAATATTTCAAAAGTAATGATACTCAAGATATGGGTTTTATTATGGCTGCTTTGTCTATCATTGGGTAAGTTAAAAATTTAATATTAAATCTTTATTTTACAAAAAAAGAAAATAATAATAACAATTGGTACAGTATAATAAAAAATGTAAATATAATTATAACAAACTCATGGGATATGTCCTGTTTTTGTGTCTCAGCTACTCATTTAAGAAGTTTTACTACAATATATTAATGATCTATACATTTTATTATTTTAGTGATAGTGAAATGTGTGCCATGATAGAAAGCAATACCATTGCTAATCGTACAGCAGCAGAACATGATAACACTGAGTCTTTGTCATTAATGACTAGTAGTATTCCATCAAATCAGTCTGTGTCAAGCTTGCAATCTGAAGCCAAATTTAGTAATAGTGATTATAACACAACTACAACAACTGATCTCAACTTCTCAGATTTTGAATTATTTCCAAGCACGACGTATGGTAATATGATGCCAGATAATAAATGGTCTGATAATTCAAATAATACTGTTGAAAAGACAACTACACCGTTAAATAGTCCTCCAGTATCTTCAAATCCAATAACTCCAGCATCACAAATACAATATAGTTCATATCCGTTAAGCCCTTTAATACAGTCGCCAAAAGAATCTTTTGACTCCAGAGGTAATGCTGAAAGAATAACGGAATCAGCTAGACTACGTACATTGTTGATGACCTCTAAACGTTTAGATGGTTCAACTGTTGATGAAGACAAAGAGTCTTCAAAAAACAAACATAATATTTTAAAAGGGTTATTGAATCCAGATGAAATATCTTTCCAAAATGCAAATGATGAACCTATTATTAGTCATCAAAATATACCACAAAGTCCTAATGTAAGACAAGCATCTCATAGTAATTTTGACTTGACTGATACACCTTCAACATTGAATAATAATAGCAATAATAATAATATGTTACTCAAGGTGTGTATTTATTTATAGTATACATTGTATTTAATAAAATTAAATGATTTTGGAAATAATTATTATAAATATTAATTATGAATTCAATTCTGCAAAGTATTTTTTTTTGTTTTTTGTTTTTTTTTGTTTTTTGTTTTTGTTTTACTTGGCTACAATATATTTTTCATAAAACTTTCCAGTTATTAAATGACAAAAGCCAAGATGAAGAAGATTTAAAGTCTCACATTGGTCTTAAAAAACAAAACGAACTTCTTCAGCAGTTACTGAATAAAGACGATAATGTTAGACAGTGTGACTATTTTGAGGTAAACCACCAAAAATAATTTGTTGTGTGTGCACGTATTTAATTGATTAATTTTTTTATATATTATTTCCAAAGTCTAATAATTAAATTATTTGTGAATTATATTTGTTGCGAAATATTCATGGTTATTTATCATTTTTATTTATTTATTTATTTTTTATTTGTAGCAAACTGATAGCTCTAATGAAGATTTAATTTTAAAAAGTATGGGATTTCGTATTCTGTCACCCACCTCACCAGACAGTAGAAATAATTGTGGCCGTAAACGTAATAGTATAAGTGCTGACGATGAGAGTGAACACCCTCCTTTGAAACGTACCGGTTTAGGGAATTCAGTTCTAGAATCATTGCCCAACGTTGATGGTTCTTCAACTAATGTTAATAGCAAATTACGTGAACGGAATAAAATGTTAGCTTCTTTATTAGCTAAAGACACACCACCAACATCAATACCTGCCATCCCAGCATCAGTGATTTCAGCAACACCACAAGACAAATTGGTTACCATTATAAAACAACAACAGTCAGGTTTGTTTATTCTCATTTATTTATTAATTTAAATAAAAAATTATTAACTAACTGTTACTAATTAGGTGCAGGATGGAATTCATCTAATTTATCACAAAGCGTGCAAAATCAAAGAGCAGCTTTATTACAGAAAGGTAATTTTTTTTAACCAATCATGTTTAATTAAATAAATTTCTACTTTTTATCTGTTTTTATACTGAAAAATAAACAAAATAATAAAAAATTTCAAAACAGTATTAAAATTTCAAAGTTCATAAATTAAATTGAATTTTAAACATTTACTTCAGATTTAAATATAGATCATTTTCCTATTTTCTTTCAGTGGTTTTTTTTATATATTATTATTCAATAATTATATTATATGTTAAAATTTTTCACATTTCAAATATCAATTTACATAATATTTTATAAAAATTAAATTTATATTATTCTATTTAATTACTAATTTATTGTCAATTATAGTTATGTATGTTTAAGTTAAATATATTATATTATATTATTAATAATTGCCTATTCTACATATTTACCAAATGTATTGTGATTTGACAATTATACATTGATATTTTATGCATTATAATAAAATAGATATTTTAACATAGAATAATCTATTAATCTATTATTTTTCATCAGGTGGTAATAATTTATACCTTAATCATATGTTAGATGAACCTCAAGTGATACCAAGTCAAAGCCAAAATCAGCAAATGAGACAAGTTACCACTTCAAGTGGATATAGCACACAATTGAATAATATATCTGAACAAAATAGTGCTAACCCCTTACCATTTAACTCTGATCCAGAATTATCTGAACTTTTAGAAGAAGTTATGGATATTATGAATGTGTCTTCAGGTAAGACAGTAAATAATTGTTAATTAAATATAAGTATAATAGGAGGCAAATATAGTAAAATAATCGGAGACTTAATTTCCGTGTTAAAATTGTAGTTATCTTTTTGATAAGCACTTTGATTGTTACTTGGTATAAATCTATCATAATTTTCTCCAAGATTTTCTAGTAATTTGTTAAACTTATCTTAGTCTCAAAGAACCATTTTTGACTGGGTAGTATATGAAGATAATCTTGTACAACCATGTAGCATGTTTCAATAAATTGATATAAAACTAACTTTTAATTATATTGAATTACATTGATGTATGATTTAATATTGCAGATAATTCAACATTGTTGAATTTATTCCACGTTATAGAGTCGACAAATTCATCTAATTCTGTGGGTTTATCTGCTAATCAAAATACTTTCAATACTATGAATGAAAAAATGGCAGTAAACGCGATACAAAAATCTTTAATGCAAGTAGAATCCACTGTTAAAACACCGGCATCACAAGTAATTATTTTCTATCAGTAAACCATAAACTAATAATAGATAGCCTATGTTAATATATAATAAATATATATTTTTAATTTTTAGGTAAACTATGGAGTTAATTCTGGTAATAGCAATATTCATATAACCAACACACAAAATCAATTCATTCAACCTCCAGCTTATCCACAACAAAAAACAGCTGTTAAATTTAATCCCCAACATTCGCCTAGGTTAACTGCAGTGCCACCTTATACTAAAAATGTACAACGACCGCCTTTGGTTAGTTACGATATAAGTTATAATTACATTGTTCATTTAATCTTTAATTATTATTTCAAAATCACATTATGTATATATTGTTTGAATAGCAACAACAACAGTCATTATTACAACAACAACATAAACAAAAGTTAATTCATCAACAACAGCAGAAGCACAGGTTATTGCAACAACAACAGCAACAACAGATTATGGTTGTTACAACGAATACTGGAGTTCCAGATCCACTAAAAAATATTGATTCTTTGTTAAATAATACTGGCCCTCCAAACGTTGCCTTACAGGTATGAATACAATATTTTATTTTGAAAAAACGCGTTTGTTTTATTAAAATTTATTATATGGTTTAAGCGTTCAACAAGTGTACCTGATTCTCAAAATCAACTAAATTCTGTGTATGCTACATCTGGTAGCCAGCTGCTCAATTCTCAGATCTCACAGTCTTCTAATCGACAACCTACATATTCAAGTTTGTCACAATCATTTCCTATTTTAAAGTAAGTAATGTCATATTTCTTGTTGTTTAAATGTTTATCATTTATTTTATTGTATATCATAAATTATTCACAAAACATTAGATATTAGTATATACAAATTATTTATTTTTAGCTATGGAACAACTACACAAACTCGTACAACCAGCCCACAACAGGTAGTTAAACAACAAAGTACATCTTCTACACAACATATGCTACATCACAGTCCTATCAATTCTTGTCAAGTAATATTTATTTTTTGACTCATTCTTCATGATATATTATGAATCGGTACTGATTATAATATTCAATAATTTACAGCAACAACAAACACAGAATATCTATATTAATCAAACTCAACAACCAATAGTGTGGAGTCAACCAAGATTAACTTTACACCAACAGCAAAATCCAATGCTTAATGCTCAACTTCAAGTGAGTTATTTAATATAATACTTAAAATTACATTTTAATTATTGTGTTTAAATGTATGAAAACAATTAAAACAAAAAATATTGTTAAATTTAGGTTTCTGGTTTTAATAACAATTCTGTTAGACAAAATTTTATTAGCCAACAACCACAGAATCACTTAGGAGCAAAACGGGTAATACCAAGTCCTTTAGGCTATAATTCGGAGGTTTCGCCAAATACTAATTGCCAAACACAACAACAACAACAACAACAACAACAACAACAACAGCAGCAGCAGCAGCAATTTCGGTTATCTAGAAATATAAACTTAAGTGCAAATCCTGGTAAAAATTAAAACTTTGTACTTATTTTTTAAAATTTGTATAATTTACATTTATAAAACTTAGGTGGGAATGGTGTAACTGAATTTACCAGAAATGAACTCCGAGCTTTTGTTGGTGTGCGGAGTCAACAAGGTGGAAATTCTCAAAATTCCAGTCATTTATTACCTGGTCAAAATGTCACCCCTACAGATCTTATTCCGTTGGGTTTAAATATTGACATGTCCCCTACCGGTATGAATTAGAAAATAATATTGATAATAAGTCATTCATATTTTTATTGGACATTTGTAGATAGCCAAAGTCCTAAATGGTCTGGTTTAAATTCAGATTTATGCTTGTCTCCTCCACAAACTCAGGGAATTGCTACAAGAGTGAGTAAAAATATATAGTATATAGCTCTACATTTTTAATATATAAATGTGTTATTTTTATTTCATATTTGTTAGAATCCAAATGATGATTCTTCTAGAACAAATTCAACAAACAGTTCTGGAATTACCGACCAAAAATCTTCTCTTCTGCAAAAACTTCTTTCGGAATAATTTATTCTTATTTATATTATGAATTATTCTATGTCTATTAGACTTAATATGAATGTATGACTTTATATTTATGGGGATTATTGTTTAATTTTTTTTTAGTTTTTTATTTATTTAATTTAGTTGTAAAATTTAATATTTGATGTTTTAATAAATACCCTATGTACAAATTATATATTCAGCCTAAAATCGATGTAAATAATAATTTTAACATTTACCTTTTTAACGTTATGTTGTTTTATTTATTAATATTTGTTTAATTTACTTGCCAATTGTAAATTAGTTCTTTATTTCTGATTTAATTTGTTATTTTTTATTTAATATTTGATGAAAGTCAAATATTTAAAAGTAATTTTTTAATGGAGTCCAGTTGTATTTTGCAATTACACATATTTACACGATTTTTGTCTTTGTTTCCATTCATTTTGTATCCATATGATAATATTGTTGATATTTTAAAACACTAATTAGAAAAAAAAACTTCAAGGGTTATTTCCAAAATCATAGTTATTACCTACCTAAAATACTTTATTTTTTTATTGTTTTATTTTTAAAATACTATATATTATTTTCTTGTTAATTTGTAGTGCTAAATGCATAATTTTGTTAATGTTTATTGATATGTTCAATGATCTTAGGTGCATTTATATTATAACAAATGTAATGATCATTATTATGTACATATCAACAAAAATAATGTCTTCCTATTATTCATAAAATATAAATTTATTATTATTTTAGAATATGTATTTATATTCTTTTTCGTTAAAATTAGTGGTCTTCCTACATTTGTATTCAATTACAATTGTAGCAACATAATACTTTTTAAGTTAGTTCAACACTAAAAATATACATAATATTTATTTTAAAAAAAAAGTTGCAATCCATTTACTTATGTTTCCAATAATTTCAAAATATATTATTCATAAATTTTAAATTTAAATTTCTGTTCTCTTTATACTTTATGCTTTAAAAATACTGGATTCCATTTTGAAAATCTAGATCAAATTTATTATTTTCATTACATACTTATATCTCAGTTAAATTAATGACAAAATTTTTTGTTATTTCATATTTTAATATTAATTCTTTAATGTGAAAATTATAAATATAATATACCTAACACATGTAAACATATTTTGTTTGTATTTATATTTTTTTAAATAATGTTTTAATGTATGATAACAAATATATTTATGGATAAATGTAACTATGTATCTTAAAACATATTTTTAATAATGATAAATCGTTATTTTGCTTACTATTATTATATTATATATTAATTTTACAATTGTTGTGTGTATTTTTTTAAGTTCCTCTTATTATAATTTGAAAGTAATTGTTTGTTCTTTATATTTAAATTATTAGTTGTATAATGTTCAATTTTATTCCTAAGTGTATATTTTATACAATTATTATTTACCCTATTTTATTAAAATTAAGTTTCTCTACTATGCACATTGGAATTTTACACTTGGCTAATTCATGTTTAAATGTTGAAAATTAATTAAATAAGCACATGTTTGGTGTTAATTTTGCAAAATTATACTCGTAGGATGATATTTGTTATGTTATTATTATTATTTTTAAAAGTATAATGTCAAGTAATCTGTAATAATAGTATGGTACATAAAAATTGCTGTATAATAAGTTTTTTTTATCTAATGTATAATTATAGTACATACAATTAATTTTCATACATTTTTAAGCGACAATGTATATTAACCAATTTGGTTTAATATTAATTTATAATTAAATATTATACATTTCTAACATAAAAAATACAATGATGTAGGTATGTATCAAAACAGTGATTTTACTAATTTTACATTTGTTTTATATGTAAAAGTCTATTCTAATGTAAAAGTTATATGAAAATTATCTTGTATGTGATAATGAGGAAAAATATGAAGTTAAATTTTGTATTTCATTATTTTTGTAACAGTTCTATTAAATTGATAGTGATTTGAACATACATAATTGAATTTACAATGTAATTTTTTTCGATGAGTATAAATTGGCAAGAAAAAGAAATTTCTTCATTTATTTATAATCTTTTTGAAATAAATAACATTTATTAATTTCTCAAAAGAATTTAAAAGCAAAATTTTAATTAACCGAAAATATATTTTTAAATTTACTATTTTTATTATGAACCAAAGTAAATTTTACAATTTTATAAATAGTTTATATTTTTTTTCTGCATATTTTGAAAAGTAAGAAGATTTAAGAATGGTAACTTACATATTTAAGTAGAATTTAAATTTTATTTTTGAAATATATGTTATCAAGTCAGTAACTCGTTCTTTTTTTGTTGTACAAATATAATATATTTAAAATACATTTATCGTAATGTGTGTACATTTATATACATACATACATTTATATATTATATTCATACAAATATATATATATTGGTTAAAATATATTTATTTATATACTTAATGTGAATAATTTTTTTTTTTAAACTGTAGAATTGTAATACCTACCACAAAAATTACTAGTTATTTTTTATGAATGTAATTTTTTAATTTATATTTTATGATTAATATTATTACAATGTTGCAAAATTTAAATTTGGTTATGTATAGTTTTATGGATTTATGAATTAAACAATGCAATTTTTTAATATTTTATTAAAGAAAAGTAAATATACTATTATAAATATATGGAAGTAAATTATACAGGTATACGTAAACTTATACGTAGTGTGAAAAAATCATTTGTATACTAATCTAACCTAGGTTATCAATTATCTCTTTGGTAATTGGATGTACCTATTATTTAATTTAGATATCATGATTAAATAATTACACTATTATATTATATATTTATACTTTATATTTTCTAAACTTAAATTATAAAGACAGTATCGTGTTTGGAAGTAGTTGGTTATCTATTATTGTTTTATTTGTTATTCATTTAAATTTGGCGGAAGGAGAAATATAATTTCACTTTGTTTTGCCAAAAAATAACTTCTTAATGTCAATTTATTAATTAATAATACTTTCTATGTGATACCACAAAATAATATTATGTCTTAACTTTTAATTTTAATAAATTTATAACGATAAAAAAATAGCTGTAGAAGTTGACAAAAAGTTTATTGCAACATTGAGTATATTTTTATTATTTTACATTCTTGGAATTAATTGTTTAAATTCTTTTAATCGATAATTTTTTTGACTTTTGAGTATAAAATAAAATTCATTCAAACAGTAAACTTTGCTAGAGCCTATGATATGAACACGGATTACAATATAGGTACATTTTTTTTATTTGCCTTTTTGTTACTAAGAAATACACAATAACTATTAGATATTTGATGATTAAAAATTTGAAAACCATAATCTAGTAGTTATACTAAGTAATACTAATTATTATCAATTAAAACATATTTAATTGCATTAATTATTCAAAAACTAAATGGTATTTGATAATTATTGAATAATCCATTATCGGAATCATTCGTATTTTAATTTTTTGTTCCCATATAATAAAATAAATATTTTTATTATATTACAAACAAACTTCCATTCTTAGGGAGGTTCACTACCATAGGCCGATTCTGTGTTAAATTGGAGGTGCATGAATTATGTTTTACTTATTTTTCCTACTTAAACTTCTTTATATGAAGGAATAAGAGAACCCATGATTTTATGTGAAAATTAAATATCTACCTATGTAATATATATATTAAATTCAAATTTAACATGTGGAAAAAGCCAAGATGCATAAAAAACCACACGTATAAGCAGGGATGTATTGGTAAATAATGTCTTGATTATACGCCATATTTTCTCAAAATTACATTAAAAAAGAAAAAATTACTTGAATTGATTGTTATGATATTAATTTTTTTTAAATTTTTAATCAAATAATTAGTTTTTATCCTTAATAATTATATATAATAACTATAAATAAATTATAACTAAAACTATAATTTAATAAATGAGAATTTTTTTTATTTTAAGTCTTAGAGGTATATAATATACTATATACATGAATTAACTTATAGAAACATAATACCTTATATATTTATTTTTATTAATAAAATACACTTAATATTAAAATTATATACATTTATCGTCATAAAATGTACAACAAATTTATATATTATAAAATATTATGGCTGTATACTTATAAAATTATTATTTATATTGCGTATACGCACTTTTATACAAATATTGTCTTGAGTATACGCTCCAATACATCACTGCATATAAGTTAAAATATTAATAATCGTCATCTTCTTTATGTCACAATATTGACATATAGTCAATACCCTTTGCAGAAGGGCCGTTTAATAGCGAGAGAACCTTTTCACAACGATCATCGTATATTCACATCAGTCAATTTTTTTAAAACAACATAATAAAACAATATAATTTCGATAAATGTGATATACAATGTACTTGATTGACGTCAATAATATTTTAAATGTTAGGTACAAAGTAAAATTCATAATGAAAATTATATCTCAATAAAAAATTAATAATTTTAATAGAGTAAATGTATAATTATCGAATAATTTAGGAAACATGAATTTGGTCCAACTAAATAAAAATAATGTTTAAAAATAGTAAAAATGATTTGCTAACTTTGGGATTACAATTCCTATTATTTGTTAACATTTGGCGTTGTTTTAGAATCGATCGGATAAAGCGGGTAAGCCACCAGTGGCTTAGGGCTTAGGGCGTAGAATTATGGCTTAGTGTATATAGGGGAGAGTTTTGGGGGTTCAACACTCCTACCCGAAAAAAATGGGACTACGGCAAACATTAAATTTTATTCTTTAATTTAATTTATATTTTATTTATTATATCTATAGGTTCAATTAATTTTTAATGTCTATAATTATTAAAATAAAGTTAGTTTATAATAAATTAAATAATTTTTTTTTATAATCCCCCCTCCCCAAAAAATTAATTTCTGTATACGCTATTGTAGGTTACATGAACTTGGCCCATCTAAATAAAAATAATGTACAAAAATAGTGAAAATGATTTGCTAACTTTGTGAACATATTTGCTAAATATTTGATAACTTTCGGCAATATTTTAGTAAAAAAAATTAGACATGGGTGTGCCAAGTTTATGGATGTGTTGATCGTAGATTCGTAGATAATCTTATAATCTTATATTAATTTGAGTTTACTGAAACTTAGTTTTCTACTAATTACAGTTAGTTACTAATAGTCAGTAGTCTAGTGGAGTGTTTATACGGCGTATAACGACTTTAATTTTTACTTTAGTGCGTATAGTTCAAAAATAATTTGTGTTAAGTGGGTATACGAATATTTTCTTAAATAATCAATATTTTGAAATTATTAATTAATAATTATGAATTAAAAAAAATTAAAACATTTATGTCAAAAACAATATTTACAATTAACGGTTTTTAAATTGTGTATTTCAAATTATTAGAAACTTAGAATATAATATATATATTGGTTATTTTGAGTATACTCAAAACTTTATTTATGACTCCACCACTGATGGTAGTGTTAAAAGTATATACACATTTGGGGCAAAGTCTCCTATATTTATTACAAATTGTAATAATTTAATTGGAGATATATTTGATAGAATCATTATCATTATGCAGAGGCGGTTTGACATTTTTCAGTTGGTGGTTCAAAATTAGTAAATACCACCCACCCATCTACAAAAAAGTCAAACTACATAATCTTACTTTATTTTATAATTTTTTGACAATTATTATTTATACTAAAACTTGCTAAGAAATTTCAATGTTTTGATATGATTAGTACCGAATTGTAAATAACCAATCAAACAATTTAACATTAGAAATAAAAATATATAATTATATATAAGTAATAATATCGTTTAAAATAATTTAAAAACCATTTTTAAAACTAGGTTTTTGTTTGTTTTGCTTAGTAATAATTTATTTTGAAGGCTCCCCTAGAATTTAACTCTAGATCCGCTACTGGTTAATACGTGACTATATTTTCATTATAAAGCTGTATATAAGTTAATCGTTAATACAGTTAATGTATGTTATTCAATCTTTGGTGATTGTATTTATTTGCTGCTAGCAATGACTTGGCTATCAAATTATCATTTTCATATTACCACCGGTAACGTAGACCAAGTCCACATCAATTAAAATGACACCCACCCCAAAAATTATTGGTGGTTCAGTGAACCACAAAATGCATGATCAAGCCGCCTCTGTCATTATGGTCAAAACTTTTAATTCATCCGCCATTTCGATTCATTTTCGTCAATTGACCGTCAAACGAGTTGTAACTTGTAAATCTGCAAAGTGGTTTTATAAGTTTATTGCGTGTCATATCTTTAATTGTGAATTTAACGATATAATAATAATTGTTGTTGTATGATCAAAATGCCACCCGAAGCGATTGCACGTGCTTTAAACTGTCCTCCGACTTTTGATTGACAAAACATTTCTCTATTTATAATTATTTGTTACTTAAATATAAATTACCAGTCTTGCAAAGTTATACATAGTCGATTCTCATAAATGTTTTTTTTTAAGAATATAATATACACACGGGAAGTTAAAAACAAATAAATAGGTTTTTATAATTATAATACTAATAATTACCTAATAATAATAATAATAATAATAAATGTTAATAATTAATAGTAATTAATATTATTAATACTAACGTATCCGTGATTTGAACCATATTTTATTCGGTGAGATAATTTTATAACATTAATAGACAATGCCAATTGAAAACAAAATTCGATTCAATACCGAATATTTGAGTATTTGATACGACATACGAGTAATCGTAAAGTATCGAGTCAAAAGTATGAAAACGTTAAAACGCTGCTAAAAATGTTAAAAAAGTATCGATATTTACTCGTATAGATAGTATCGAAATGTCCTTAGTTTCGTGTGTTTACAGAAACAAAACAGTTTTTATTCTCGTTTATCGATTTGATCGAAAAAAAAACAATTTTCAACTATTATATTAAACAATCGGTTACAATTCGATATTTTTCGGAATTATAATGTCGGACGAGGGACTTTTCTTTAACCAGCGAATAACTGTATACAAACAGACGAATGTACCCGAATATTTTCATAACGAATGCGTATACGAAGACGAATGCGTGTACGAAGACGAATGCGTAAACGAAGCTGAAGGTGCACACAAATTTGAACGTTTGTTCGACACAACGAGACGGGCGCCTAACGGATGCGTGGATACCGGCCACAGGATGCGGAACTCATTGACAAACGCAGACGATGTTAAATACCGAGAATTGTTCATCATGGTCATGACGTTTTGCATGTCGGTTGCAACGAACACGTTTAGCATTATATTCGATCCATTTTTACCATTATTACCCATTCCGTTGAAACTCGGTAGATTCGCATTGAAACGTATCCAGCACGCGTTCAAATCGAAATCGCGCCTTCGTATTCCGTTCAAATTGTTTTGGCTATTTGTACAGTGCTATGTTTTATTCAGTGCCATCATGGGGATTGTACATATAGTATATACGGTTATTAGGTTCTTTTTACCATGGTGGTTTTTAAAAATCGCAAAATTCTTTGTTAACGTTCTCGTTTAATATATTAATAGTTAAATGCTATATTTACTCTGCAGCATCACAACAGATCTCTCTTATTTACTAGTTGCAATGTATACGTGAAAAATGAAATTTATCGAATGCCGTTTTTGTACAATTATTACTAAGGCAGCGGTAACAACATATAATATTAGGTACTTTTTACTACTTTTTAAAAAATAAAGGTTTATCTCATAAAAAAAATAATTATACCTAATACCTTTTTGTTTTTAAGTTAGTGAAATGTAAAGATGGGCATTTTAAAGATTATATTTGTAAAATAATTTATATGTTTCTACCTCGTAATGTAATCGTGATGTTGATTTATAGGAATTTTTTTAATTTGTTTAAATTATATTTTTGGCGTTAGTATTTTGAATAAAACTTAAATACTATAATATCAGGGTATGCAAAATCTGTTGCTCATTATTATATTACTTATCATATTGATAATGTTACATTCCATGATATAATATATTAATATTAATTGTAAAAGAGTAATGTTTATAAATATGATTTTAACAATAAATGAAAAATAAAATCCTAAATACCACTAAGTACCTTGATTAAATTAGAAATTTGATACGTTATATTTTGTTATAAAAATATAATATTGAAACTGGCTATTTTCATATTTTCATGACTAAAAAAAGTAATTTTTAAAATTTTTTACTAGAGGTTTAAAACTAAAAAATAAAGATGTATTATTATAGTCCAACGCCTAAAAAAACGGCATTTAAAATTCTTTATTTTAATCGAGATATTACAATTAGTAAATAGATCTGTGTTACCTTGTATAATGACTTCGAATAAAATATTTATTCCAAAATAATTCATTAGAAAATTTAAATTATGTATATTAAACCACTATTAATAATGATATACTGCAATGTGATTGTAGGTATATTGATAAATTTTGACCAATATTTATTATTAAGGTTTTATATTTCTATAATTAATAATAGTTTTAAATTGTATAAATATAATGTAACTTTGTAACAATATAAAGTTGTAGTATTATATTAGATAATTTATACCGATATACTAAATCATAAGTTGATATTATTTATAATAATTATTACTTATGCAACACCAGAAAATCATCCTACGTTCCAATTTTATCATGTTTGTAGGCTACCTATGAGAACATTATAACAAATTTCCAAGTGCCTATATTCAAAATTACATTAGTCATCGTAAAATAATTAAAATCGAATTCGTCAAAATCACAGTTTTCGTGAATTTCGCAGTTTTCCAGCCATTTTTTTTGGTAGTTTTTCTTCTCCCAGAGAATAATTTTTGATAAATTCGTAAAATGAGTTCAATAAAGTACCGAGTAGGTGCAATTTACAACCAAAAACATACCTATCCTACATTTAATAATCGCACCATTATTTTTACCCGAAAAAGTGACTTCTGACTTTAAATAACATAGAAAAAATAGGAAATGTGGGGGGGGGGTTTGAGGGGATTAGCCTATCAAATTTCAAACTAGCTCCCATAAATGTTTGTCGTATTATAACATCCCTATTATTATTAAATTGGATATCTTAAGAATATTAAAGGACTCATTTTGCTATTGTAAATATTTATGTATTAGCTCCTCAAAATATTTCGGTGGACTTCCCTCTATGAAATTAAGTTACAAATAATAATAAAGTTAAATAAGTTATTTTTATTTTCATTCAACTTCAATATTTCTAGAATAACTTAGTTTAACGAATTGAAAAAAGTAAGTTAACTTGCCCAGCTATGGTATTACGTGTACCTATACGGAGATAAACTAATAATGTATTCGTCATATTTAGCCATTTAGTTATATAGTCATATAGGAGGTATTTATTTGCAGAATACACGTTAAAACATTATACAATTTTCGATATTGATTATAAATACTATATTTATTTATAATATAATATATGACATTGTGTGTGGACAATAATTCACGAAATATACCATTTATATTACAAGAATTTTCAACGAATATACATTTCAAGATTGACGACTGTAGTCTTAACATTATTATATTCTATGCCAACATCCACGGATTTAAGAGACATTGGGCCGCTGTGGGTCGATTGTCTTGATCCATATCTAACATCGAAGTCAAAAACGACGAGAAGTCTTTGGCGTCTTTTGGATTCCATTCGTATTTCTCGGTCAACACATCGTACATATTCCACGGTTTTAAGTTGCTGATGTGTTTAAGGTTACCTGAAAAATTGTCAAAACAAATGCGTCGTCGTCATATCGTATAGGAAACAAATATTCAGATAACTACTACGAGTAGCACACCGTTTAATGTGTTAAAACTGTATATTATTACAGACTTCTTATAACATTGGCATACATAGAGGGGAAGTCAAGAGACTGAAACCTCTCCTATTTATCGCATTATAGGTATATTTTTATTACTAAGATTGGTCCTAATCTTAAGTTTATAATATGTTATTTATGCTGTTTAAATAAATTATTTATATACTCCGATACTCGTAAAGTAGTATAATAATATATTGTATAATATATTTAATAATTAAATATAACTATTGCACTATTAATATAGTAACCAATTGTTTTTTAGTTTCTTTAAAATCATCACTTTATAGTTTATAATTATTAAACCTAACCTTTTTAAAAATTCTGCGTACGCCACTGTAGTTAATAAAATATGAAATTTGTTAATCAATCGTTTATTACCGATTCAGTTATGTTTAAAACTTTATGTTCCAATTATATAATGTTTCTAATATTTTTATTTTATGTATAGAATTAATAAGTTTCTTGCGAAAACGTGATTTGGTTTAAGTATTAGGTATAGGCAGGTCGCAGGTTATAAAACAAATAAGGGCGACAAAAAGCGATGCACTTACTGCACTTCAAACTCGTATTTAAATGATTTTAAAATAAAACAATTTACTGATATTACCGTTGCTCTTGAACAAGCCATTGGAGTGTTTACCACTTTGAATTACGTACATCGGTATCGGACCTAAAAGTTCCATGATATGGGCAATATGATCTTCGTCTTTGTTGTATGTAGTACCGGAATGAGGATCGAATAAAAAGTCACCGGTTGCCAACTCGAACGCCTAAAATTACGTTTTTAAAAACGTTATACTTTCGTGTTTTATAGAAATAATATTATAATATGCTAATCGACAATTTATTACTACAAGAAGAATGATGTATTTTTATGTTTTAAATAAAATACGATAGAACAGTCGAACAGAAATTCGTGTTACAAAAAACTGTAGGCGTGACATACAAATTTACGGAATGCGGACAATAATTCACATTTTCTCAGATGGAGCGTGTATTTTCACGACCTTTTATATTTTGATAATAAATAATAAATAATATAATCTTCGATTAGAATCATGTCGTATTTTATAATTGTATATACAAGTAGTTTATGCTTGGATACATCTACCTAGTTAGTTAATGTTTAGTTCTCCAATGGATCACAACTAAAATTATAAATAACGATAAAATAAATATTTTATAATCATGAACAACATATCCTGTATACAAAATGAACGAGGAAAGAATAGATTAGTTTTCAAAGGATATGTTAGTTATTTGAAAAATTAAGAACAGATAAAATCTTATGGATATGTGAAAATTACCCAAAAGAAAAATGTAAGAGTTGTCTACATTGTAAGTAGCTAGTGATAAGGTTGTTGAAGAAGAAATTAAAAACTATTTTTCTAACACTATTTATATAATATATAAGTATAGACATAAGTCAAAATACTGAGTAATAAAAGTTAGATTTTACTTATCACATTCAGTTGAGCTAGTAAAAATGTATTATTAACATACCAAACAAGCAACGCTCCAAATATCTGCAGGCGTGCCATATCCAGCACCAATCAGGACCTCCAAACTTCGATACTGTCGAGTTTGAATGTTTTCCGTATAATGATTATCCTATATACGAAATAATGGAATTTAATAATATTACACGTAGAGTTGGCAATGCTAACATTTTTTTATTTTTATAATTTACATCAATATGTACTAGTTTTAGTGTATCCCGATAAATACATTTAAAAGTTTAAACAAATGTTTAGTACAATATATTTTTTGTTAGTCATACATAACATATTCTATGTTCTATAGTATTAGTATAACGATAAATTTATAACAATGGAGAGAAATTCGTGGTTTGTTATGATTTGAATATTTTATATATCTCTATTATTATTTGAATGAATGATAGGTATAGGAACGAACGCATGATAATATTTTAAAAATATATAAAATACAATTTTCGTCCAACTTTATGTATTTTTTTTATATTATCATCCTCAAATTTAAATGTTAAGTTTACTTGTATAGTAAAGTATACTGTACAGTATAGGTAAACAATAAAATATGCCAATAATAATTTATCAATATTGTATATAATATTATATAAATTGAGTATTATTATTACTTTTTAATAGTTAGTTAAGTAGGTAGGCACATAACAAATAATTTAATAGTATAAAAATACTGATAGTGAACAAGCAAAATAAAGGAATTAATAGTGTTATCAATTCACACGGCACAATAATAGAACATGTACAATCATTTTGCTATCCAGGTAATTATATTACACAGGACAGTTATACCTACATATTGATATTTTAAAAATATAAAGAAGAATGTCATAAGCATATAACAATTAGAACTAAAACGTGATTCCTAAACTTTTAGTAAGTACCATAGTCTATGGTACTTACTATATACATATGTAGTAAGATATGTAGTATGGTCCATAGAGAATAGATACAACGGATGTGGATGTAAAATTATAAAGTGATAAAGATTTTCGTTAGGAAGCTTAGATTTTCGAGCTGGACGTAAGGAAAATAAAATAAGTAAGTGTTAAACATGATGCAAGAATCATAACATATTATTAAAATGATAGAAATAAGAAGGTAATTTAAGATTAAATTATTATACATGTTATGCATATTATGCAGCACAATAAATATATTGTTAATAAAATGGGATGGAAAATGGTGGAGCAAAAAGAAGAAAGGAATGACCGAGAGATCTGGGAAATATAAAGAAGAAATTGTCTCTACCGAGCTTAAGACACTGAAAAGGTTAGCAGCAAAAAAAGTAAAACGATTGCAACAGCAAGGCGAAATCATTTACCATGTAAGTATAGTCGTATATCACTTGAATCGTGTAGTGTTAATGTGTAAATAGCCAATAGGTAGGTATATAATATTGTACATTTGTATCTATATATAACGTTATAATCGTATAAATAATATGTTAGGTTAAAACATAATAATTACCTCCCAACATGCATTTCCGAGATCAGCTATTTTGATATTAACACTTCCCATTTCATCTAATAATTCGTATAACTTTTTGAATTTATTTATTTTTCTAAAATAATTTGATTCGGCATAACTCGCTAAAAAGTACACACACAGATACAATAATTATCATATAGAGTAGGTAGATTTAAAATTATTATAATTTGTAAGCGTTATAAACTTTGATTTTTTGATCTTATACATTATTCATGTAGATTTAGTTATACATTTATATAATATGCTTGTTCAAACATATTTTATTTTGAGTAATTTTATATTTTCGGAAATTTTGAGGCACAAACTAATATTTTGAAGAAAGCCAATGAAAAAAACAGGTATTATTCGCTTTTTATAATTCTATTCTATACATATTTAACAAGTAAATATGTATAAGTTCTTAGATAAATTATTTACCAACCACTCGATAGTCGATACATTTTCAGTATGTACCTATATACTTTATAAATCGTAAATATAGAATCGAATATAAATAGGTATCTACGGGAAATGTTGAAAATTAGACATATATAATGCCCAGCGTACTTTGGGAAATTTGGATAATTTATTATACATAAGCATAATATAATTAATAATTAGATATACAATAATTAAATTATTATGTACCTAAAAAAATAAAAGTGTTATAAATTTAAATTAATACCATTTATTAATAATAAATTATTATATATTATTTATTAGGTAATTGTAACTTGTGGTACAATTGTATCATTTTGATGTAAGTACATAGCTATTGTTTGAACTTTTTTTGCTAAAAAAAAAAAAAAACACTCTACGTTGAATTAAATTTCTGCATAACGATTAAACTCAATTAAATAGACTATACAAAATTAAAACGATAGTATGAGACTATAAATAATAAACGCAATTTTATATGATAAGAATTATATGCGTCAAATCTCAAATATACATTGATTAGATCAAATATACAAAATATGTATATCATGAATAACAGTCAAAATCCTAGGTTAATGACAATAGTAGGTAGTTATAGTAGTCGAGCCCGCAATAATTTTTGTAATAAAAACCACAGACAAATATACATAAAACCTATATCGAAATTCCACAATAGTACCTTACCAGTTTATTACATACAATAATAAATGGTATTAATTTATAAATTTATAATACTTTTGTTTTATACATGCATATAATATTTTATATTAATTTACTTAACAATTATCCAAACTTCCCAAAGTTCCCTGGACATTATATTATGTATAGTACCCGCCTACTTGATCATTATAACATAAAGGTAACATATATATTTACTGTAATAGTTTTATTTAATTTGTTCTTCACATTACTTAATAATTATTTAAAGCAAAAAAAAAAAAAAAGAACAAACAATAAATTGTCATTAATTTGATATTTATTTACATTTTTGTTATGCATTTGGTTTATTATATATTTTAACATCATTATACATTAGGACATTTTCGTATTTTTTTTTTTTTATAATACTTTTAAGTAAATTACATCCTAACTAACTCATAATAATATAAAACAACGATATTATTATTATTATTAGTTCAATTATTCAAACAACATGAGTTAATTATTAATTTTATTAGTCATATTAGGTAGGTAGGTATAACACATATTATTTACGTTATTCATACTTTAATAGATTATTTATAGTTTATACCAACCGTCTTCCATAAATGATTGTTCCGATTGAGATCCATCTAACCGGCAATTACCCTGTAGTTTTTCATCCCCAGCATTGTTTTCTTCACTTTTTTTGTTGTCTAAGAGTGCATACAAATTACAATAGTTAGTAAATAATATGAGCTGCATGTTTAACGTTCAACGTGAAAAATATTTCACCAACTTACATTTAAAATGTTACAATGTTACAGTTTTAACGAGCCTTTAAGTCGTATGTTAAGAAAATGCAACATTTAAAAAAATTTAATTCAAAAAATGAGCTAAATAAAGTACCAACTAGATGCAATTTGGCACGGAAATCATACCTTATTTGTGGTAATCGGACCATTATTTCTACCTAAAAAAGTGTCTTCAGATATGAAAAAAAAACATCATTGTGAATTGAATCTAAAATTAATGAAACGAAGCGCCAAACGCCAAATGCACACGTTCTATTCAAAGTAAAAGCGAATTTGACAGCGAACTAAATAATTGTATTTTGAAAATATATTTAATTGTATAATATATATATTTACATAGTTAAATCTATATCTAACTTATTTTTTTATAAATATAATTTTCGTTTGAATGACATCGCAGATAAGTGTTGAAGTGGGAAAATATTATTAAATGAAGGTACATCGCAAACGCGACGACTTAAAATATGAAAAACTATTTTTAAACAATATTATTTTTTCATATTTTATATTTTAGTCATAACTGTCACTAAAACTTTCAGTTATATATAATTATAATATAGTTTATATAAACAAGGTAATAACTAATCAGAATATATTGTTTACAGAAATAATAGAAATAACACTGAAAACGTATGTAATTCCCATCATTTATATAACATGAAATTCTTATCACATCATAAGGTATCCTACGAGAATTATTCCTTGTAAAACAAGTACATCTCCTAGCTAATTTTTTTTTTATTTAAAATTACAAATGTAACATTTCAGTAAAAAAACAATAACTTTTTTATTTTTAAAATAATTTAAGATTTTAAGATGAATTTAAAATAATTTCAACTCTTAAAATTGACTATCATCAAATTATCAATTTAAAAATAACATTATTTTTCAAATCATTTTATCGTAGAATATGCTTTATTTAAAAATGTAATATAATTTATATGGAATATAGCCTTTAGCCCTAATAATTATTTTAAAAATACAGAATAAAAAAAATATTTATGTATCGAGGAGATAATTTTATTACAAGCACAAATTCTCCTGAAACATTCGTAAAATGGACTAACGTTTTTTTCATCGCCGACAGACGTAGTCTAATTGAATTTACTCGAGTAAACGTCACTTTAAATTACTATTTAATTCGTTAGGAAATTAGAAAACTTATTGATGAGTAAAAATAAAAATAAAAGTAATTGGAATAACACAAATATAATCATGTCACAGACACAGTCGATTTCGATTGAATTGAAAAAAGTAAAAAAGAAACAAGATACAGTAAAAAAAAAAAATTATAAATGAAAAATCACTTATTTGATTTTCAATACTTTAAAAGAATGTTTAAAATATTATACCATAAAAAGTATTTTTATATTTTTTAAAATTTTTTTTTTTATACTAAAATGAGATAATTGCTATTACATAAAATGTTAATCGTCATATACTTATTTGACGGAATAAGAAAATACAATTTTTATTATTTATTAGGAAAATGATTAATATAATTATATTCTTGAGTTACGTTTACACTAATCTTTTTACAAAATTGATCGAAAGTAAGTTTCTAAAATTCAATTATAAATATATTTTCAAAACAATACCTATCTATGTTATACGAATTTTAATAATTCAAATTTAAAAACTTTCTATACATTTAAACATTGTTCGTATATGTTTACTTGGGGACTTGGGGTTGATTAATATACAAGTTTAAACTTAAAATATACACAAAATTTAACGTGGCTAATAAAACCTTTTCATACTAATAATATACATATACCTACATAGATATACGTCTTAAATATAAGAAAAATCGTTGTGGAACGTTATTGGTAGGTGCACAATATACAGGGCGATCAAGAATTATTCTGGTTATAAAAATATGGGGACTGGGGATGGTTCTACATTTGTTATGAATTATTTGTAACATGATTTTCTAACCATTCTGTATATTGTATACAATATATAAAATATTCATATTATATTATTGTAGTTATGGGTAAAAACATAGGTATAAGTATCTAATATACCAATATAAGTGTATCGTATAAAACTTACATAAACTCAGTATAGACATTTGTTTGCAACTATTTTCAGCTGTTGACTTGATGTACTGGTGTTGTGCAATAATCAATATATTCTCGGGTTTGATGTCCGTGTGAATTATATGACAAGTCTCGTGAAGGTATTTCAGTCCTTGCAGTACCTTAAAATAATATACTGATCATTACGGACGTGATGAAATATTATTAAAATATCTGAGTACACGGATACCTAGATATCTCATTGTATCTCACAAACACAATCTTTAGATATTTATGAAAATTATCCTAAAGAAAAATACAAAATAGGTATGTGCATTTTCGACAAAACAAGCACCGAATGCTTTTAAATTTGTAAAATAATTATAAATCTCATTACTAACTATTTCTTTACGTACTTAATATAAGTGATACTTAATACTACTTAACTTACTTGTCTGATGATATGCTTGACCAAGTACAGCGGTATTCCTTGGTAATTCGTTCTCTTGATGAGCTTTAGTAAATTGGGCCCGAGCGCTTCGAATACCATGACTACATGCGTACCTCTTAAACCGTCTAATCGGAAATCGTCAAAAAGCTGAATGATTTTAGTTCGATTTGTATCCAAATCTCGGTGACGGTAAATCTGATGATCATATTAGCATAAGTGTATAAACATGACATATTTATTACATATGGTGAATTTACTATGTATCTAAGACTTACGCTTTTCAACATTCGTATTTCGTCTAAAGCACTTTCCGTATACTCAAATGCACATTTTACGACCTTAAGAGCTGAAAAATTGTGTGCTCTATAAATGAGTAAAAAAAATTACTTGATTAAAATATTATACCACGTGAATTATTTAATGTGATAATAAAATGTTATATTTAATGTAATTTCAATATAAAAGTTGAAAATTTAATAGTTAAATATTTGATTACCTATTTAATTATTAATTTTTAACTTTAAAAATGAACATTAATTTACGAAAACTTAAGCAATACTTTCCTAGGTTAACTATTTTTATTTTTCATAAAACCTTCATAATACATGCGTAAAAGTTATTTCAAGTTTAATTTAGTTATTCAATATTTTTCTAGTACAATATACATAATATGTTTATTGCGATTTATAATAAATTATAGTAGATATATATAGGTACAAAACTCGTACAATGTAATGGATATTAAATACTTTGTTTCTATAATCTAAGAAGTTATTTGATGTCTCATGGATGGTGGATTTATAATCTAACTGTTCTATCCTCTGGCACATTCTTTGGTCCAATTTTCAGGGGAAATTCGAAAAAACTTGCAAGTTAAATTAAAGATAGAATCACTATTTTTGATTTAAAACTTTTCAATTAGAAATTAAAGTAAATTCATCTATTCTAATCTATTTTATCTAACTTATTTCAGATCATTAATTGTAATTTAAAAATTAGAAATTCTATATGTATATATAAGTATATTTATACATAAATATATAGATATGAAACCACATTTTTTGTAATTATTTAAATCCAATTATACATATTATTTATTATTATTATTATTATTATTATATACAGGTACTTACACGTCGTCCCACGAGAGCCACACTGTGGAGAAATGCCCCCAACCTAGTTTTTTTATGATATGATAATGCCCATTGATAACGGATCCCACCCGAACTGGAAAATACGAATTTTCTTTATAGTCCAACGGCTCGTCCAAGTCCGATTCAGACGATTTTAACAGATCTTCAGGGTTATTGTCGGAGAAACTTTTGAATATTTCTGATTCATGCGGTTCAGATCTAAAATATAAGTTTATATATTACAGTTACAATTTATTAATATTATTTCATATTTTACTATATATAATTTACGTTCATAATTTATTATAAACAACTACATAAAGATCATTATATTATATTTATAATATAATAAATATGCAATAACCAAAATGAACATTTATGTAATTCTAGGAAAGTTAATTTATACAACATTTTTTTCAATTAAGTTCGTTTATATTTAAATATTTTATAACTCAATTGGTTAAATGCTAATTTTTATTATTTTATATAACTTACTAAATGATTTTCTAATGTATATTTTCGTTATATTTTAATTATAATGTATTATCGAAGTTTTAATATTTATAAAGAACGGCACAACAAAAAATATTAAAAACTTTCTGAAACGTAAATATAATAGAGGGAGTTCTAACTAAATTATAATATACATTTATTATTTACTACCTAGTGACTTATAAATTATAATAGACTAAAATAATTTTTTCATTTATTTTTCACGTTTAAAAATTTATTTTATATTTAATTACCTATTAATAACGTGTATTAGTGTATTACAAAATAGTTATTATGTTTAATTATATTACTTTAAAGAAACTTATCTTATGAATTTGTAAATTACTATAATACTATCTACTATTCTGTACTTAGTTGTAATCAATTTATTAATTTCGTATGGCTTGTGACTCATTAATTATACTTTTTCATAAAATAATCACTTTTTAATTCAAATATACAATTTTCGTCATATTTAGATCACATTATTCATTAAGAATAAACATAGTATGGATAATAAATCTTGTTATTAAGCAAATCGGTTTGGTTAATATACCTATTAAAAGTTTACAAAATGTTTTGGTAGTTTCTGAAAAAATTTAAATTTCCAATAATTTTCATCCCAATTTAACTTCAAAGTATATTATAACATTATTAGTTATGGATATAAAACAATTTATTTATATAATTTTTTTAAATGAATGGAAGAAATTAAATAATAACTATACAGTGTGCAATGTGTAGGTAGGTATCAAAACATTTTCTATACGACTTAACAAAATAATTAATACAAATAAGATTAGACTAAAGCTCTAGTTCTAATTTTATACTATCCATTGAATACAGTTAATTGTAATTTTTCTCTAGAAAAAAATAACACATAGAAGATATAACTGACCTCAGATAAAGTGTGATTTTTTTACTAATAATGCAAAGTTTGCTGTTGCCAAAAATGTTGTTTAAATAAAATACTATAAAAAAAATAGATCAATTTATTAGTTGGAGCATTAATCAGTTTTTGAATAAAAAGTTGCCTAAAAAAACTATATATTCCTTAAATTTCTTATAAATTAGATAGGGTTACGTTGAAATATGTTTTTTAAATATATGGAGGTACCTATTCTCCACGATAAGAAATACCTAATATTATTTTTATACTTGTACCTGTCGACCAGGTACTTAGCGTCGTATATTTTTTAGAGTATAATATGGGCAAGGTTCGATAATTCTTATAATGCCCGTAGTATATTCTTAGTAAGATAAAAATTAATTTTATTAAGAGACAAACTTAAGTATACCATTTCATTTTGAATATAAATCAATTAATTTTTTTGTATTTCTTGTTATATTTTAAGTAAAGAGCATATTTGAGAATTTGTCTACATATTAGTGCAGAATATTCGTTCAAAATCGTATTTTCGAATGCAATATCATTGCATTCAAATCTTAATTATATTAAATTACTAATTTCTATACGAGGATCAAAGGAACGAAGGAGAAACGTCTGAAATCGGCCTTTCCCATTTTTTTAAAATATTAAAACAATTTGTAGACTAAATGTTAAATACTTTATACTAAATATTACATATTTATATACCACATCAATATACCTATTTAATTTTACAGTGGTATTATCGCTGTTTAATTAATATTGTTTCATTATATCCGTTCTAGAAGAGGATTTTCATATTATTATATAGGTACAGGTACTCATTTTTACAAAAAATATATATAAATTGTCTAAATCCGTTTAGTGTGAACCTCGGAAAGCGATTACGGTTTTTAATATGCTTTACATAAACAATTTAATCGCTTCCGTTCACATTAATCGATATTACAATGTTGTATTATTTCAAATCGTTCAGTTTGTACAGAGTTTTTACATTTTCAGAAATACAATATATTTGATTAATTTATTCCCGAGGACTTTTGTATCCGTTTCTTTATTTAAAAGTCAATACTCAATAGCAATTAATAGTCGTTCAATTTTTTTTCGTATAATTATTACCAATAAATAAACTGTATTTAGCGTAGGCAGGTGTCATGTGTATAAATCAGAGATGATATTTCATTTTAAACCAATTATAGTAATTATAATTATAATAATTTGAACAAATTTATGTATTTTATTTGTTAATCGATTTCTGATTGCATCCCATTGTCTCGTATACGATTAGTATAAATACGAAATAATATTTTGAAAATCGTTTTGCAGGTGTAATACAACACTCGATTAAAAATATTGTAGTTAATTCCAAAAATAACGACTTATGTTATAACGAAAGAAATCTTTAAAAGAAAATGAATTTATTCAATTATAAATGAGCAGTTCATATACTAATATATGAATAAATGTTTAAGTTGTTTAACGTGGAATCACATGTATTATCAAATAAAACATTGACAAACCGGTAGGTAGTGTTACACTTTGCACTACCGTAGTGTATAATATCAATAAATCATTTTATGAAACCTACTTTAATAGTTATGAAATTAGAAAAATACACAATGTAATTTCAGTCTGATCAACTTCCATTTCACAGTAATTTTCAAACCAGAGGTTTATTAAGGTTGACTACGTTTGACATAGGTAGTTCTAATGTTCTTATAAGAGTAATATTGTAAATTGTAATTGATGTATATTAATATATATATATAATGTAATGGATGATACATCCGTGTGACAATAGCTGTCACTCAAATATCCTACCATATTTTTTTTCCGTTGATCCATATTTTTTATTAATGTTCTCAAGGTATTTAGCCAATACCTTAAAGTATTCAAAACTATGGTATAAAATGAGGTTTAAAATGAAAATATTATATTTTTCAACGGGTGGATTGATTACATAAAAATTGTAAATTCTGCAATTAGTAGTAGATTGTTTTTAGTTCGGCGCTATCGTATGTTTTGATAATTGTAGACTGTATGGTATCTACGTTTGTGTAGATTACCGTGAACACATATTTTCATAATAAACTTCCGAAAAAAATTAAGTTTTTTGAAATTAGTGATAAGATAATAAAAAAGTTAATTAAACAATTAAGAAAACAGTGATTTATTCGATTTCCGTCTGTCTGTCTATGTCTGTCTGCAGTAGCGCCGGAGCTTGGTGGGGGGGGGGAGGCAGAGGGGTACATTCGACCCACCGTTAATTATATCGGGGAACAAATTATAATTTTGTCCCTCTGAAAATTTGTCATCATAGTTATACACTTAATACTTAAACATTTTAGAGTTATGGTTTATATTTAAATTATATTTTTATTATTTTTAATGTTTATATAATATAATATGTAATAAAATTATTTTTGAAAAGTTGTATAAAAAATAAAATTAAAAAAATGTAAAATATTAAAATTGTTTTTAATTTTATATTCAAAATTAAATTTGGTAAATAAAATTATTAGTTTAATCTACAAAATAGTAGCTAAACCTATTTTACAAAAATCAATAAGTATTTCTATTTTATTTTAAAATACTATATAATATCATGATTTTCCTTAAATTTTTGCCCCCCACTAGAAAAATAGTTCCTGCGCTTCTGTCTGTCTGTCTGTCATACAAACATTCGATTGGGATTAAGACGTTTCATACCCTGGATGAACCGCGATTGGTCTGTCTATGGTGAAGCGATACGAAATCCGAAAACAAATTTGAATACGACATTACGTTTCTTGTTATTTATTTATTAATTTCTATTAAATAATAGTTTTTCGGTTAAATTTGCGGAAACTCTTTCTTCTTTTTTTTCTTTTCTGTACTCAAGTTCCTTATTAATACATTAACGGCAACATAAAATCACCGATTTCGATCTCCTCGATAACATTTCAGTATTTATAATATTATTATATTCCATCCTTCTACCAATAAATTTCAGGAGAAAAGCAAGTACAGTTATATGAGCACAAAATACGAAAATCCCAAAAAATTCTTATTGTATGTATATTTTTACCTCTGCAACTTAGGCGCGGCCGACCTGATCATCCTGCGGTGCCGGTGATTGTCGAGGTGGCCGTGGTCGTCGTTCACGACCGATTCCGTGTTAGACTCGCGAGCGATGCGGCCAGGCTCGGACAACGGCACCGCGGTGCGCGTTCCGTTAACGATGTGTCGCAACAGTAAAAGCTTTTTGCGTCTGTCGCCGGGGCGAGCGGCCGTCCGCAGTATGCGGACGCCACAGCGCGTGGACAGCGCGTACGCGACAGCCGCAAACGCCACCAGCTGGCTCAAGCACGTGAACGCGTGGCTGAACGCCGCGTCGTCCGGCGGCGGCTTCCGATCGTCGACGGCGTGCCATGCCAACGCGACGATCGCCGCGGCCGCGGCCGCCACCGACGTTGACGACACGTTTACGCGGTCGTGTGACGACGGTTAACGTCGGTGACGATAATATTTTACGGAACCGGGGAGCGGATTTACTGGTGCACGGTTTCTGAACGACTATACGAAAATGCGTTCATTTGTCGAAAACGTATAAATCATCGGTCGTGTCGTTTGGAACGGTCGCCTGTGTGTGTGTCGATATAATACACGTTACCATGTTATGACATGAAATGCTTACATTAGACGTTTAGTCACGAAACGTCCGAAATACGATGTAAAAACAGTAAAATGCAAAACGAATGAGTAGTTATGAGCTAGAAAGAGTACGAGAATAAAAAACGCGCGTTTTTGCGACGTGCCTATATATTTTGTTCAGACAAACTCGATATAGGTACCTACCTCAATACCTTTAATACAATTATTGTATTATACGAATTTCGGAGTGGGGAAAAATAATAAAATAATGTCGATAGTTATTAATCATTATTATTTTATGCGGAATTTTCGATTTTTTTCGTCCGACTTATACCTAGACCGCTGTCACGATTAGCGGCCGCACGATCGCGAGCGTACTTGGCCGGACGGCGTTTTTTCGCGTACTGAAACGACACAATTCGTATTGTAGCCGGCCAACGTGACGTGTGTTTTGGCATTCGCGTGTTGTGCTTTGACACGGCGGCGGCGGCGGCGGCGGCGGCGTATGCCAATATAATAATATTATTATTATCATGTATAATATAATGTATATACATGTAACGTCGCGGCCGTCATACCCCATCCTTAACCGTACCCATCACTCGTCCGCCTACCCATCCGGCACCAGGCACCCACACGCTCGGCCATTATTATATTTTATTTATCTATTTAAGACTTACCGCCGCCGATGCTTGTATACCTACACGCTGTCGGACGAAAGCGTGTTTACGCAAATAAATAACTTGTAAACATACATCCGTGTATTACGATCGCGTATTCGATAAGACGTTATGATTACATTCATTAACATCGACGTTAATTAATAATCGATTGATTGTTGTATTATTAACTGTCACGATCATAATACACTAAGAGATTTTCAATATACGATATGTTCAAGACTTGAAAATTGTATTAAAATTTGTATTTAATATGTCGAGCTAAGTAATCATATATTGACATATAATACATAACATTTTAAAATCAAATCTACCTACTTATAAAGTCTTTAAATTTTGATCTATTGGCGATTGGCCATATATTACAATTATGTATTTTTGAAATTGTTCATTCATTCGATTTTAGTATTCATATATTTTTATAGTTAATTTTTAAGAAAATTAATTTAGTAGTTTCTTTTCTGTGAAAAGAATATTATTCATTTCCTAAATGGAAACAATAGAATCATTCGATACCTTTTTGTTTTCAATGCAATTAATTAGTTTAATTACTAATAACTGATAAAATTTGCTTTGCGATATGAACTATAATGGTAGTTTATAAAAATAAATCCACGATTTCATAATATTTATTTAAACAGTATCACTGTACCCGGTCAAATTTTGATGATATAATATAAATACATCCTTAATCTCATTGTTAAAACAACAAAGAATTAATCCCGTTTCTCGAAATCAAAAAGGACGATTACAGACCATTATTCTTCGTAATATAATTAATAAAAGTAAACAATAATTTTTAAAACATGACCAATTAATATTCTGAGTACTAAATTTTAACACGGTTCCTTGCCATCTATGGTTATTAACAATAATTATATACATTTATCTCAATAATGTAACTATTTATTAAGTTTACTATTTATAAAAGGAGAAGATGTTTTATAATTTCTTAAGTTGTTGTCATTATCAATATTAGTTAGTTGAATTATTACTCTATGTAATATACACACATGATTAACATTTAAGCACATTGTATTTTGTAACTTTTATAGTAAATTAATTATTTAATTATTAAACGTGGACTAAAAAAGAGATACACAAATAGTAATAAAAATAGATATACATCCAAAGCTATAGGATTTATTTAATCTTTTAGAGACATCATACAATTTTATAATTTGAACATATAATTTGTGTAAATTATTAAAAACTACGATATCTATGTTTAAGATAAGTTAAGATAAGATAATATTTATTGGCCAAAAAGATAGATAAAATAAATACAACAATAGTTAATTACATTACAAATTATTCACCACTGAATATTACTCGTTATATTAAGTAGTTAATTTTTTATTTGAGTTGTCGAAATGTAGAGCATAATTATATACAGTAGTATAAGGTAGTTATCTAGGTAGGTAGTGGATGAATAGGGTGCTGTGACGAGTGAGTGCAAACAAATTATAATTATAAAATTCTATATGTAAAATTACTTTAATTATAATATTTTAATAAAATAACATTTGAACAATGTATGTTTCCCGTTTATTTTAGCGAGCACCTGTTGTATTTTTAAGATACATTTAAGATTTATTAAGATAGCCGCCACTGATTATCTATATAATTTCATACGAAACAACTGTTTTGTAAGAAATAAAAATAAGAACCCTTTAACGATATTAGTGGTAAGCCAAATATTAGCCGAAATATTATGGATGGAAAATTAATATAATTATTATTATGGGGAGCCGGAGAGAAAAATATGCATACTATTTTCATTTATATTTAAACTTTACTGTAAAAGCTGTTAAACTCACTCACGTCTCACATAACGTCCATAAAACGAGAACTATACGTACACATATTTATGCGATATTAAAATATTATATTATTTAATAGGTTTTAAAATTCAATTACGTTATATCTTAATAATTATTTCAATCGCGAAACATATTTACCGGGTATCGATTTGATTTATTATCGTATACACAAGTCATTGTTATAAAACAATATTTTGACGATAAATTTGAAATAAATTTCTAGTACCCTTTTTTCTCCAAGAACAAATTTCGAAACAAATTTACTTTCTGCAATATCTTTTGGCATAAAATTACATAAATAAATAATAAACTGCGCGTTTATTTTTTCGTTTTGATTGTGGCACACGGAATACACTACAATTTTCTATCATTATAATAATATTTTATATTATATCGTTTCGCGCTGAGTGTCATTTTTTTGTTGATTTTGATATGCATACACTGACACTGGCATTTATGCGCTATATATTAATATGGTTTTAGTTATTTTCATTATGAGAAAGACGTTATTGTCACACCGTCGAGTAAACAACTTGAAACGACGTCATCGGTTTCATCGTTGTGATGGCAAACGCTACGCTTGAAAAGTCAATCGTCGAAATATACCTACGTACGACAAAAGCGCAATATATTAATATTATTATTATGCGTGTGCATCGTTGTGAAATTAGTTCATAGACAGATTTCGATTACTATATTTCTTAGTAATATGTAATAATGAAACTGTTGATAATGAGAATAGTGTGTAATTTTGGAACAATATAAGACCAACAAATCTGTAATATTGTATATTTGTTGGATTTCATTAATCGTCTTGAATATATTACTTCCTCTAAGTTTGCCAAGTTTGTAAATTTTGTCCAAGCCGCCACAATTTGTGTTTCACACATCGTTACTGTGATACACTATTTCTGTTAAATATAATATTATAATCACAATATCACAAAGATCAATTGATTCTCAATTATTGCTGGTGGAGCGAACAGAATTTTCAAGAGCGTACACTATTGTCTATTGCCTGTCAAACGCATCAATTTCAACCGTCACACACATACACACCACACACACACACACACACACACATATAAATTACGAGTATTTATCGATTTTTTTCTAATTAATTTATAATTAAATGTTTTGTATTGTACTCCATATTATTTAGGGTAATATAATATATACTCGTGAGTCATGTATAAAATGCGCTTAATAATTAAAATATTATTAATTATAAGGGGTCCAAACGTAAAAACGGTAAATTAGATTGAGAAATAATATTGATTTATATTTCAGGCATATGTATAATATGATTTTTTAAAGTTTTAATTTTAAACATCTAGTAAAAAAATTAAATTTTTTATTTTTATTTACACTAGTTTAAATTTGAAGATAACTTGTTATTTATGAATTTGTTGACGGGTCAAATTTCTAGTGTAATCAAAGTAGTGATTTTTAGAAATATTTTTCATTTATTGGAAAAATCATATTTCTAACGTCATTTTTTGTAATTATTTAATCTATTATATCATGCAATGTAAAATTAATATTATGAATATTCAATAATATGATAAGTAGGTAAATTATAAGCAACAAATTTTGAATATCATAATATTTAAGTAGGGTTGTTCGATTATTTCGATTAATCAAAATTTCCATTGATTAATTGATTTATTCAATTATTTTACGTAATTAAAAAAAAAAAGATTAATCGTCATTTCTATTAATCGATTTCTTCAAATAAATAAGAATAAATTAATAAACTATTTATAGCTTAATACTCACTTCCATTTAAATGTGTAGTATGTATTCATATTCAATGTATATATTGAGCCTTGGTATTTATAGTTTTTAGATTAACATATAAGATATACCGATCTACCAGTTTAGATTAACAACAGTTTCTATTATTGGTTATTTTTATATTATCCATGTTGTTGATTTTATATGAACATTATGATTTATGAGTATATTGTTATTATAAAATATATAAAAATAATACTATATTTATACATAATTTAAATTTAATAAAATAAAAGAAGGAAAAAATATATTATAGTTTAAAATTTATTTAGGTTTTATTTAAATTACATGGTTTACTTACTAGTATAATTACAAATTGATTAAATTTTAAACAAATTTTTTTAATTAAATGATTAATCGTTTCAATTAATTGATTGATCGGTTAATCGTAATTTCGATTTATTAATTAATCTAATAATTCATCATTTTTCGATTAATTGTGCATAATCATAATCGATCATGATAAAAGATAACCGAACAGCCCTATATTTAAGTATTGAATTACTATAAATAATGATGTTAGAATTATTATTGCTCCGGTAAAAAAAAAATATTCCTAAAAACCAATATTTTGATTAAATTAGGATGTCCACACATTCAAATTTTCATATAAATATATAGGTATATAAACTTATATATTCTCTTCAAAATGGCTAACTTTCAATTTTAAAATGTAATAAAGGTAATATTATAAGCTGTTGCCTGTAACTAAAACCCGTATAAAATATTTCAATAGTTTTAATTTTTCACGGCTATTTAACAATTATTAATTTGATCTGAAACACCCTGTATATACATAAAACAACATCAATAATAAGATAAACCGATTTTTTTGATTTTTCTTTGGGGTCTAAATATGTATTTTCATGTATCATGAAATGCCCACAGCACGACTATAATAATATTTTGTTATACCGAAATGTTCTTAGAAATCGAAACTACATTTGATTGGATTTAGTGGGTAAAAAACGCACTTATTTGGAATGCGATTTTTTTTTTTTATACTTCGCCAAATCGTGTCGGTATAATAATGACGTGAATAACGATGTCAACAGACTAAAGTGGCCATTTTAACACATGCATTATACATTTATACGATTACGTCATACAACGTCGCCTTCAAATTGTTAAAATCAAAAGTGTTACATATTTACGATGTGAGATATAAAATAACGTCACCGTGTATCATTATAATATTATATTTATTTTGCAGGGTTAAGTGACAATCCGAAACAACAATCAATATTTATCGGATAAATGGTAATTTACATAAATCCTATTGTTGTTATACCCATATATTACATATACACTCTAAAATTCCCCACAGCAAACAATACGAATCGCGTTGAAATTGTTATTTTATTTTTCTCTCGTAAAAATAATGTTTGAACTAATAATATTCTATTCGAATTTATTTTTCATGCTAATTTTACGCTTGAAATCGAAAAATTCATTGTATATGCATCCGAACATGTAATTTGATAATTTACGTATTGTAATACTATTATTGTATTTTTTGTACATTATAGTTAAAATATGTCCCGTAAACAAATCAAAAGCTGTCGAAAATCGTATTTATAAATGTTCGCACCTAATATTATGATAATATGTGTCATTTCCGGCCAACATGGACATTTAATATTTTATATAATTCAATATAGGTAGGTGACAATATTTGTTTATGAGCCTAGTTAAATTTTTTCGTTTAATTCTAAAACAATAACAAATAATAATTAAATATAGAATCAGAGTATATTTTCATTTTAAACAAATTATTTATTTAACGAAAGTGCCCTCTTGTGACAAGATAAAAACTCAATAAGGTTACATATGTGTATATGAATGTGTGCTCTAGTTTTAAACATTAAATGGACAAATGGTAAATTAATTTAAAATAATTATAAAATTATACATTGTAATAGTTAATAATAATATAAGTACCTAGTACATGAATATTTTATTTAGAATATTTAATAATGACTATGTCAACTGTAGCTTCAAAACTCTGCAAAAAAAAGCGCATCGTGAACATGTATGAATAACTGTTCATATATATTTCTTTTAGGTAGTTAGATACTGAAGTTAATATAAGATATATTTTTTGTAATTAAAATTTGATGCATTACGTATTTTTCATTTTTATTTATATACAAAGGAAAGTGTTTAAAAGCCAACTCGAAATTTCTAAAAACAATTTCTATAATATACAATAATAATTAAATCAAATAAGATTGTCACTCGAAAAACGAGCTTATGGCCGACTTCTCGAAATTGCATTATAAACCTTCCGTATGCGATACTTATAAGTACTTTTTCTTTTTTAATCGAAAAGTAGAAGAACTCGATTGTAAGACGATTAAGTCGAGTTCAAACTTTTTTAATTTAAAACAAATTATTTTTTATTTTAACACCCAACGAAATTGAATTTTGTGTATTTTACATTCAGAATTAATCATTGATTTAGTAAACTATTTTTTTTTATAGATATTTAGTACGGAAATTCATTTTTCTCAATAAATTATTTTTAATTATATTCTACAAATTATTTTTATTTCTCATTACGTTTATTTATGTATATTATTGAGTTATAAAATCTTACTGGCACATCATAACAATTTATTCCCACAAATAGAATATTAAAACGCGCAAAGTATAAACCAGCGCCTTGTATTAAACAAGATATACTAGTTAAATAACAGTTCACATTGAGTGATGTGTACAATATTGACTATACAAAACGCCTATTAAAATATACAAATTGTTATGTATTTAACATGGTACGGTATAATGTTGACAACTAATTTTCAACTAAAATGCTACAAAATGCTTATAGTTTTCCATTGATTAGCTATAAGTCCATAAAGACAGTAAGCTTATCTACACAATGTTATACTCGTAAATATGAAATATAATATTTATTTAATTATGTATATGAATAATGTTGGCATAATCTTAATACCCACCTGTTGTATGCGCATAGCAATGTAATAATTAAACATCGTTCACCAATATGATCAAAAACAAAAGCTATTTAACATTTTACATTTAGTTTTTCGATTATATTAAATAATATAAATTACGATTAAATAATAAAATAGCACAACTATCGTTGTATAGTATATTTTTTAGTTTAAAATAATTAATTATTATTGTGCTTTTATTTGCAGTATAAAACTTGTCAGTCGACAAGTTAATATCGTAAATAAAGTGCAGACTTTTTTTTCATTTGATTTATAGGTACTTCATAGTGAAATAAATAATCAATCAATAATAAATATTCTTCCTTTTAAACTTTTGGCTGGAGTGTATTCATAGGCGAAAATTTACAACAATTTTTAGGGGGCTAAGTTTGTATATGCATTTAAATACTACGTTTATATATTTATAAATTTCTACCGTGGACATCTATTACGATTACATCAATATTTATTTCCCATTAACCCCTACATAAATTAAAATATTCTCATTTTCATTATTCAATATATTACTCATCACTCATGAGTTATAAATTTTGGTTTGTCATATTTTAAATTACAAAAATTATGATAAATAAAATAAAAAAAATGATTATTATAATATCGTACATCTATTTTGATTTGCAAATAATAGGTAATTAATTTATTTGTCTAAGCATTTTTCAATAATTATTATTGAAAGATCATCAAACATTCAAACTAATTGTAGACCATTGAAATTATTGGTCATATTTTTAATATATATTATTAATCCTGGCGTTGTAGAAATTCTTCTTTTAAATGTATCTTATGGAATAAGATGATATTATAACAGGAACAGCTATATTTTTTTTAAACAATCTAAAAAATTTATCATTTTGTATATGTATAAGACATTTAATACTCCTCAATATTAGGTTTGCTAGGTTTTCCAAAATTAACTTTTAAGGGGTCTAACTTCCTTTAAGCCCTTACCCCGATTTCCGTCTATTATGTGTATTTACAACGTGACGTTATTGTTAAATTGCATTTTTAATGTGGTCTTTGGAAAATAATTGCATTTATAATTTAATATAAAAACGCACAAGGAGTAATAAATTATATGGTTAATATTACATTATCTAAAATTGGACCTTGGATGTAATCTCTACAACGGTTAACGTTGTAAAAATATTGATAATCGTCATTCATAACTCGTAAAACAGGTAAGAAAAATGACTTTTTATGTGATAATAGTCATATCGTATTTGATTGCTATACAAATAAAAATCATACACATTATATTAATTTTTACTTATTTAGCGGTGTTTTAAATTAATTTTATATAAATATATGATTATTTATTTAAAATTTCCATTTATTTACGTTTTTAGCAAATCTAATTTTCATGCGCTAATAGATTATATTCTATGGTTTTATCGAACATAATGTACTGTAAATTTACCACCTAATGGAATAAAAAATAAATGTATTGGAAAATTTAGGCAGGTTTACGATAAACATTGACTTTTTAGATATTTTATCTGTTGTACATTACAATACATTTTATGTAAATTTACTGTGGTTTTATATATCTATGTTGTTACATTTGCGTAGAATAAAGATTTTTTTTTCAAAAGAACGTGCTTAATCGAGAAACTTGACAATATGATAAGTTGTTGTTTCTAGGCCTCTCGTTAGCACAATTGCCGTACATATACAGTAAGTAACGAAAAATAATGCAAGTATTATTATTTAATAAAATATCAATAAGAATGTAAAATAAACAATCATCAATACGTACATTAACGATGTTATGATTACCATCAATAAAAATTGTTGTTACGGTGTATTGTGCCGGAAAACATTTGTTTAGATGTCCATGAAAAAATTCACGTAACCCAAATATTAAAAATAAACATTTTAATATATGTAGGTATTTGTACCAATTTAAAATGTTGTAGATATTTTTAAAACTCAGAATACGCGTTTAATCTTAGTTTTATTTTTAATCTTTAAGAACAACATTGGCGGTGATATCTAAAAACGTTAAAATCGTAGCGCTATCTAAAATTAGTTGAAAAATAAATGATTTTATTTTGCATAAATTTTATTTTCATTAGTACATAGTACTTATGAATTTAAGAGAAATTTAGTCATAAAATTTTTTATGTACAATATAATTTTCTATAAATGAGATTTTGTATATTTTTATGGCTATTGTCTATATTCTAATAATAAAATTAAAAAAAGTAAAAATATACTTTTTCAAAAAAACAAGTTTCAACTCTTTTGGGTCATATGAAGAGGGTGAGTTATCATGTCCAAATTTCATCCACATTACTTTCTTAGAGCACTAAATAAATCACATCAATAATATTAAATTTTTTCTCTTCTTTCATAACTAAGGACCACCCTATAAAGCACCTACATAATACATATAAACATAGTTGAAAAATATCAAATGTTTTATGTTTCGTGTGTATAAATATTAGGTACATAAAATCTTCATACAAACAATTTTTAAATCTCTATACTTAATGCTTTGATTTTTCAATCGAAATTGGTAGGTAAAAATACACTGACTATACTTTTAACGTAAACATAAAACATATACTTACTTCCAATAGCTGATTTAATAGCGAAATGTTCATATTTAAATGTAATATATTTAAAATTAATATTTTCAAAGACATATAATTATACACACATCTATACTTGTGTCGTTAATTGTAAGATTTGTTAACAATAAAAAAATAAAATAATGAGTAATCATATAATTACGCACAATATTAAGAACGTTCCTTATGCGTTTAAATTTTAAATACGTTCTATTATAATGCTAATCCATTGTGGTACTTGAATAATATATAGGATTGTCTACTTTCAAATTGTATAAAGTAGGACAATATTTTTCATATCCAAGGGGGCAGCGGGAACCACGGCCTCTTGCGAAAAGATGGCCATTCGGCTCTTCCAAATCGTAAATAAATTTTTTAAATTGATAAGAAAATGATGTTTATAAACATAAATTTTTATACGTCTTAACAAATAACAATATTAATTATGAAAATTTATACAGCAACTAATGAGGACAATCAAAATAAAAAATAATATTCATAAGACCGTAGTATATATTATAAGCATAGATAATTAAATATGTTTTAATTGTCTATGATCCGTTGTATACATAATACAAGACGCGATTAACTTAAAACCATGATAAAATAAAAAAATCATTTATAATTATAATGAAATATAAGCGAGTCTATTTTAGATTCTGAGGGAAGCGAAGAATGTATTGGTTTTACAAAGATTTTTTTTTTTATGTATGAAGACATTTTTTCGGGTAGAAATAATGGTCCAATTATCACAAGTAGGGTATGTTTTCGGTAGCAAATCGTGTCTAGTTGGTACTTTATTTAGCTCATTTTTCGAATTTCTTAAAAGTTTTTACCTTATTCGTAGTAATTGGACCATTATTTTTACCCGAAAAAGTGTCTTCAGATAAAAAAAAACATCATTGTAAAACCAAACCATCCTCGCTTCGCTCAGAATCTAAAAGTAAACCTTTTTTTATATAAAAATAAAATTATTCGCATAATATTTATGAATAATTAATTGTTATTTTACTAAGTGAATATTATACAATAATATTTGACATTTTTAAATTAAATAAATGCATTTTATGACAAAAAAAAATTGTTCTCTAAAAACAGATTAAACCCTTGGAAATAAAATTTAAATAATATGTATAAAACAAAATATTCTTGATTACCATTTAAGTTATAATTAATTAAGAATGGTAATTTCTTCAACATATTTTTGCTTTAGTAGGTATTTATTATTTTAACGAAGTTCTGAAAAGTTTTCAAACTCTCAGCTTATAAATACCTAATCTAACGAATGTATTATTGCAATTAAACTTTTAATAAATTAGTTTAACAAATCTTAATTTAATTTGTTAAAAAAAAACATATTATATACATAAAGCCAATGTTTGGCAACAGCTGATAAGTAAGAATAGTATTAAATTAATTTGATATTATAATCATAATATCGAAAAAATTAATTTTGTTCTTAAAAACATAGCTTTGGAAATTTTTGGAAATTAGAATTTATCGTTTAGACGGTAAATGTTTATAAATTCTTATTGTATAATATTATCCGTTTACACAAGTATTTATAAAACAGTTTACAACAAATTAAACATATTGGTTTATAGAACTTAACCAAACCTAATCGTGGGTTTAATTTTAAAATTAAATTCCATCATCCCTGCTCAGTCATTTCGATGATGTAAAATGAGTATGAGTATATATAAATATATATATATATTTATTAAATAGTGTTAAAACTGTATTAGAATACAATCATATATTAATTAATACACAACATATAATGATAAAATGCTTCAATAATAATTTGTTAAAAATTATTCAAATATCGTAAATTATGTCGTTAAATATATTGAAAATTTATAGTAGACATTAAAAACATGAATTACATTTTTTTAATCTGTTGATAATTAAATTTTACAACTAGGGTGCTATGCTATGTCCCGAGAGAGAAAAAATGCTAATAGAAAATTGTTTCGACTATTTAGGTATATGGATTGTTCATTCAAATATTCAAATATTATACAGATATGAAATATTAAAAAACATTTTAATGTACCTATTTACGATATACCGTCTTGAACTTCAAGTACAATAATCATCCCAATATGTATTTGTCGGTAGAGTAATAAATAAATAAAATGTGAAATGCAATGACCAAATCCGATAAAATTATTATTCTTGCGAGCGTCTTTTTTTTATATACGTGGCGTACTGATATCGATTTTTCTTATCTCCGATGGTCTCCATGACGTGCAACTCGGTAGCGTGGCGTGGTGACGACTGTTATAACGCGGTAATAACAATGATTATAGCAATACTAAGTAAAACTTATACAAGATAGAATACTGTGATTTGTTAATATATTAACATAATTATATATCCGTGCAGACCTACATGATAAATGATTGAAAGATGGAATATCACGTAGAGAGAAATATAGATCAAATTGGCCGAAAAAACCGTCTTGATAGTGATAAATATAGCATTTAGACATACGAGCATAAATGTTATCACGTTTGAAATTTATAATTTACGATTTAGCAATTTAATTTAGTTAAGACTCTTCCCTCTCGTTTTATTAATAATTTTTTTATCAAATATTTTTCATAGTAGTTACATATTATGGGCATAATACTAGTTTTAAACTGGTAAAAATATAATATATTAACAACGAAATTCTAGTTTTAGCCAAAATACTTGTATGACGTTTTGAGTAAAATGACTATATTTTATTAATATTTCATCCTAATGTTCTACTTGCGTTCAACTCAATCTCAAGCAACTTCTTCATTCATCGTAATTTATAATCTAACCGCCTTTTTTAGATCATGTTCTTATCCTCTTTCCAGCCACCTCTGTATCTTCTGTATCACGTAAATTTATTAAAATGAAATACGTTATATACTCACAAGCTACAACGTCCCTTGTACGAAGGCAAATTCCGACGCCTGTTGAACGGTGGCGAAAGCGACAGCGACATGTGCGGATACTTGGCGAGCGCTGTTTTTCCGCAGACGTCGCCGTAGGACCGTCTAGTCCTCTCGTCTCGACCGCCGCCGCCGCCGCCGTACCCTCAACTGTTTGGATCGTCGTCCTGCTGACGGCTACGACGTCGATCGTCTGCGGCCAACGCCGCGGCGACCGCCGGTAACGCAGACGCCGCGTTGACGGCCGACGTGGCTTCCGCCGTCCGATGGCCCTTACGCCGGCCGCCGCTGTCGCTGCTCGCGCGGCCCCTGTCCTGCGAGGCGCCGTTGACGCGTCCCCCGGCCATCGCGTTCGGCGGCCGCGAATCGTTGTCCGCGTCGCGGACGCCGAACGTCGCGGTCGTCTTCGCGTCGTCGTCCGTCTCGGCCATGCTCACCATGGTAATAAATATAAATATATATATATATATATATTATTTATACACCGAGGTAATGTTTTACGTGTCTGAACAATGCGATCGAATCGCAAAAAAAATTGCGATTGCGTCGGCGGCGGAAATATGAAGATACGATCGAGTTTATTGTTATTTTTGCAACAGATTTTGCCGGCGTTGAAATGTGAAAAGTTTCAACGGTCCGCCGACGCGCCACAACAGTCCGGCAAGAATAGCATTTGCCGACTGAACGGTTTTACTTTTTATTCCTACGATAGTGTGTTGATTTTGTTATAAACGTTGGTGCTATGCGCCTGCCGTCGCGGTAACATGCGCTCGCGTGCTCTAGCAAGGGGAAAATGCCACCACCGCTCGCGCGTGATGTGGGTCGCTGCCGCCGCGGACTCGAGGCGCTTAATCGTTTTGTTGCGACACGCGTCTGCGCCATCGCCGCGCCCGCTGTCGGAGTGCCCGCGTACTCTGCCGCGCTCGTGTGTAAATATTCGCGGCGACGAAATCGAACGATTCCGATAATCGAGTACCGGAGGCGCGATTATATTGTTCCAAAAATGTTCGCCACATCGCATTTGCCGGTGTGAGACTGTGAAATACCGGAATATCGCCATTTAACCCATTATCTCGTAGTTATATTACAACTTCAAAATAAGGTTTCGTCGAGAGTATCGTAGAACTCGATTCAGACGACATCGATGTTCTAATATCATCATTTCGTATTTACGCATTTTTCGAAAGTTATTATCGTTATCAAGCGTTTGGCGCAAATGAAAAATTAAACATTTGCTTGTTTATTCAAAACATTTTATCTACACAGCGGTGCAAAGAAGGGGTCTCGAGGGGGTTTAGCCCTCTAAAATGTGTTCAAGTTCTTTCTATAAAAATATCGGATACGGAAACATAGATATAGATAGAGTGTATCACCTTGTAGATATTTAGAAACATAGTGGGACTTATGACATGGTATTTTACTATTTACAACATTGTATCTACGATTTCGATGTTTGAGATACCTTTAAAATTCATATTCTGTTAATAATTATTAATCATTTGACTCGGTTATAGATTAGGTTATATAATTCAATAGTTCCAATTTGTGTGCAAATGTTCTGTCTGTGTTACAGGAGATCCGGACGACCTAAACTATAAAAAACAACACCATATTAATAAATTATCCAGTATAGATTTAGATATAAATTGGTATATTATTAGCCATTGAAATAATTGTAATAAAATAATGACGTTCGTCGGATGTTGCTTTCTCGTTGATTATCGTACAACGCATTTGTAATTTCAATTAGAATAACCGATGTAAGTTCGCTGATAGCATTTCAATTTAAAGTATAAAATAAAATATATTGATACGTTTTATATAGGTAATAATAGTATATAGCTATATCGATATTTCAGTCGCACATTTTAAAACTTAAATTTAGAGTCTAAACTAATAGAAAAATATCCGATTTAAAATATAATTTTGTTAGATAGCGTAATAATTATTATATCTAAACATATACAAATACAATATAAATGGTGACCGCTTCAATAACTGTTTAACTATATACCTACCTATTATTGAGTATTATTTAGAGAATCACATTTATTTTAAATTTAAACTTTTTTTGTCTAATTTTTTTTGCTCTTCATAATATCACTCTTTTTGCTAATTTAATATTTCTAAAATTAAAATTTTTGGTTATTAATGTATAGTTCGGCTAATTACTCAACTAATACAGTTAAAATATTAATAATTATCTTATAATACACATTTTATTTTGGTTCTAACACGAAAATATTTAGGACAGAACTTTGTTTTATAAAATCAATACCTAGATTTGAAAAAGTAATACCTAATATCTGAAACATTATGTTCACGTGTACAGTTATGTAGTAATATTGCCTTTACGACACACGTTATAGATGTATATTCTAAATCAAAGTATTCTCAACTATTAAATTATCTTTTTGAAATTTAGACTATAAAGGAAAAATTGTATTAAATACTTGATATTAATATATTGTGTTTGATAAAAATTTACAATTTTCGATTAATTTATTAAAAGCTAAATTATGAATGAAATTACAATAATACTGATTAAATTTAACATTTTTTTCAACGCAATTTATAAGACTTGCAAACTGATTAATGTTTCAAATTTTTATAAGAGCAAATTTTAAAAGTATATAAATTTAAATCCCGGGTTTTCGTGTTTTTTTATTTTTTTTTAAACCGGATATGATTAGGTATTTATAATTCGCATAATATACTTGCAATAAAAATAGTCTGTATAGACTGCTACTGCCAGCGCACAATTAAATTTTTCCCTTTATGTTATTATAATAATTTCGTCTCAATAGCCGCAAAGACGCAGTTTATAACATAATATATTTATTATTATGGTATATAGAAATAATCAATATGGACGTAAAAGACGTTATCCAACGACAATATTTTCAAATAGTGGCTTTATACATTTCAAAAAATAAATAATCAATTATTTCTTTCTATATTGTGCGAGTATTTTCAATTATTAAAATTTAAAAGTCTGAAAGATTTTTTAATATATTTTTTTTTTTTTTGCATTAAATCAGAATTTGCTAACAACCGAATACTTGATTGGTGTACCCATATTAAAATTTGTGCCTTTACATTTTAATAAATGTTCCATATTAAAAATTGTCATACGTTAAAAAATGTAATTTATGTAAAGTTAAACACATTCTTTTCGGTCAAATAAATGTATTTTATAATAATTTAAAAACTTTGAGCTAATGGTGTATGTCATCAAATATTGAACAAACGATTAAGCGCATTTAAAGTTTAATATACACATTACACGTATGATAATTGGTGAATTATAATTAAAATAGAACATTTGACCAAGATAATTGATGTGATACAATATAAAACGATTTTCGTGTATAAATAATAAATTACTATTTGTTATACGAACCGTGATTGTTTTGCGTAAGTACTGGATATAATTTTGTGTAATGTTCTGTGTATTAACAGATCGACACGAATCTATCTCATATGATATTCCGATATATTTACTCATGATCCAAACACGGTATTCAGTTACGTAGAAACAAATTATGTAATGCACAAATTATTGTGCCGAAAAAGGGTTGAAATGCAATCACCGTTATCCACGATACATAGATTATATACTAAATTCAATCTCAATTATTATAGTCGACAATAAATATAAATAATAATTCGGCAAACAACGCGTTCGCCACGGATTCAATGCTGAGGGATAACGGTGGACAAATATACATATTTTAAACATTAGGGACGTTTGTATAAAATTTCACTTTTATACGTATATATAATCATTACTATCGCGCAGTATTCAACGTTCAGAACTCTAAAAAACACTATGCCGGCAACTCGATCAGCCATTATAAGTATCTTTATCATTGCGTGTCTCTTTTCGTTGTCCCTCATTACGTTCTACTTGAATTATGGTAAGTCCGGAAATCGATAGTATCATATTATATCGCCAAATATAATTAAATTGAACTAAATTCTTAAAATCCTAAAAGGTCCTGAGGAATGTCACGAAGGTTCGTTTTTGTGTAGCAAATCTGATGTTTGTATTGCAAATAAATATAAATGCAATCATTTCCGCGAATGCCTTCATGGAGAAGACGAAAATCCATTAATGTGTGGTGAGTACTAATACACATAATGAATAAATGAAAACTTTTATTTTTTAAAACTCACTTTTATGTAAAGTGTTATTTTGTTTACAAAAAATCATTGATTCCATAGAATAGTTGTAAAAAGTTCCATTTTAAAATGTTTTATACATTTATTAAGTAAAAATAGTCGAGAGGTCGTTCCCTAATCTGGACGTTCTATCAGTCCTCGGAGAAATTACTGATTTATTAAAATTAAGATTTGAATATAATGATATCACACTTGAATATACGACTCTGCAGATCGAAACTCTGTAAGATATAAAATATATTATACTGATAATTTGTTCCAAGTATGTACCACGTAGATAATCTATGATATTTTCAAAACAAATTTAAAGTCGCTTCATTCAAAATTGTATTAGTTATCATAAAATATTGAAAATCAAATTTGTCAAAATAACATTTGTTCCCGTAAATTTCGCAATTTTCTTTTTCCCAAGGAAAAACTATTTTGAAATTCGAATAATGAGCTAAATAAAATATCAAGCATATGAAATTTTCTACCGAAAGCATACCCTTTGGTTCGTGGTAATCGGACCATTATTTTTACCCCCAAAAAATGTTTTTAAGTATAAAAAAAAAACATCTAGTTATATTAAATCTAAAATAGAAAATTAATTTCGTAAATATTATTGTTTGTGTTATAAAATAACTTAGTTATATAATAAATTGAATATAATAATTGAATAATTTAAAATATATATTTAATTATACTTATAATTATAATATAATATATTAATTATATTAACTATTAATTATACTAATTGATGTTTCTGTTTTAAGAATTAAATTTCAAAATAATTATTATGAAACAAATAGTATTAATGCATAAAATATTACTAAACTTATATATATATTGATAACTTTAATAACGGACCATATAAGATGATTGTATTTTCCCATTAAATATTATAATAGTTATTCTAGAAAAATTGTTTGCAATGCATTTAAAGAATATAAGTGCAAAACATTATTTAATTAAAACATTTTAAAGTTTAAAAGGTGCACATTATTAACATACATATAATATTAATTATTATGGCTAGAATTTATTTATAAATATAAAATTTTGTTTTTGACGATTTTTGAAGTATTGGTACTATAAAAATGTCAATACCAATATTATTATAGTGTATTACGAGTATTTAAGTTCTTTCTAGGTATTTTTCGATTACAAAACTTAAAATTGAAAATTTATATTAAAATAAAATATGTTTAATTATTAGGTAATAAAATTATATAATTATAATTGAATAATTTGAAAAAATAAAACTAAATAAATAATAGTTTATTCGTTTTAATCATTTTAATCAGTGATGTATTATATATTAAAAATTAAATAAAATGTGTTTTTTTTTTTAGCTGATTTATATGGAAGTTTACATTTTTACAATAAAGCCATAAATATTAATTGGACAGTCATTAATGAAACAAGGAAAAAAAATTATAATATCCCCTGTGGTAAGCTATTTTGGAAATTAAATATTGATTCCATTATAATATATTATATAATTTAACTTTAAGTGGTATAGGTTTTATTTGTTTTACAGACACAATATTTTGATGTATAGACATAGAGAATAATAGAAAAATAATTTTAGTTCTGACATATAATCTATACACATACGTATATATTTGTATACATATAATTTTTATAATACTGATTAAATTGAAAATATCAATAATTTTTATTCGTTTATGATTCAATAAACTAATCTAGTAATTTAGTTTCAATCAATTCAAGAGTTTTTATTTTTTAAATGCAGTTTAATATTTTTTAGTACTTCTACCTTTGATATGCCTAATAATGCTGTGTTTAGTGTTGATGATATTTTCTGCAATCTGTTTTCCCTGTTGGATCAGATAGGCCTGATGTTCGGTACCTTTTTGTACGAATTAAGGTTTTTTTGGCATATCAACTTTAGATTTTATTTAGGCGCTCGCTTTATGCAGGCTTTTTTTTCGAAAATGTTTAAACTAAGCTTAGTAATTCCTGTTCCCAAATCTGTACCTTTATTGTTTTCAATTATAGGCCAATATCACATATTGCCAAAATGAATTTGATAAACTGGTACTGTCGTAGTTTAAATCATACTTTAAGGATAGGTATAATGGTTAAAGTATTTGGTTTAAAATTTTCAGTTTACTCACCTGTTGCTAATGTGTTTGGCCTCTTCTCCTTGGAAGAGAGAGGACTAACTGCTGATATAGGATTTCATGAAAGACTGTTAAACTTAATTGTTGCATATACTTAATGATGCATGTACTTAAGTTTACCATTGTAATTACTTTAATACACATTATATTATAAAGGTCCTTTCCCGTTCAATATGTTAAAAAAAAATTTTTTAAAAAAAACATAATAATTTTCGTTGTAAATTAAGTACCTATAAATTTATCCATTATTAATTTGTTTAGATTTAAATCTAAATGGTAAATAGTAAATCTATGAATGATATAATAATGATATAAATTATAATGATATAATTTCTTATAGAATCGAAAATAGAATACAACTATAACACCAATTAATAAATTACGAAATTTATAATATGACAAAAAAGTTGGTTTTCTATTCGGACGAACTAGCCAAATGCTACCAAAATTTATAGTAACATTTTAACAACCAAAATAAACAAATTTTAAAGCATTTCTTTTATTGAAATTTTTATTGGGTAGTATGTAATACGACTGTTACTTCGACTATATTATTATATTTATAAAAAAATAAATCACAAATTCACTGACTTTTTTATATTCAATATCATTTTAATTCCAACAATAGTTAATAAAGTATATTTTTTTAAGAAAATATTGTAATAAAAAATAAAATAAAAATCAATAATCAATTTACCATAGTATAAGAAATATTTAAATTATTTTACTCGGATACTTCACAACAACAATATAAATCATTACCTTTTAACTAACTATTGTATTCGTTTAGCTTTGAATGGATATCCCGCTAATTGCCATTGTAGAAATGGAACAGGGTTACGCTGTTCTAATATTGGACTAACGAAAGTTCCGAAAAATATTTCTAACAACATAAAGAAAATGTGAGTAAAAAAATATACAAAATCACTTATATATAAATAAATATACGAATATTTAAATTATTTTTCCAATAAAATTATTCGAATATTTTCAAGATTCTACCAAAACAGTTAAAACATGCTATTGTTTTAAAACATTATAGATCAATGGTAAACAATAGTATCATACTTTCCAACGACTCATTTGATGGATACTATACATTAACCATGATGTAAGTCATGTTACAAATTATGAAATAAAAACATTGTTTTATTTTATATAAATTAAAATAAAATGTCCTCAGACACTTGCAATACAATCGATTGTCAAGAATACCACCGTATGTTTTTAAACATCAAAAGCGATTAATTTGGCTGTAAGTCGTTTTTTTTATATAAATACTCATTGTTTTTATACTCCACATAATATTGATTATATGTTATTATTAATTAATAAAATAAACTATAGTAAAAAATTATATTTCAGCTATTTACTGAATAATAATTTGAAAATATTGGAAAAAGATGCTTTTTACGGATTAGAAAATGTTGTAAACTTATTTCTAGACAATAACTACTTAGAGTTTTTAAACTTAAACTCCTGGAAACATATGATCGCGTTAACATGGCTGTAAGATTCAAACAATTATAACATATTAATTTAAAATTAATTATTTTCGATGTATTGTGTCTTAGAGATTTATCGAATAATTCGTTGACTTTTAATAATGAAAATTTTCCGCTCTTATCAAATCTAACAATTCTGTAAGTATTCATTTGTAAAATTGATATTCAATAATTGCATTAATTATTCATTTAAATTTATTATATGTAATATATTATTGTCACAGCAATCTAAATCAAAACTGTATTGAGACAATAGGCCCGTTCTTGTTTTTGGGTTTACCGAATCTACGGGATTTGTAAGATATTGGTTACATAATATTTTATATCATAAAATAACTATGAGTTAATCAACTATATTAGTAATAATAATGCAATTTTGTTGATACTCGTTCAGGAATTTAAGCAACAACAGAATCGAAATTATTCATGAGAACGCATTTCAGAACTCAATAAAACTTATTGAATTGTAATGCAATATTTTTATTATAATTTAAAAACTAATTTCATTAATTAACACGTGAGTGTAACAAGATAAAAATTTTACAGGGATATAACATACAATCGGATCACAACAATTACACAAAATATATTGTATCCTTTAAAATGCATAAACAAATTGTAATAATTATTTATGATTTATGGAATTCTATATAGTTGATTATTATGATCATTTAAACGTATTTTGCTTTTGTTTTTTTAGAGCACTGGGATATAATCCAATTGTTACACGAATAAACGGTGCTATTTTCACCGAAATGAAAAATCTATCATCGTTGTGAGTACTTTTATATAATTTTATTTTTCATTTATATTTCGTGTAAAATAAACAGTTAATTTCGTTCGAAATATCTTATAAACGTTATTTTGTACGAGTTTATTCAATATATTAGTATTACATAAACCTAATAATTACCAAGGAAGTACAGTTTAATTTTTTTAAATTAAAATGATATAAAAATAAACACTCCAATTAAAAATGTTAAAAGGTATTTGCACCAATATTACACTTATATTGTTATACTATATTATGTGTTTTTAAATTTAAATTTGAACAATGAATAATATCGCAGTAAAAATGTTTGTCATAATAGAGTAGGTATTTTATAAGTCAAAATGTAATGTTAGGTAATTTAAGTAAATTGTTTTACTAAATTATGCAAATTATCGAAATACAATACATATTTTACAGAGACTTGAATGGTATAAGTGAAGAGAACATCGAAATGTCATTATTCGATCATCTAACTCAACTGAAATTTCTGTAAGATAAATAATTTAATGATTTATGTAAATAAACGTTTAATCAATTTTTAATACAAAATATTTTTAAATATTATTTATATGATATTATTTCAGTTATTTGAAAGAATTCCATTATTGTATTTTGTACGCCAAACGCGTAGACGTGTGTTTGCCAAATACAGATGGTTAGTATATAACGTCTCATCATGTTTGTCTACCTCAATAAATTTTTACGTTGATATATCGTATTTTTGAAAATTTCTTTGTGTGAGAAGCATTTTATTTGTGTAAAATAATAAAAAACATTATTTTTAATATCCTAAATTCTAAATTAGGCAATATTGCATATTATATAAATATATATATCGAGTGTTTATAATGTTATTAGAGTTTAGGTTGTGGTACAACAGAGATATTCTGTTCTCCTGTTCACTTGACTATACACGTCCATAACTATACATGATAACTCAATGGAAATGTATAATTTTCAGAAAATTAAATAGAATATATATTAATTAAAAATAATGACAAAAAAAATATTAATTAAGGTAGACTAAAGAAGATTTTGAAACAAAATAAACACTGCACAGTGCATGAGTAAGTTCCATAAAACATACTTTGATAAAAATATGGAATAGATAAATTTGAGTAATTGAGGAAGGCAGGGGTGGATCTAGCCCAAGGTAACAGTGGGGGGGTGATCTATAATTTTGTATGTAGTACGTATTATACATTCAGCAACATATCCATATGTGAAATTCAATTTTTTTATGGAACGGAGGAAGAACGCTCGCCCTCATCGCCTACCCCCCTGGATCCGGTACTGGAGGAGGGCAAATACCATGGCGTGATATTATTATATTTATTTATTATTATTAATTATATGCGCTGAATGCAAACATATTTTATAGCTATAATATAGATTATATTTTACTATGTTTACTAATTCAAACGATATGTTTGCGAATCACGTAGGACTCTCATCGAGCGCCAATCTTCTTCCAAAATCAATTTTTCGATGGACCCTATGGATAGTGACAATTTTTACACTGATCATGAACATATTGGTATTGTATGGTCGGATGTTTAGCACGCTCAGTGACGAGAATCGAGCAATAAATTTTATCATCCGAAATTTAGCTGGTAATTATACATAAAACAAAATAGAAAATCAAACACAGTTGACAATGGCTTCCATAAATCACGTGATAAGAGTTTCATAAACGCATATACAATTTCAGTGGCAGATATGCTCATGGTAGTTTATCTAACGGGAATCGGTTATCATGATATCGTGTTCAAGGATCAATATTATCTATATGCTCGTGAATGGGAATCCTCAATCTTATGTACTATTTTCGGCATGGCTGCTGTGATCTCGTCCGAAGTACGTTTACGATATCATTATTAATTAATTATGTTAAAACTATATGCATCAATTAAAAATCAATATAGGTAAAAAAATATATTTAAACGGTAAATAAATTGTAGCCTGGTGGTTAAAATTAAACAGTGTTTTTAAATTCTATGACAATAATAATTATGGAGAATTAGGTTAATATTCGGGAATAAAAAAATTCTACTTAATTTATATTGGTTTTAATAGTTTTACATTATGATCTGCGGTATATTATTGTTATGATATTATAGGTTTCCATGTTAATTCTGGTGTTTCTCAGTCTGGAAAGATTTTTACTCATAGCTGTACCACTTTCTGGGTATCAGGTTTTGAAATTAAAAACAGCAATATTTTCCATGGTATCGATTTGGATAGTTGGAATAAGTATATCAATTGCACCACGTAAGTTTTTAACAATAAACGTTTTTATTTATTTATACAAACTTCAGAGTTAATGAAATACTATCCAACTACTTGAATAATTTACATAAATTAATACGTATAAAAAAAATTTAATCAGTCAAATTTTAAAGTAAACATTTTATTTGAAAAGTGTTTTTTACATAATGAATAATTTGTGAGTATCACAAATGTATATAAGCAATAAAATTTATTATATTTGCTTTGTTTTGCATATTAAATAATGTGTTCATAATCGAAACAATATAATTAATGATTCGTAAAAAAATATTCCATAAAATCATTACCGTTTTAATATTATTTGAATGATGAACAATAATAGTAAAATGTTTAAAAGTTAATCTATTTTATTTTATCAGATTAATACATGGCGAAAATACATATTTATAAATTCAATCATTTTATTCAACTGAACTAGGTTATATTACCTACCTATAACAAATAGAAAAATAATGATTTTGTTTTAATAATATAATATTATATATTTAAATATAATTAAATGATTTAAAATCACAACACATGTAGAAATTATGATCTTACAATCGATAACAAATAATTATCATAATAGTTAATAGGGTATATAGGTATATTAAAATATATAAATCGTAGAAAATAACGTTGAAATACCTTTTATAAATTAATATTTTATTATATATTAAAATTTTATAAATATTCTTATTTTTTTAGCATTTCCTCAAATGTAATTTGAATAACAGTAATAACCATGGGCGTAGTTTGAAATAATTATTTAGGTGGACTACAGTACTGTATTACTACTATTAACGAAACCTAGGTCAATAGCAATTAGCATGTTACAAATTTAAGGGTCCACGAAAGGTTCTTGGGGAGGGGGGGGTCTGTAGCTCATCCTGCCACTATCAAACTATGCCCATGGCAATATCGTTTATTTGACCATTTGTATAGTAGGATGAATTTTAAAACACCTCATCTCTGAATAATACATTTTAGTGGTATTGTGGAAGCATTCGTCGAAGTTTTACGGTTCTAACGGATTTTGTTACCCGTTGTACATTGAAGATCCATTTGTCGACGGATGGCAATATTCGGCTTTTATATTTTTGGGACTACATACCACAAGGTACTGTTACGACAAGCGTTAACGATTAATTAAAAAATTAATGTGTAAAAAATTACCAAATAAAAAAAATGGTTTTTCGTTTACATTTTTAGTTTGCTTCTTATGTCTGTGTTTTACGTGCAAATGTTTATGAGCGTAAGAGAAACACGACAGGCCGCTCGCATATCCGCCGGAGACTTTGATTTTGCCGTCCGTTTCTTTTTCATTATTTTGGCAAATTTATTTTGCTGGCTGCCGATAATAATATTGAAAATCGTGGCGTTAAAGAAACTCCATATCTCAAGTAAAATACACTAATGAATAATAATAATATTATTATTATATATAATATATAATATATAATATTATATGAAAACATTATGTTGCTATTATATAATGTAACAATCCGAATAGAGTATTTGGATTATTTTTAAAATTCTTTTAACACTATTTTAAGCATTTACTTGTGAAAAGTACACTTTACTCACAGAGAAAAATACTATAGATACAATAAAATAATTATTATAATTTAATAATTAACTTTTTAATAATTATTTGGAATAACGATAATAGGTGTCTATTATATATAAATTATATTAATAGATGCTGTTCTATTATTTTCTAGGTAAAATGTATGGATGGGTAATGGTATTTGTAGTACCAATTAATTCGTTAGCGAATCCGTTGTTATACACATTCACTACTCCCAAGTACAGAAACATAATAACAAATTGGGTTTTCGAGACGCCGCATCGCGATTCTAGCAGTGGTAACTATTACACCTAATTATCGTTATCGATAAACAAAAACGTTAAAAACTTTACAAATTTTGGTATTTAAGGTTCGTAAAATATCTAGAGCGTATAACAGTAGTGTAGTGTGTATTACACGTAAACGATTTTTCAATTATCGATAAGTTGAATAAAAATAAAAAATTAAAACAAATTGTTCTAGTATTTGAAAAAATGTCTATTGAATATATTAAACAGTTTATTAAAGTTTATTTTTGATCCAAAAATGGTTGTTTAGCTTCACGGTTATAACTAGGGCAGAGGACTTGTAGCTCTAAAAAGTTACCAAATATGCACTTCAATACCCCAAAATATGCATTTTAAAATTAAAAACAAAAATTTTTAGTATTTTATTTAATATGTATTATTTATTTTAATTTGTTACATCTTTAAATTATTATTGAAATTAATATTAAAATAAACATGTATATTAGTATGTAAACATTTATCTATCTATAAATAAAGTTAACATACGAAAAACGAATCTTATCGGCAATTCTCAGGCGCTACTAGGAAAAACGTGCGTCCGCGGACGGTCAACAACCATAAAATATGACAAAAATTAAAAATGCATTTAAATTCATAAATTTGGGTTGTATTATATAAAATAAATACGTCGGTAGAAAAAATATTGATAAAATTATTAATTCAAATAAAATATGTCACAAAAACTAAAAAATGGGAGAAATATGCCCTAAAAACAAAAAACTCAAAATATGCATTTATATGCAAAATAAAATTACAAATCTAGCTTTGTCTTGGCATAAAACGTATTTGTTTCTTATTCTGCTATTTTTTTGACTGTGTAAAACAAATATGCAAATGCTACAAGTCCTCTGCCCTAGTTATAACGTTAAAAATTTTAGATAAAAAAGTCATGTTCTAGTAAATCGAGAACCATCATCAACCATTCGACTTTATTTAATAAACAATCAGGAAGTATTGGTATCAAATAACCAATTTAAATTTGATTCATTAAACGTAGTCTGCGCGTAAATGTATAAATTCTATATTTTTTTTTTCTTTTAAAATTCGAAAAAAAAAATTTGCGCATTTGCGTCATTTCGACAATCTTAAAGCGATCAGGGATGAGGATTAGAAAAAAATAAACGGAACGAAGCATATCCTCACTAATATAATGTAATACATTAGTCGCGATGAACGGCGGACGATCCTTATGCAGTATACTGCTTGTTGAACGCGGGGAATTTAAACAGTCCGCCCAGACCGATGCCGCTCGAACGGTGCTGCACCGGCGGCGGAGCCTTGCGGTGACGGTTCGCGCGTACGGCCGCGGCCGTGACCGTAGCGGACGCCGTGGACGACGGCCGCTGCACGAACTGTTCGAGCAATTCTCTGAAACGCCGTTCCAGCGATTCCACGTCCACCAGCGACGGCGGCGTCGGCCCGGACGCCTTGGTTCTCGTCTTGGAATTCTTCCGGCCCTTGGCCAACGACACCTCCGCGAGTTTGTGCATCAGCCGGTCGACGCGGACGCTGTTGTCGCCGTTGTCGCCGTTGTCGCCGTCGTCGTACGCCGCGTGTTCCGTGCGCGTGACCGTTTCCCCCTCGGACGCTTTGCGCGCGCAGCCGCTGCTGGCCACGAGCCCGTGCGGACTGTCGCCGATCATCCGCTGCAGACGTTCCGACACGTATTTCGCCTTGTTCGCCGTGGCCTCGTCCAATTTCACGGCGTTCGATCCGACACCGCGGCTGGCGGCTATCTCGGACATTCTAATTTCGGCGTACAGGTCCTGTATAGCGTCTTTGACGTGGCCGTCGACGCGTACGGTGGACAACGCCACAACAACCACCGTGATTACCGACGTCGCGGTACATTTACGCATGGTGTCGACACCGTGTGGTTACAACAATATAACACGATACGGGATCGCGGGGGCGAAATAATATGTTTATCGCGATACGATTTTATTGTTGAATGTCTCTCGTTCCGATATTATAGCACTTTAATTTTGTATAATTTTTAATCGTTGTCGTCGTCACAACAGGTTGCTCGGCGACGCAATCGCCCCGAACATAACATAGTATAATCATAGTAGTAATCATCGATTATTATATAAGTAGCATAAAAAACATAAAAAGTGGAAAGGTCAATTTTGGATGTTCTTCCTTCGTCCCTTCGGTACTCGGAGAAAGAAAAAAGTACCAAGTAGACGCAATTTTCTAGCAAAAGGATACTCTACTTGTGGTAATCGGACCATTATTTCTACCCCAAAAAATGTCTACAGCCATAAAAAAAAAATTTTAAAAAAAACATCTTTGTAAAACCAATACATTCCACGCTTCGTTCAAAATCTAAAATATATATAAAGATATTTTTTATTTAATTACTTTTTCAACGCACAATTCCATTTATACGTTTTTATTAAACAAAAAAAATAATACTACTTGTATTATTGCATTTTTATTAAGGTACATAATATTTTCGCGCACAATTGGGTTATATTACAGTATAAATAAAAAACATATAACAAAACATAAATATTCACATAGTTAAAAAGCAATACGTGGTACTTTACCAGCTTGGAATTTAAAAAATAATATTCTTATCACCCTAATCATAAGTCAACAAACAAAATCGATTAGCTTGAACTATGTAATATTTTATTGATATAGTTTATTATTTTAACATTGTTTTAGGTACAGAAATGAGTCAACAATCGCCTTTCCCAATAACACTTTATAACAAAATTTCGAAGAAAAACTTAATCAAACTAGAAGAAAAACGAAAGAAAACAGTTTTGAAACAACAAATGGTAAACAATTCGAGTGAACTGAGTTCTAATATTTCACAATCTGTATTATAATATGTATTACATATGTTTTTAATGTTTAGATAATAATTTTTATTGGCCACTAATATTATTTAAATTTTTTGATAAACAATCCTTTTATAATAGTTTGAGTATATCTATGCAATGTAGATATTCCGACATTCAACAATATATTGGAACTTTGATCTGTACAATTCTGATATGATATATTAAATCTCCACAATATGTCAACCGTATTTTCCACTTACATGTTTCGGCCAATTGTAATTTAAAATGTATTTTATTTATAATAAAACAAATAATTGGACCATATTATGTAGTCGAATATGTATAAAATATTATTATTTAATATACTATTACAATCAGTGGCAGGTATCCAGGTTGAATGGTACAACGATGGTCACTACATTGCGTTTGTCGGATCATCAATGTTATATTTATTTTACAAACAGAAAATCAACTTTCAGATCCAAATTGTAATGTAACTAACCGTTCTAACTTATCAATTATTTTTACTCATATTAATAAGACGACATGCGTTAATTGGATAAATTTTACTATGCACATAAATGTCTTTTGTAAACCTAATGATCAATAGTGTATTGGTAATTTTTTGAGTATACGCTTCATTTCACTGTTGAATATAGATAGATACTTGGTTATGACTATAAGAGCATAAATTGGGGAATCGAAAGCATAGTGTCTATTTTAATATTCAGCTGATGCATAAAAAAAAAATAGTACCTACATAAGGCTTTTAATAATTTTAACTTTAAGAAATATTATTAGTACTTAAAATAATTACAATGTAAATTATGCATAAATAGACAATTTTTAATTCTCTAATAAGTGATTATAAATCGTTTTTTAGTAGCTACATTAGTTTAAAAAAATACAATAGGTACGTATGATTCAAATTATAATAAAATATATTTTATGAACACTTCATTTTCATAGGTAATACAAAAAAAATAATATTATTATTTAAATATAACATAACAATATACAATATGTTATATATTAGTAATATATAGTATAATATAACAGTCGTTCGCCTGTTTGATAGTATGGATATTAATTAAGTTGTATAAATGTATAATAATAACACAAATCGAAAATCAGTACCCATTATGGATATTTAATATTGCCATATCTTCGTCAAAACTTCTTAGGAATTATAACAAAATAATGTTTTATTAGAATATTTATCAGAAGAATATTCAAATAAATAGGTATTTATTTTTAGTAATTTTTATACTATTCCAGCGTATACTCGTAAAATTATACTTTTTTTAAGTATACGCAAAACTTCAGAAATGTGCTTATGAGTATACGGCATATATCCTCCAATACACCACTGCTAGTGATTAATGAGGATAAATCATAGCTAGTATAAGTATATTATTATTTAAGTAAGTTAGCTAACTAATAAATCCTACAAAAATATGTAAAACTATGTTTTTTAAATAAAAATAGAAAATATGATATATTAATTTGCCTGTCACTAAAAACGTAGTAAAGGTTAATAGGTAAATTTTAAAATTTAATAATAATATGAGGAAGAGTTACTTTGATTTTTGCCACATATATCGAAACATTTACTCAGTAGTCGGTACTATAACTAATAGGTAGTAGACGCCATATTCTACGGAACTTATGAAGTATTTTATATAAAGCATATCGTGTAGTATATTATAGTATATGTAGTATATGCTTTAAATCATAACTTTTAAGTGGTTTTCGTTTGAACAAGTTATTGACTTTCGATGTAATTAAATTAATTCTAACAAAGAGTAATATTCCATTAAAAGTTCATAGAACATCACAAATTTCATTAGGATTCAATTTACTTATTTCTACATTTAAATTAGATATAACCATACAAACAATGCTCTATAGAGTACCCATATAATATTAATCGAATTAAAATATGTTGATGAACTCTGGACAAAACTTAAGTAAGTTGGTTAACATAAATTATCTATTTATTTATGCCGCAATGAACATGTATCTTTCATTTTTAACCAAAAACAAGAATAATATTATATTATATCAGAGGCGTATTTTACGGAAGGAGGAAGGCGTCCAAGTTAAACTCCCCCATTAACAAAAAATAAATATTTTGTATACTTTAAAACGGGGAGAGGGAGACCTTTATAAAATCTTCCACAAACAATCTGAACCCCACTTTAAAAATTCTTAAATATGCCCCTGTATTATGTTAGCCTAATTTTACTGGTTTAGGATTCAAATCATAAAATATTTGCGATTCGATATAAACCATTTATAAATAATTGTTTTTTTCATATTTCCAAGTTTTCATGAGTAATTTCGACAAAATCTTGTTAGTATTTTTTTTTATTATTAAAACAATTTAAATTTTACATAATGTTAATATTTTTAATAGTTTTTTTTTTTTTTTAATCATTATTGATTTATTATTGCGTTTAAATTAATTAATTATATTTGAATCTAAAAACTATATTTTAAAAAATGTATAGTTATTATGCAGTAAAGCGCTTTAAAATCATATTATTGTCATCAGTCTCATCGGACTAATCAGACAAGATTCATTATATTTTTATTTTTATTTACTTACATTAATACCACCAATTAATATAAAATGATCTAACATACTCAAGTCTGAATTAAAGGGGAGTTTAGGGGTGACAGCAGGCTCGGGACCCATTCAAGTGAACTGTTGGGGGCACTAAATAATAAAGATTCTATAATATTATTATTATAAATATAGTTACATAGTTTTTTTTTTTTTTTTATCTTAAACAGCCTAAAACTTTATGTTTATTATTGTACTGTATTTACCTATTGTACCTATATTTATGTTGTATCTTTTGTATTATTTGGGGGAGAAAAACACCCATATGGTATAAATAACGACGCAATTTTAAGATGAAAAGACAAATTTAGAATAAAAACTCATATTTTAATTATTGATAAATTTGTGTCTGAACTTAATAAAATATTTTTTGCATATGAATACATTAACGACCATATTTTGTTTGCTTATATATTAAATATAACTGCTGAATCTAACACACTGATTGAAATAAGTATTTATAATTGTATTGCATAATACCACAATGCTGTCGATTCTACGTTACATAATGAACTTGAACAGTTGAGAGGGTACTGGAAATTATGTGAACCACATTTTTCAGCTATACACTACTAGTTTTAAATGGTTTGAAAGCAAATCATTGAAGAAGATATTTCCAAATAAACTAACAGCTATAAGAATATATATGACGATATCAGTTGGTAACTGTTCCACTGAAAGGGCATTTTAAAAATTAACAAGAGTAAAAAACAAGTATAACTGTTCAAGACTAGTCATACTCAAGACAATTTTGATTTACAAATGATCTTGTACTTTGAAAATGATTTACTAAACTATCTTTATTTAGATAAAATACTTAAAGTGTAATAGACAAATCAAGGAAAAAAATTATTGTTTATGTATTATGTATAAAATTTTAAATTTCTCTTTAAATCATGAATTTATATGCAGATATATTATTATTAATAATTATTTATAATAGTTATAATTTATAATTAAATTTGTATAATTTAATAATTTTAACGTAAAATTTTGTATAGAATCAAATTAGTTAATTTGTATATTATCTGTGAGCGTAGCAAACATTTTTTTAAAAGTGAATTAATTTAAATTTAAAAAGAGTCCTATTTTTAAGTATAGTCTCAGGGTCCACTAGAGTCTTAATCCGGCCTTGAACATACTATTAATATAATCTAAAGAAAAAAAAACCAGTTCAAGATAAAATAAAAATCATTGTCCTACACTTTATTATTTAAAATAGTTTATGATTAAAAGCTAAAATGCGCATAATTAATTCGTTTAATTGTTTTCTATAATTGATCAATTCTGATGCCTTAATTTAAAAACATGATATCGGGAAAACAACCCATACATTTTGACATCTTTCATTAAAATAAAACTTAATGGCATCAGCAAAATATATTCTATTTTATAACATATTTGGTATATTATGTAAAATGTTAATTGTGCGTAAACCTAAAGGCATCTGCGTACGCATATTATTATTAGAAGGAAACGTGTTTTGAATTTTAGATTTTATTATTGGTACGAATATTATGTATACTAAATAATATTAGGTTTCAATCTATTATCTCGGTAAAATATTAAACAAGTAATTAATTATTTAACTAAAATTGTAATAAAAATAACGATCGATCATAACTTCAAATCGGTTATAAACATATTGCTTGTCTATTATATATAGTAAAACATTAGTTTTGGAATAAAATCGAATAAAATAATAATTTAATAAATATTGTGTTAAGCATTTTGAACATCTGTTTAAATACCTGCAGATGTTATACAGCTCGTGGATTACTGTAGTTTAGTGAACACGAAACAGTCATGCCTAACAAATGTGTAGTACACAACTACACGTAATTTGGCTATTGCCAAATATATTTAGTCGCCGAAACTGTTAATAATATTTTCATTAGAATTACACATACACAAAATGGTACGTAAATTTATATTTTGACTATGTTGCGTTGATTTTATTATTAATTTATATTCAAATTTAAATATGTAATTTTTACTATTTTAATTTCAACCAATTATAAATAATAACACGTAAACAAAATAAAATCATGCGCTGATTGTCTTCTGCAACTCGTATTAAACATTAATTGCTAATTAAATAATTAACATACGTTATATTTTATATTTTATATATTTTAATCAAAATATATCTAAACGGAATTAAAAATGTTTTAAAAATGGACTCATCTTTGCAAAATTATTACACTTCTAACCTCAAGCAGGATATAAAATGTTCAATTGTATGTAGTTTTGTAATACCTAGCTTATAATAATTCTAACATAATATCTTATATTATTTAAAATAAATAGTATAACTCGAAATATTTTGCTTTATTTCCTGTCAATTAAAAACATAATTTTCAAAATATAGTCATATAATGGGAGGAGGGAAATGTATATATAAAATATATCTTATATAAAATACATTGTCTATACAGCACATTTTATAAAATATAATATACCTGAATATGTAATAGCAGGGTACTCGTAACTCTATAATGCGGGTTTATTATATTAACTAAAAATAACAAATAAACATATAAAATATTTAAAAAATTTTGCTTTTTTAATCTACTTGTATCACAACGAATAATAACCTGAATAATAGTATAAAAAAAGGGCTCATAATAATACGAGGGACCCAAAATTATTGAAGCACCACCTGAAATTCACGTCTATGACTATATATATTTGATATTATAATTTATTATATTAGTTTATTTGCGTATTTGTTCTTTTCAATGTGATATACGTATTATGTAATATACGTATTACGTACTATAATATATATTTAATTAATTACCACTTTCCCTCTTTAATTGAAACGAATTCGGCGAATCCCACTACATGACGTTGGCTGTGCACTACAAAGTAAAATATCTATATCAGAGTCACTCAGATGTTAATGTAATTATTGCAAAATGCAATTATTACATAAACTATTTATATAGTATAGGTATCTGCTATAGGTACCCTTAAAATTGCATTACTAAAATGCTAAATTATATTGTAAGGTTGAAAGCCACTCATAAGACTCCAATACCCTAATTTATTATAAATGAAGTAACCTTTGTTTATACGAATAAAAAAGGTTTTGTCCCCAATATCGATTAGTATAATATATTATTATACCATCGACAGGAATTTTAACATAATATTTCATGTTATTCAAGACTTTCGACAAATAAAGTTACAAAATAAAATGTATACTTCAGTTGCATTTACACCAATTTTTACAATAAATTAATTATTAATAACCAAGATGCATTTTGATTATATGCGTATTCATTATTTATGAAATCTTAACAAATAACTGTCATGTATTTATAATGATTTGACTAATACCAATAAATTATCGAAGGTTTACAAAGCCCTCAATATATTATAATAGTGCACTAAATTAACCTACAGACCTACAGTATGAATAATGTTTATCGTGATCAAAAAAAAAAAATTCAATCTGATTCCTCAATAAATACATTGTTCTAATAGCCACAAGTGAATTTTATAATAACAATAATATTATTGTTAACATTATTAATGGAAGTCATTGATATTATTGGAAAAACTTTTTTTTTATAATTATAGTTTATATTTCTGTTTTTTTTTTTTTTCAGGAACACAATGCATGGAGAATTAAAAATGTATTTATTACAGCGTGGTTAGCATTTTGTTTTATTGTCTCAATAACTACGTTTATAGTTTACTTTACTTTAGACATACCATCTAAATATTCTGAAATGGGTTTTAAAAAAAATGAAACACTGAAATTTAAAACATTATTATACAATATGCCACTACATTTCAATGCTACTTGGGTTTCTGGTAAGTAAAAATAAATAAATGAACATATATATAAGAAGTAATCTAGATAAACTTATTATGAAAAAAATCATTGTATGTAAATAATATATTATTTATAGAATAAAATTGGTGATAATGACAGCCAATAGTGTTTGATGTTTCAGTTCCACTTACTAATTGTAATATCTCCGTGAAAAATTAAAATTTGTAAATTATTATTCTTTTTACTTATTAAGTAGGCAACAGACTTTAGCACTGACCATCCAATTCAAGATTTTAATAATTATAAAACCTATTTTGTTCAGGACAACATTCTTCTTATTTTCGTGTCTGGTCGTTTTTGCATATTATACTTTACTTATTCAATAAGCTGCCAAATTTTATAGCGTTGTTATTCGTCTTTTCCACATCTTCTTTTCTACACGTTCCATAAAAATTAGGATATTCATATATATGTCAATCCTCCTTCACTATCCCACACACATACTTGTCATCCTCTGATTATCCCCAGTTGAACAAATTCTTCCTCGTTCGACCGCATTCCGCTTTAATTCGGTTAATTGTTCTCCAAATTCCATGGGAGAGTTTTTTCTATATGTAGTTCTTTTTTTGGTTCTATTGTTACAGTGTCATTCTCGTTACTTTCCTTAATATTTTCTCTCTATCACTTTATTCTTTCTTGGTCTGTTTCTTCTTCAATTACCCTATTTGTTTTTTAGAAACTTTTCCTCGATTTTAATCGAAACTTTGCTGGTGTTATATTTTATATTGGGTGTCTATAGTCTGCTTGCACTTCTGTCCTTTCTATATATTATGTTGCAACATCATGTTTAATATGTGGTATTGCTATATTACAGAGCATATATAAATGTTCTTTTTTGGTAGGTTTTAAACATCCCGTCATTATTCGGCGTGTTTCTTTTGTGGCTATATCTACTTTTTTGGTATATACAGAATTTCTTTACACTGAACAAGCATATTCTGCCGTAGTAAAACTTAGTTTTTAAAAATACACCTCAATATCTATTAATAAAAATTAGTAGAAAACCTTAGTTTACTACATAGATGACTAATGGAAAGAATATGTTGTATATATATAAAGATAATGATCACATATTATCAATTTAAATTCAAAATAATTGAGACTTGGAGGAAAACATGACGACTACAACTATTTTAAGATCGGAATTCTAAGATGCATTAAAAAACATGAAAACAAATAAAGAACCGAGACCAGATAATATAAATACAGAACTATTGCAATACGAGTATACGACGGAACAAAAACAAAAAAAAACTATTTAAATTAATACATGATATATACGATACAGGAAATATTCTAAAAGTATACTACAAATGTACACTAGTACTATTAACAAAAAAAGCAGGTGCAGATCAATGTAATAACTACAAAATTTTAAGCCCGATTTCACATGCTTCTAAACTCCTAGATATGATGTATTTAATCGAATTATTTAAATCGAACAATTATGTGTCTATTTAGTTTGATCAGGGACAAACTGAGTTTAAAAATGTCACTGGGATTTGAACACAAAGTGGCCACATTAGAATAATCTCAATATAAATAACACAGTTTTTTAATTTTTAATATTTTTTAAATAAACGACCACTAATTTCGTATTCTGGCATTGGCTCACCGGGAGATATTCAGGTGTTCGGGTGGGCCAGTTTGCCCCCGAGTTTGATTCTATTTAAAATAAATTAAATACTTATGACACCATTTGGCACCTTTATTAAATTTATTTAAAATTATATTAGTTTATAATATTTCGTTTTTGATTTATTCAAATCATTTTTAAATTAGATGACGAAATTATAACACAAGATGGCAGAGGACATATTATTTTGTTCGATGTAAATAAATCCATCAAATCTATTTTAGCATTCAATTCAATGCAAGTAAATAATTTAAAAAAATATTTTAATGATATATAGTATATTAGTAACTATATTTAGTAATATACTTAGCTTGTAATATTTTACTCGTTTTTTTAGCATATGAAGTATTGTAACCAATACGCACTTTCGGCTGACAAAAAATATCTATTAATAGCTTACAATATCGACACGGTAAACTTGATTATTATTTTAAATGAAGAACTATATTTATTTTACTTTTTATATTGGATTTCAAATAAAATGAAGGGAGTAAATATTTATTGAGGCATAAATATTTCTGTAATAATTTTTTACATTTTTCATGTTGTACGTTTTCCGATAATTATTTAGAATATTGTAATTAATATAATTATTGTATTATTTAAATTTTTTTCTTCTATATAAAGGATTCAAGTAGTATTTCAACGGAACTATATGATGTCATAAATATTAAAACTGGGTAAATTTAATTAATAATCTCAACTCAACCATGTATTGTAATATTAATTATTATATAATTGTACACAGTCGGATAGATTTCAAATATAAAAATACACAAGTATTCATTCAATATTATAATTATACAAACAAATATTTAAATTTTTTATATAAATATGAATATAAATATGAAATTATCGTGTTTTATATTTATAGAAAACAAGTAACACTAAGAGATACACACCATAATGTTCGACAAATAATGGCGGCTCTTTGGTCTCCTACTGACTCAAGCTTGGTTATTGTTGATAATTATAATATATATTATATTCCAACAGTGACACAACCAAACCATGTAAAACAAATTACTTTCCACGGATCTAAAGATTTATATTACGGCATTCCAGATTGGGTGTACAGAGGTGACTACAAACAATTATTTTAAACTCATTAAAATCTAAGATCATGATTGTCAAATATCAATCATGAATTGCATCTAACCTTCGGGAATTTAAAAAATAATATTAATAAATTTAAATGAACAAAATATATATGAATTTAAAATTGAATTATTCTATAATATCAATTTTGTACATTTTAGAAGAAATATTTGGTTCTAACCGCGCTATGTGGTTTTCTAAACAAGGAACTAAATTAGCTTACGCGGCATTCAATGAGACATTGGTACCATCGGTATATCTACCACAATACGGTATACCAAATACCATGTATGATCAATACAGCAAGATATTTAGTTACCATTATCCAAAAGTATAATATTAATTATAACTACTTACTTTCAAAACTAAAATGTTTTATTTAATCGTTATAACAATAAATGTATTAAATAGGTCAATGATCCTAATCCAACTGTCGAGTTATTTGTAAAAATCCTAAACATTACTATTGATATTGAACCTATACCAATAAAACCAGTAAAAATATATACGTAAGTAAAATATAACAATAATTAATTACTTTTATTACGTACTTATTGTGTTTAAGATTAAAAAATATTATTTTAGATCAATTTCCTTCACACAAAATACACAATACCAATAATGGTCATCGTATACAAAAATATTTAAGGATTATTTTTTAGCTATAAGTACGTTAGTTTTAAATTAAATTTATAAATTTCAGATATTAGTTACCAACGTGTGTTAAATTGAAAACTATTTTTTTATTTCATATTAAATACTTAAATATAAATTTAAAATATAAATTATCAATGTAATTATATTTAATAATATGTCTAATACGTGTATGTAAAACTTGAAATTAAAACATGTTAACTCATATTGAAAAATAATTTTGAGAAATTAGTGATAGAAAACTATTGTGTTATATAATAATTAATATTTGAAAAAAACAATTCTGAGCGAAATTGAATCAGATATACTGATAATATTTATTATTATACAAATTATCAAATAAAGTGCAACAAAAAAATTAAGATACAAATTCTTGGTAATCAAAAAATAAGTACTAGGAAAAAAATATCGGTTCAAAAGTACCCGGACAAAAAGCCTCTAATAAATAAAAATGTATGATAATACATTATAAATATAATTTTATGAATTTATGAATTTAATAATTTGAAATAAATTTAAATGATTTTTTTCTTATTATATTATTTTCTATATTAACTAAAAACTCGAATAATTAAATTCTTAAATTAATTTTTTAGATAAATGGACTATAATACTACCTTTATTACTTGTTCAAAAAAATACGCCTCATAAAAAAATAAACTCAAATGTAAAATTTAAAGATAGCCAATTTAAAGAGTATATTTATTTAAGAACTTTGCCATGTCAATCTCTTAATTTAATCAAGATTTTGAATTTTGGGAATTTTTTTATTTATTAGAAAAAAACATATTTCTGACACATTATTATAGCGTAGGGTTATTATGATATTTTTTACAGCTATACAATTCATAGATAATAAGGATATAATTATCTAAGTTCGAAAAAATTGAAAGAAAACCATGAAAGAGTAACCAATGTTGAATGTTTGAAATTTAATTTTTTCATAATATATTAATATTATTATTATTATTATTATAATTTAGCATCTACTAATAACATAGATAATACTTCAATAATCATCGTTTTATTACATAATATTATAACCTATTTCGTAATTTTATATTCTAATCACATTTAGGATCTACAACTATGTACAGTTGATTAGTGTGACTCAATAAAATATTTCTCTAATGATTTATTATTCAGATATAATATTTTTTGGTTAAAATACTGTTCTAACGAAATAGTTTAAGTGTCTCTCAATTATATGTTAGATCGTTAAATATTTATTTAACATTCCAAATAATAATAACGATATACTTATTATAATTGTTAATAATATCAATTAGGCATAATATTCATTGTAAATTACTATTTTGATTTAAATTTAAACTAATAATTATACTTTTTTAATTATCTAGAAATGAGACTATACTTTATAACGTTATATGGTCAGGGGATGATGATTTGTTTGTAATGTGGATGAACAGATTTCAAAATGAATCTCAACTAGTGCATTACTACATTTCTAATAACACTGTTGAAGTTAAGGAGGTGAGTTCAAATAATATTATTATTTTGTATTATATTACAAATATGTATAGTAATATCCTTTATAGCTAATGGAATTTCGTCAAGAGAACGGCTGGCTTAATTTTTACCAATCGATTTTGATTAACCCTGAACATTTAGTCGCATTGATATATCGTACAAGTCAGGACGGTGACTCATTTGGACATGTTACTGTGATTCAACCAAATGGTAAACTTCGGCCAATAACCAACGGTAAATTCGAAGTTACGCAACTCATAAAATGGGATTTCGAATCGAACTATATGTAAGTTGTACTTAAATCTACCGATAAACAGCATTTAGATAAAATACATTAAGAGTCTATCTTCTTAATACGAAACATTATCTAACACCGATAATTAAATTAAATACGATTCTGTGTAAATATATAATATTTGAATGTCAATTACGAATATTAACATAGTTCTGAATGCAACTCAAATCTAAAGAAATTGATACCTACTGGTTTTATTTTAGGTACAAATTTAACAGTTATTTTCAGCTATTGATATTATTTTTGATCTTCTAATATGTATTTGTTTCATTCATTTATTTTAATGTACCTAAAATTTGGAATATTTTTTCGTATTATTTTGTCGTATTATGTTATATGATTATATTGTTTTTATAATTTAAATGATATATTAATAAATTAATTCAACTATTTAAGGTTAGAATGTACCTACTATAATTATAACATTGTGTATTAAATATTAATCGCATTATTTTTATTTTCAGATATTATTTCGCTAACACGGAGCACAATTCCGAAAAACAGCATATGTACAGAATATTAGTGGATATGGAACAAGAACTCATAAAACCAGAGTGTTTGACCTGTGACACAGGATGTACTTTTAACGACGCAGTTATGAGTGAAAAAAGTTCTTATTATGCACACATATGCAATGGACCAAACATCCCATACGTAAACATAATGAAAACCGTACGTGCTTATGAACATGGAAAACGTTATTAACTAAAATGGTGCCATAATACGCACCTACAATATTCGTATAGACCTAAAATTATTTTTAATTAAAATAATTCACTTGACTTGTGAGTTATTTAGCGGAAATCTAAATCCAAATAATTATTTCAAATAAAATAATATTGATAATATTACTTATATTATTATAATCGATACGTATTTTATATGAATATAAATACCAGTGTCAGTAAAACGCGTGTGTAAAGTAGATATTTTTAAAATTCTAATCTGTTTCGCATTGTTATTTGACATAATGACTTTTTTTTCTTACAATTACCTAATATAATTATTGATTTGTTCTTTGTTTAAATTATGTAAAATAAAATACCATTATCAGTAATCACATTTGTCACGTTATATATTATATGTTTTCATTCTTCTACTGTTTTAACTTAAGTTGGTTCATTTTATAATTTATTTAAGAATGGAGATACAATCACGGCGTGGGAAACGAATAAAAAATTGAATAAAGAATTAGAAAACGTGAATTTACCTAAAGTATTATTTTTGACTGTGCCGCTCGTAGATGATTATGAAGCTCGTGTGAAATTATTAATTCCGCCAAATGTCAACATTACGTCAGGCATTAAGTATCCATTATTAATTTACGCGTAAGTAATAACTAATAAGTATTAAGTATTTAAATTGAACATTTTCCAATTATAAAATTAACAATATTCATTTGGTAATATATTTTATAATTAAACCATACACTTATAACAATAAAAGTATGACGTTTTTATTTAATTCATTATTATCTATTCCATACCTGATATATCTTACCAGTTGTACAATAAATGTACATTAGTTACAAATTTTCATTTTCACTTTATTTCCAAAAAAATTGTTTGAAGTCAACAACATACTAGAAAACAAAAATAGTTAATATTACAATTACTATTAAAATTAATATTGTTATATACCATATGTATTGTTATATAACTACATAACTACATAATGTATATAAATAATATAATATCCTAACGCGTTTATTTTTATGTTACTAGTCTAATACAGTTTATTAGATCTATAAATGAACAAGAAATAAAATTAATGCATCATTTTATATATATTATACTTAATTCAATCGCTCAAAATACATTGCTACTTAAAATTAAAATAATCGAACAAATTATAATTATAATTAAATTAATAACTTTATTTATGTTTATTGATTTAGTTATGGTGGGCCCACGTTCAACGTGGCCGTAGATGAATTTAAAATAGACTTGAATATGTACTTAAGTTCAAATCATGATATTATTGTGGCCGAGGTTGATGGTCGTGGCACAAGCCGACGAGGAAGCCGAACATTATTTTCAAATTATATGAAATTGGGTACGGGTGAAGTCGATGATCAAATTATTGTCGCGAAGTGGGTATAATAGTGATACGCACATATATTATAAACGTTAAATTAACTAAACGATAAATAGCACAGATTTGTTTGAATTGTTATTTATCCAACAGGTTTCTCAAAGAAAATTTATCATATGTTGATGACGCTAAAATTGGTATTTGGGGATGTAGTTTCGGTGGTTACGTAGCCGGCATGGTTTTAGCCAAGGACAATGAAAACGTATTTAAATGTGCAGTGTCTGTCGCACCGGTAACAGACTGGATATATTATGGTATTGCATTAATTAATTTTTATTAAACCTCAATGGGAAATTAAAAAACATCAATGTAAATCAATTTCCAGATTCTATGTACACTGAACGCTTAATGGGGTCTTATAACGATAATTTGGAAAACTATAATAATTCTAGTTTAATAGAAAACGCTGAAGGACTACGTCACAAAAAATTTATGATTATTCATGGATTGTCTGATGAAAATGTTCATTTTCAACACTCCGCGATGTTATCCAAAGAACTACAACATAAGGACATACCATTCAGTCAACAAGTATATTTTTTAGCATTGTAATTAGCTACCATAGGCGTGTTTAGAGTCAGGGGCGCCATTTCAGTATTTTAATAGGGGGAGCGAAAATTGAAGCAGGCTAAGTTTTACGCCGATCGGGCCAATTTTATTTGATATTAAAATTATGTTAGTAACTGACAACTTCATTTGCGATGCATTTTTTAGGAATATACAATGTTTTATAATTATACCGAATTTTATTAAACATACCAATATCATTATTCGCTGCTCAACAAACCATAATGACATAAAATATAAACGACAAAATGGTACAAATATACAAATTTACAATAAGTCCGTCGACAATGTTATTGTAGATTATGAAGGTGGCGTATGACGTTTGAATATTATATATCGGCGCGATAAAATACGTAAAAAAAATATGGGAGCCGTGGCTCACCCTGCTCCCCCCAAATGGCGCCACTGGTTTAGACTTAAGTGGCTGGGATGGCAAACATCAATATTTATATTTAAAATTTTTAAAAAAAGGAATATGTTCATCAAGTAATTACTAATTGTTATTATTTATTATCGTGAACAAATTTCGACAGTGGAGCAAATGTCCACCCCTCCACCGTATACACGTCTATGATAGCCACCTACTGTATACCTATTGGTTTATCACTACGCAAAATTAAATTATTAAATAATGATTATTTTTAACTGTTTCAGTTTTACCCAGACGGTTCTCATGAATTGTTAAATGTTAAAAAACATTTATATCGTACAATTAATTTATTTATTTTAAAATATTTAGTATAATATATTAAATAAATTAGGTTTAGTATGACTGTTAAGTAATTATTAATTATATAAATAATTAAATTTTAAATAGTATGTGTTTTTTGTTTATATATAAATTATTATCCATGGATCATCATATTAAAATAACAAATTCTTTAAAATATGTATAGTAATCAGAAACTTAACTAACCTAACTGATAATGTTATGCAATTTACTCGTATAAATGAATGTCATATAGTCAATTTATTCAAACCCCCATATTCTTTTACCACGACTTTGGATTTTTGAATTCACCTATATCCATCTTTTATAACACAGCTGAAGGATTTTTTTTACCACTACCTTTTCATACCTCAAAACTCAAGTCCTGACCTCTTGTATCCCAATAGAAAATTAAAATTAACTATTGTACTAAAAATTTGTGATTTGAATCATAAAGATGGAAAATTAATAATCGCAAATCAGTATACGAATGTTCAAAACAAAATTTTTATTTTAAATTATTTAATATTTTTATTCAACCTTTCAATTTATTATTCATCTTTAGACTTTACAAATTATAATTAATACTATAATAATTGTTCAATTTGTTTTTAAATAATTATGAATTATTATAATTTGTAAAATATAATTCGCTGTGTTCGATCGTAATATTGTAATTAATATATGATCAATAATAATCATAATATATCAATATATATGTTAATCAATTGCAGTAATAAGGATTCGCGATATGATAATAATAAATTTACGTAGTTGTTCGACACGGCGCGCGCGATTGTTCTAGTTACGGTGTGGAGTACCCGTGTCACGCGTATTATTTGTCCGTCCGTTTTTCGGTTGTATTTTTTGTTTGTTTTTTGTTGACAATAATATTGTGCAAATTATATATTTATTGTTTTTGTCTATTGATATACAGCAAATTGTTGTATAACGATTACGTCGTGTTGGCGTTGTGATCGTTCTATATCATAATAGTAATAGACATTACTTATTATTTATTATCGTGTGTGCATTTTATATTAATTGTTCGTTAATTTTTTTGATAAACATTTTAAATCGTAATATATTATGAGAAAAAAATTATTATTTGTCCATATTTGAGTTTTATTATCAAATTAAGTGTATCTTCGTGTACGTAATATTAATAATTGTTTTATTGGTAGATTTCATATCACGTAAATATCGTAACGGTGAAGAAGTCGCCAAACAATAATAATTATATATGTATGCAAGTATTCAATGAGGTAATAATTTGATAAATTTCTATTGTTTTATTGTTTTACTTTTATACCTATACAATAAAGTAAATTAATTGCAAATAATTTTTTATAACAATATTAATAATAAAAGTTGACTGATAAAAATACCACAGTAGGCATTCACGCGATTTGTAATATATTCCTTATTATTTTAATTATATTTGTTCTACACCCTTTTAGTACCAATATGGATACTCACACTATTTGATTCTCAAGCTTTGAGAATTAATTTTTATGTAGTCATAATTTTTCGTTATTACGTCTCTGAGTACCACTATTGATAATCTATTCATTTATTGGAATGGATAAAGGAGAATAATTTGAACTGATTCATATAAACAACGGTCAATTTAAATATTTTTAGAAATAAAAATGTAATAATTAGAATTATCACAACGCCGGCTGACCAAACATAATCGGTAAGTACCTATTACTCACAGCGTCTGTGAATAGTTAAAAAAAAATACTGTGGGAGTTAACTTGTTAATAATATATTATCATTGTTAAATTAACATAAGATTCAAAACGATAATACACAATTTTAGATTCTGAGCGAAACGAGGAATTTATTGATTTTACAAAGATGTTTTTTTTTTCTATGTATAAAGACACTTTTTTGGGTAGAAATAGTTCGATTATCAAAAATAGGTTTATGCTTTCGGTAGCAAATTGCATCTAGTTGGTACTTTATTTGGCTCATTTTTTAAATTTCTTAAAAGTTTTTCCTTATGAGAAGAAAAACTACCAAAAAATAACGGAAAATCAGCAAAATTATGGTTTATTATATTATTATAGTACTATAATATTATAATACTATATTATTGTAATTTAAATTATTAGAAGTAAGATAAATTTAGAAGTAAAATGTGAGATAAAAAAAATAGTTGGAATTTGTTTTAGATATTATGGAGTAGATAAAGAAATTTTTAAGATTGGGATATATTATAAACTATAAAGCAAAGTATAAAAATAACAATTATTTTAACGAAATTATTTTTTAGTACAAACAATATATTATATTATAAATATATAGGTAAGTATTAATTTTGACTACTATTACTATTATTAATATTTATTAATATTCATTTGTATTACCTTTTGACAAAAATTAAACGAAATAAGACCGTACTTTCCTAGGCAACCTAGTTTTGCAATAATAAAATATTTTATTTTCTCTCATTAAAAATATAAATTTATAATTTATTGCATTATTATAAACAATAAAATTATTTAAAATGTTTGAACCAATCAAAAAATTAATACATTTTATCGGACATATATGGAATTGGTGTTACATATTCTATTACAGAGGTTTAATTAGTTACAAAATAAACTATTCCTGAAAATATTAACAATACTTTTAATAGATTCAAATTACAATCAAACTGTAAAACCAATTGATATGAATATGTGTACATTACGTTATGAGCAGGTAAATAATAAACAGAACGATAATATTTCTGTGTTAAGGACTGATAAAGAAAAGACACCAAATGTTGCTAATAATCAATTAAGTGAACAGAAAATAGTAAAAAAGATTTTTAAATTCTATTTTATAATAAAAAATTAGTTTTTAATTGTTTTTGTAAATCATATTATCGTAAATTGTAGCTCGATAATGATACAAAATTAGAAACCAAAAGTTCCAAAAATGACATTAAAGTAATTCCAAATAATGTGATTCAAAATGAAGATATCGAAAAAGTTTTTAAAAAGAATGTTCATGTTAGTATAAAGTATTTATTTTTCATTCCAATCAGCATATATTCAAGCATATTGCATTTTTACACAACTATTATACCCACATAATAATTTTTTATTTTTAACTATTATAAATATTTCATCCAAATGTGATTTATAAAATATAACATAATGTGTATATGGTACTGTGGATATATTTTATCATAGTAATATATTTAGTATATCATCACTGCATTTTTAAATACGTATATACAATATTACATTTCTTATCAATACAATTATAATTTGTCTAGTCTATGCATATGTTATAGTCTATCATTATGTTATGACAAATTAATAAAAACTTACATATAGTGTATCGTACTTAATTTTATTACCTAGTTAATCAAAAATATAATGAATACTAATTTCAATCGTTACATAGTATTTTTAATTTTAATTTTCGATAATTTTTTAATTTATAGAATTTAGATTTAAAGGATTGGGAAGTTTTGTTTAATGAGATGACAAGATACATAAACATAATTAATAAACAAGAAAACATTGGTTAAATTAAAGTCAATACAAATGAAACATAAAATATACAAATCGTTTATGTAGGTAATCATTTTATAGTAAATTAAATAGTATTATATAATATGTGCAGTTTGACTGTAATTGTCCACAAAACAAATATGTTCACAATTATATAATTAGAGGACATAATAATCATATATTTTGTTGTAATTACTGTCTCCGTAGTTAACGTATTTTATATCTAATAGAAAATATAGCAAGTCAGACAATTAATGTTTGGTGTTTAAGATGAAATTTAAATTTAAACACTTATAATAAAATGTATATTTAAATCAGAAGTTTCAAAACTTCATTGGTATGACCATGACCCGTTTATGAACAATTCTAGATTTTGACCATCAACCTCAAATCATAGAGAACTATTTAGGTAAGTTTAGTTCAGTTAATAATGCCGTAAAATAAGTAATTATTAAAACTTTATTAAAAAGACTATATTATTATTATATAATATTAGTGTAGTATAATATTTAGTATTTTTTTCTTCCTTAAAAAAGACGTTTATAAAATATTTTACGACCCATAAAAATGTCTATCGCGACTCACTTTATGGGTAGCGACCTACAGTTCAAGAACTTCTGTCTTAGATGTTATTTTTTAGAATATATATAAAATACGTATTATATAACAACGAAGTTAATACGTTTTTACGAGTTTTATGCTATTCGCATATTTTAAATAGCTATAAATTAATAGTTAAACGATATTTTACAAAAATTTCATTCATGAACAGCATCGTTTCTCTCTTTGAAGTTGATATTAAATATTTAAGTTTAATTATAGTTCTACAATTTAAATTCTTCAGCGTAGCTGTATTTTTTTCTATATTTCCCTTTAAATATACGTAAATGACAAACACAGGTATGGAATCATCTCCAAAAGTATTTAATAAATATATTACATACCTAGTTACATAACTACTACTTAGATGCAGCAGTGGCGTCATTTAAAATGGGTGGGTCAGATTAAGACTGAAGTGTTACGAATTATGATTATTATTATTAGTTATTATTTATAATTTAGTATATTATACACCACTATTAATTATAGAGTATGAGAACAAACTTATGGATAAAATTGGTTGAAAAAACGTATTGCGTCGTCAACAAAAAAGGTCACACCACCACTTCCTATAGATAGGCTGTAATAGTTAAATAAATATTTATTTTAATTCAATAAGTCAATTTTAAAATTAAATTAACAAGAAAAAATTCAAGCAAAATGATATAAATATATCATTTATCAATTACTAATCACCTACCTATATAAAATAACATGGTAAGGGAAACGTATAATATAAACCACCAATAATATATTATATTATATTGTAGGTAAATTCACACATTTCCATATGTTATATCTTATATGTGGTTAAATTACTAACTTTATAAAAACCCATTGATATTATTTTCAAAAACGTTTATGGGTCAAGAATTTTTAGATTAAAATTATACAACACAATAATAGTCCATAACGTTGTATTAAACACTTATTAAATTTTAACTATTATAAGCCTTTCTAAACTTTGATTAATCAAAATAATGTTATTTTGAATTATTAATAATAATGATGTAGTATAAAAGGATTAAAGGACTCGCATAATTTATTCGTAGGAGTTATTTACTATTTGAATGATTGTAAAACTAATCAAATATATTATAATCTTACAATATATATGTATACAATTTACAATACCTATATATACGAGTGCAGGTCATCCATGCATTAAAATAATTAAATTGACTATTAACACAATAACCCTTATTCCATGATAAAATAAATATAATAGATAATGTAATCGAATGCGAGTTGTGGCATAAGGTCATGATAATATTTTAAATAAATAAATAAATAATACTACTCATATTATTTAGGAGTAAATATGTCTATGTAGACCGGCGACCAAATTGAATGTATGATGAAAAAATTAATTTAGTAATATTTATAATAATAGACGATTATACGTATAATAAAAAATAGAAAAATATATACATTGTATTACACGCAGATGTTAATCATTATAAAAAATAACTACCTATTATATATTGATTAAAAACTAAAAATTAAAAATAACAAATTATGTCATACCTAACTAAAACTTATTCATTTTAATTGTACAATTAATTGAAAATTTATCTAAAAAAATAACGTCTCAGTTTGACTTTTAATAATGTGAATATATGACAAGTACTGCGCGATAAGAATTTTATATTATAAAAAAAAAAAAAAACAGACTATATTTTTTAATTTAATACATTTTTCTTTGCATATTAAATGAGATAAAATGTTGATCTTGTATCAATAATTTATTGGTCTTATAAAATAAAACCGATCAGTGTAGACGTATATTATCAGGGGAGGGCTAAAATGCGGTAGTAATTACCGGAGGGGGGGGGGGCAGCCTCTTACCCAAGGTTGGGCAGTAATCAGTTACATGTATCAAATTTATATAAACGAGTTACAATTGTAACTTTTCACGATTAATCAGTTACACGGGTTTTAAGTACCTTTAAAATGCAACTTGTTGCAAATTTTATCATACTTTTTATAAAAGTTACAAGTATCTAAAATTATATTTACTTTAAATAATAATTATATAACATATGGTATACAAATAACTTCATAATATTATTTTATTTATTTTATAATATATACTATTTTACTAATCCAACGTTTAGTCTGACCATTCGTCAGTTATCTCATTTTGTTTATAATTTCTGTTTACTGATTTATGTATTTATTGTATTTGTATATTGTATATTATTATAATTTTATATTTATATTTACAGAAATGAATACTTTTTTAAGATTTTAAATTTTACACCACAGAAATTATGATGTACCTATATTATACTTGTTATAGTATTTTAATGATATTTAAGGTTTGCTATAAATTTATTGTATTTCTAGTTTTTACCTAATTACATGTACGAAGTTCATTCATACAGAGTTAATTGCAATATTGTAAATTAAATATTTGTATAAAAATATAATATATGTTTTAATTGGTTTGGTTTTAAATATTAAAATTTTTAATAATACACGGGTAAGAATAAATATTTAAGCTATTAATATTATATTTTCAATTTGTCAATATATGAAAATTTAGTAAATAAATAATTTTCAATAAAAATGAAATATAATAAACTATTAGATAACTCATTGTATTATATATTATAATATATTATTCGATAATTAATTTAATATATATTCATATTTTTGAATGAAAAAAATTGAAAGTTATATTATAACTTTTACCAAAAAGTTACATAACTATAACTTGTAACCGGTTACATGAAATAATTGTATCTTGTAACTTGTAACCAAATACTCAAAATAATTGTTACTTGTAACTTGTATACAGATATAAAGTATTATGTAACTTGTCCAACTCTGCCCCTACCCTTTGACAATATTTAAAACTAGTTAAGGAGTCAAATAGGACAAAGTAGATCGACAGGACTACAAAAGTATACAAAATTCCATATTATAATATATGCAAAACAGATTTTATTATATAATATAATATATATATAATAATAATTGATTTAAGTACGTAATAGACTAATAGGTATAATCAAGTATATACTATAAATTTTATTAATAATGTGAAAAAACCTAATTTATTTTATTTTATATTAATATTATCATAAATAAAAATATAGAAATTGCTATTTACTTATTGCAATATCTTCGCGAAAAATTAAAAGTAGTTTTTTCAAAATTATTATTTATAGTCAATGGACTATAATATTAACTCTATTATTTTTTTAGTGTTTTAAACGTCTAATAAAAAAATTAATTTATATTTTTTAAGTTATGTGCAATTTGAAGATAGCCAATTTAAATAGTATTAAAAATTATTAAGTATTTTTGTGAAAGTTTGTATATGTCGGTCTCCTAATTTAACCAAGATGACGATTTTTAGGAATTTCTTATTGGAAAAATCATATTTCTAACTGACGTATATTTCGTAATTATTTAATCTAATAGGTATATAGTGGATCATTAGTATTCGTGGTTGTAGCTTCGAGATCGACAATAATTTATCTAGAACTATTAATAACTGATAATAATTATAAGTTTTCCAATAAATGAAAAGAATTTCTAAAAATTGATATCTTGACTAAATTTTTAGGTTGATACATCAAATTTTTCATATAAATATACTCTATAACTGGCTCTCTTCAAATTTCAAAAACTTAAAAAATTAAAAGATATTTTATTTTTATTTCTTACTAAACGTTTAAAACTTAAAAATAATATCCGTAACAGAATAGCACGTTGCCTAAATAACAATTTTAGAAAACCGCTTTCAAAAATTTTAATTTTTCGCGAAAATGCAAATTAATAAATAAATCTGGGTTACTCTATTTATATAAATAACTACTAGCTTTTAATTTGCATGGGTGTGTAGTAATATTATGATATAACAATTTAGTTAAAATATGTTCGCCTCTCTCCATCCCCTAAAAATACGTTACTAGATCTAAAAAACATTTTAGATTAAATTTTATAGCATTCAGTATACCTCATTGAAATTTATTTTTTTTGTGAATTCATATAAAATATTAAGTAGATATTGAAAAATGTTTTTCTTTTTTTAAAGACTACAATAAGTATGACGTACATGGTAAAAAAAGTTGCGTAAGCAAGTTGGTAAATATGTGTCTATAGTTTAGTTTTTAAAAAAGTTCTTTTTACGTCAATCTATCGACTAAACATCCATATTTACAGATTATAATAATTATAATATTTACATTTTGTGTTAATACAAAAAAGACGAGATTAAAAAACAACTCTTAATTCCTAAAAAGTATTGTAATTATTAATAAACTCAATGTGTATCGAAATATTAAGTTATAAGTTTATTACCTTCCTTCGGTGTCGTGAAGGGTTTCGGTATCATGAATTAAAAAGTTTCCAAGATATTATGTACTTACGAGTATACTCGTTTATGAGATAAATATAAAAATATTTAAACATATAAATGTGTGAAAGGTATACCGATTTATTTCAAAATCCGTAGATACGTTAAATGAACGTTGAAAATTGATATTGTAATAAATCTTAAAATTCACTTGCACCGAATTTGAAATTAAAACAAAATCACGGTTATAACTATTGAACAGGCCCATAATGTCCACATTGATAGACAAAAATGGTTATTAATTAGTATTATTTTATTGGTTTATACTGTTCTTGGGGAATTATTTGTGCTAAATAATTATTTAACTGGTTTTTTTGTGTATTCTTGTTCTGTCTTTTCACGTAACGTTAGAATATATTTATTTTACAAAGTTAAATGAAATACATGGTCCGAAGTTTTAGAGGTTGTCTATTGTATAAATTTTGTAAATAATATGCACATATTTTTACGACAATTTAGGAATCAGACATTGAAACCTAATAAAATATCAGTTTTGATTAGTTTTCTGTAAATAAAATTAATAGCTCCTGTTCGCCTTTCGGTTTTTAAATATGTTTTAAATTGTTACCAGTTTTTAAAATTATTTGTTTGTTTTAGTATTTGTGAGCTAAATTACTATTTATAGGTTATTATCATTATATTACTATACATTTATTTTTCGTGAGATAAAAATTAAACGTACCTAATCCTTCAAACTATTGTCTATATTGATTGTTAATAATTTTAAATGGGAAAATGTACTTGTAAATATTAAAATACTTATTATAATATTTCCAAGTTCAATGGTCTACAAGAAAAAACAAATTTTGTTAGTAATAAATAGATAAAAGAAATAATTTTTAAATTTTTCGAATCAGATATTATAATATCCACATTATATTTCGGTTTTGGTTACACATAATTGATAGTTATTATTTTAAGGTTCCAATTTCATTTTCGGATTCTGGGTCTAGGACCGATATTTTTCGGTTAGGTTCCGATCCCCTGTTTTATGTAATCACATCGTTATAATTAAGTTTATTATTAAATGTTATAAACGCGTGTTTGACGTGCTACGACAGTAATAAAGTGTTTCGAAAACGAGCGAAGATGTGAAAGAGAGTGAGAAAATAAAAACGTGCCGAAAAACAAAAACACTAAACTGTTACACACATTACGTGTTATAATAATATATTATAGTTATACTAGATGCGTAATAATGATATGGTTCTTGTAATATCTTGTCATATCGTACGGATTGAAAAAAAAAATAGAATAAAATACGATAATATATATATAATACGTACATAATATATAACACACAAAATAATGGCGATAATTCGGTCGACGGCGATTGCAATAATACGAAATTAATATAACGTAACGCGTTATTGAAGATGCATTTAAAACTAGATCATCCGCCGCCGACCGTGATCAAAATGACACAATACTATCCGTGATGGCGCGTCGCGTCGCCGCGATGATGATGACTGAGTGACGTGTACGAGTACCTTTTTATATATATAAATATTTTTTTTACTTGCTATCCATTCAATCGTTTTGTTACTCTTGTTATTATTTAACGCGTCTATTTATTGTACCGACCGATTTATTGTACGTTTACACGCGTTCGTTGTATTATATACATTGGTTGCACAATTTTTTTCGGCTGTACACACTAGTTCGTTCGCAACTCTATACGGTGTCGTTATTGTAATATCATTATATCACAATTTTGCTGATCGCAGCCGGTGTGCCGATCGTATTATTTTGAGCTCGGCCGCAACAGACACGACCGACACGCGTTTCCCACAAAATTTATAATATTATATACCTATGCACGCACGGGACGGTGTCGTCCTTGTCCGATTACATTATTGTAACGTCATATTATCATATCATATTATATTATTATTATTATTATTATTATTATTATTATTATTATTATACTTACTGTTCTATTCGCCGTTTTGCGCGCGGGCGAACTTTTCCGTGCGCGCCGAAACTCGGCCGACATCTCCGCGAAGAAGCCACTGTACCCGTGTACACCCGCCCACCGACGGTACTCAATGTACTCCGGTATACCGCTGTCACGACCGTAACTCGCGAATGTACCGCGGTTGTCCTGACGGTTGGGAAACCCCCCGGGTTTTCAAAGACCGTTTTGGATTTCTTGAACGTGTCCCGACGATCGCGGTAGCGGGGGTTTGACGACGACCGCGGTTACCGCGGTGGTAGTTGCCCAATCGCACCATAGCTCCTCGGGGTATATATATCTCCGCGGTTCATACCCCGGATAACGCATCGTTCGCACCGCCGTCTTCCTAGTCGCACGCATATCGAAACGTGATTACGCACTGGAACCGTGAGCTTTCCCGCTGGTTATTATAATAATATATTAATATCGCCTTCGAACGTTAATCAGATATCGCACAGAAACATAATTATTCATTCGCTAGTTTTCCGTTTCGAGAAATTATCAACAACATGAACGTAAGTAAACCGCTGACCACTACCATTTGATCTAACACACACACTTGCTTATAGATTATTAGAGTTCATTGACGTCATTTAAATAGTTTTAGTTGGACGAGGAGTTGTAGGTAATAAAACCTTTTTGAGTATTTATGACAAAAATTTCTGTGTTTCTAAAAAAATGTTTATAAATATAACTATATAAAGCAACTATTCAATCGACAATAATAATCCTAATTGTATAGTATAACCTAATGTGTTAATATAGACTATAGAGTAATTTTTTATTATTTATATTGTTAAAATACTTGAACAATATTGATAATATTATCTTAAATTAGTATTTTACTATTTAGCTTATTCCCATTTAAAAATTTATATTTATTACATAAACTGTTAAAATATGTATTTTTTTTTTATATTGTTTAGCATAAAAGATCATTAAAATTTATGATATTTTTATTAATTATATTTCAAAATAAAAAATTAATTTATTTTTAAATAAATGTTTAAATATCTGACAGATATATTTAGAAATTATAAACAAAAATATTAACAATTTTATTTTATTTTGAAATATAATTAATACAAATATCATAAATTTCCGAAATCAATGAGATCAGTTTAATTCCATATAATATTTTATATTTTTTCTGAAGTTTCGTTGAAATATGCATTTATTTAAATTTAATCATATTAATTATTAGGTATTGTATAAATATTCATAATTTCATATATTAAAATACGTCTTATTTAGGGTTTTTGTCCATATAATAATTACTATACTAATAAATATTTGAATTTAAAAATTGGTTATCTAATTAAATAAATAATATAAAGTAATAATATATTATTTTCATTTACAATTTTAAATTATAACAAATTAAACAATGCGAATATTATTCTAACTTGGTCAATCTAACTAGTAATTTTAAATTGTAATACTAATTAAATAAAAATATAGATTTTTCCAATAAAAAAATTAATATGATTGTAATATTAATAATACATACTAGTATACTACACATAACTTTGTATTCAAATTTTTATTTGATAAATTTGTTCTATATTTATTTGATTAATTCTTACAAACATTTAATTCACCTTTAATTTCAAATAAAATGTTTAATTTAATTTAATAGTTACTTACATTATATGATTATAATTATTAGATTATTAGGTGAATCAAATACGGCGTCTAATCACAAATACATTCCCGTCAATACGTTTTTTTATAATATTAATAATAATTAGAAAAAATTGGTCAATCAAATTCGTATAATGTATATGTACTCTATACTTAATATATTATTAAGATAATATATTAATTATTAGGTATATTTTACATATCACTTCAGAGGCAGTGAGAATTGTTATAGAAATGAATGTAAATGGTGAGAGGCATAGGAAGACCAAAGAAGAGGTGAATTGATGGAAGCAATATGAAAGCAATATGAGCTTGAGAGCAATATGAAGCTAGATATAGTATAGAGCATAATGATAGCTGGAGTGAATTGACGAAGTGTAGATGATCAAAATATATGGAGATGTAGGTCTAGGGTAGTTCGGAGGTAAGACAAAAAAGATTATATTTTACATATTATATTTGATATAAAAAAAAGTAACACTGTAAAAAACTATATTTACAGATATATAATCAGATCTTCTTTTTCTTCTTATTATTCTTCTGGCTTTTACAACTCTTTATGAGTCTTAGCCGCCAATACAACATCGCGTCACCTATCCCTGTCAAGCATCATTTCCCTCCATGCGACTATTCTTATATTCCTTATATCTTCTCCGACAACATCGATCCATCTTTTCTTGGATCTTCCCCGGGGTCTCTTTTCGTGTGGTTTCCATTCTAGTACTAGTTTAGTAGTATCGCTTTCCCCCTTCTCATGGTGTGTCCAAGCCATTGTATTCTTTGCCCTTTGATGAAACTGGTTACTAATGATATATTAACCATGTCGTGTAGTTCCTTGTTGTACTTTCTTCTCCAAATACCTGTTGATTCATCATAAATGGAACCCCAAATTCTCCAAATGTTGTTCTCGAACGTCCTCAGCCTTCTTTCAGTTTGTTTAGTTGTTGTCCACGCTTCACAACCGTATATGAAGGGGGTGGTATAACTATCGTTATGTTACAACCTAACTTTGGTTTTTCTAGAGAGGTATTTGGACCTAAAAAATTTTGTCAACGCGAAAAATGTTTTTTCTGCTCATAATCAGATCTAGTAGTTGTAATTATTTCGTCGTCTTATATAATTATTTTTATATACTATAATGCAATTAAAATTCAACGAAACCAAATCATAACTTGATAATAAATAATTGAATTAATTTTATCACTTTGTTTCATGTAATTATTATATTTTAAATTATAATTATAATTTTCAACTAATATTATAAATTAAATTTATTATTTCTGTATGTTATTTAGAATCAGGAAATATTATTTTCTAAATAAAATTAAAAATATGTTGAAAAACAGGAACATAATAATGATAAAATATGATAAATATAACTCTTTAAATTTTCATAGACAAATAATTTATAAGAAAAAATTTTAAAAAAAAAATTAGAAAATGTTACTATCGTGTATGAAATTCATGGTGAAACGTAGGCCACGTGTATGGTAATCAATAAATTCTATTTAATAACTTTAACAAAAAATTTTAAAATCTATCTAGCTGTTGACATGGTATATATTTGTAATTCTACTAAAGTGTTGAATCTAAAAAATTATAATAACTAATATCCTTTTTATAAATATGTTTAATTTATATATTCATTAGTTTTATTTATTTATTTTTTTTTTAATAAGTAATTAACATTGAAATTAATACCTACCTATACACATAGTATATTATGAAGTCATAATTTCTATATTATTTCACATGTATGGTCAGTTACTTGAACTTACTTTTCTAAAATCTTTATATTAATAAATTATCAAGTAATGAAGTAATAATTTGTATGTAAGATTATTTTTTGAATATGATGGTAGGTAACTATATTGTGTCCAACTACATTCTATAATTTTCAATTTGTTACAATTTGCAGCATATAAAAAATCGTACTCAAAGAAGAATATTAATATAAACTATAAAAAACTAAAAAAAATAATGGTTATTATAATATATATATATATATATATATGAGAATATTTATTTTATGACGAAATAAATATTATTCATTTAACTGATTATAATATCTAGTTACATGTTATAAATTATAATATTATATTCATTAATCATTGATAATCATTTTTTAAATAGAACATTAGCCTTAAACAATTATATGTTTTATATAATTCTTTTTAATTTAGTATAGAAAATAATGTATTATTCAATCGTTAAGACTAAAGAACTCGATTTCAAAATATATTTAAGATTTCAAGACTGTAATATAGATTTACTTTAACCATAAATAACTCTATTATGTATACGTACGTTTTAATTTATGGAATACACGACTATCTCATTCATTTTTTAATGTACTAGACAATTAATTATTTAACAAAAAAAAAATCAGTTTATTCGTTAGACACCAAATTATTTATTGTCAAAAAAACAATGTACGAGGATACCTGGATACCTTATAACATTTTATACACAAATATAATCATTTAAATAAATAAAAGTCTTTGGAATAGAATGATCTACTTAGACCATTGACTGAATAAAATAACATATGACTGCTTTTATTTTAATTAAAATTTGTTTGTTACTTAAATAATGGAAATTACAACTTTTAATGTTTAGACAAAATATGTAGTACAATAATTTAGGTACTTATATAACAAATATTGATGATTACCTACATAATCTAAAATAATATTACTAAACATAGGTGTCTGATAAATACACTGTAGATAATTTAATAAGGACTAAAATATTCAAACATTAATAAATACTTTAAAACAACTATTAAAATTTGATAAATAAATTTTTGATCTTTACTTTATAGAAATAATTAATTTTAAATATTTATTTTATAAATTTAAATACCTATAAATTTATTATTATATAAAATTAACGAAATATATTTTGGGAATACTAACAAAATATAAATTATTATTTATAAATATCTAATATTTATATCTTAATATATAACATAAATATTTATAAAATGTTATTAAATAAATAAATAAATTTTATATATTTATATAACTAAGGTAGCCATTTAATTAAAATAATTATTTCTATATCTATAGTAATTACTATAATTTTAGTACATTAATTAATTTCTTCTATATAAAATTAAAAATAGTATTTACAATAATTACTCGTTTATGTATTAAAAATTAATTTATATTTTTAAAATTTTATTTCAGCGAATCCTAATATTGATTTTATCAATCGTTTGTGTGATTGCTGAATCACCATATGGTGGTAGTGGCACTAGCAGTAATAATGGTAGTGGGAAGAATGGAGGATATGGTGGAAAAGGCCAATATGGAGGAGGAAATAATGGCGGAATAGGATCTTCGTCAGTTAGTCCATTTTTCAGTGGCGCTAACCAGTATGGAACACAATCTGGTTTATCTGGAGCCGGAAATAAATATTCTTCATTTGGATCCAAATTTGGAGGCAACAAAGGTGGTTACGGAGGCTCTAGTTCACGTAACAATGGTCGAAATGGTAGTGGATCTTCAAGCAATTTTAATGGTGGATCAGTAGGTGGTTATGGGAGTAGTCTTTCGGGAGGTCAAGGTAGTGGCAGTTCAATTGGAAATTACGGAGGGAGTTCCTCAGGAGGTTATGGAAGTGGATCGGCTGGAAGTCTTTCGGGTGGTAGTTACGGAAGTGGTTCTTCAGGTACTTTAGGTGGTTCTGCAGGTTCAACAGGAAATTATGGATCTGGATCATCCGGAAGCTTCGGTTCAACTAGTGGTTATGGAAGCGGATCTGCAGGAGGACTTGGTGGAGGATCCTCTGGAAATAATGGTGGTTATGGAGTCGGGAATTCTGGTCCTTATGATCAATTTGGAGGATCTAATGGTAATGGACTTAGTGGATCAGGAAACGATCCTCTTTCGGTAGGTTATCAACATAGATAAATTTTGTATTTTATTAATTTTATAGTATCATTAACTATCTTATAAAATTTGTTTTTATCAATATTGCTCCGAACCACTATGAGTTAAGTTTGCTGGTGGACTACGTTTGAGGTGATGATTACTTTTAGGGGGAAAATAAATTTAAAATTCCGAGTTTTATGTGAGATCGTCAGTTTGTCTGATTCCTTTAATGTTAATTATGGTCATATATGACTCAAGAAACAAAACAAATACTAATAACAAAGAAGTAACAAAATGTTACAAAGATAAAAAAAGGATTAAATAATGATTATTACGAAATTTGTGTATATGATACACTACTACAAATTATCAAAAAAGAAAAAAAATTATTCTATACTTTACTATTTAATTATTTAATTTCATTATATCAATTAAATAGTTAATATTAGCTTGAAAATAAGTCTCATAAAAATTACTTTATTATTATATAAATATTAAGTGAAAATATTCTATTAAATTCTTATACATAATATGATCTGATACGAAATACAAGTGCCATAATAAAATGTACAGGTATTATTCTTATTATTATTACAATTTATATATATTTTATACTTCTATTTTTTTAATTATATACAAATATTCTCATTTTATAACATTCAAAAATATATCTATTTATGAATTATTATTGATTCATGTAGTTATATTTTTACTTTTTAATAAATAAATAATATATTTTTAATAGGAACCCGCAAATTATGAATTCTCTTACGAAGTAAATGCACCAGAATCTGGTGCTATATTTGGTCATAAAGAAAGTCGCCAAGGTGAAGAGGCGACTGGAGTATACCATGTATTATTACCTGATGGTCGTACACAAATAGTAGAATATGAAGCAGATGAAGATGGATATAAACCTAAAATTACATATACTGATCCAGTAGGAGGCTATGCCGGGGATCGTCAATCTGGCAATGGTTTTGGTGGAGCAAATGGTGGTAATTCTGGTGGTTCAGGGAGTTATGGAGGTACATCAAGTAGTAACGGTGCAGGATATGGAAATTCTGGTAACAATGGTGGTTCTGGTACCTCTAATAATGGATACGGGGGCTTAGGAAATTACGGAGGAAATAGTGGTAGTTTAGGAGGTGGCCTCTTTAATGGTAATGGTGGTTCATCCAGTAATAATGGTGGGGGGTATGGAAATTCAGGTAGCGTTGGTGGTTTCGGTTCATCTAATGGTGGATACGGAGGCTTAGGAAGTTATGGAGGAAATGGTGGTGGTTCTGGTGGTTCAGGGAGTTATGGAGGTACATCCAGTGGTAACGGCGCGGGATATGGAAACTCTGGTAGCATTGGTGGTTCCGGAACTTCAAGTGGATATGGTGGTTTAGGAAGTTTCGGAGGAAATGGTGGTAGTTCTGGTGGTTCAGGGAGTTATGGAGGAACATCCAGCAGTAACGGTGCTGGATATGGAAACTCTGGCGGATATGGGGGTTTAGGAAGTTTTGGAGGAAATGGTGGTAGTTCTAGTGGTTCAGGGAGTTATGGAGGTGCATCCAGCAGTAATAGTGCAGGATATGGAAACTCTGGTGGCATTGGTGGTTCTGGTACTTCTAGCGGATATGGTGGTTTAGGAAGTTTTGGAGGAAATGGTGGTAGTTTCGGTGGTTCAGGGAGTTATGGAGGTGCATCCAGTAGTAATGGTGCGGGATATGGAAACTCTGGTGGCATTAGTGGTTCCGGTACTTCTAGTGGATATGGTGGTTTAGGAAGTTTTGGAGGAAATGGTGGTAGTTTTGGTGGTTCAGGAAGCTATGGAGGTGCATCCAGCAGTAATGGTGCGGGATATGGAAACTCTGG
>CM023361.1:6521966-6566404 GCA_013282895.1 Eriosoma lanigerum
CCACCATATGGACTTCCACTATTTTGTCCTCCATATAAACCGGAACTAGGTCCATTTTGACCTCCACCATATGGACTTCCACTATTTTGTCCTCCATATAAACCGGAACTGGGTCCATTTTGACCTCCACCATATGGACTTCTATTATTTTGACCACCATATAAACCCGAATTTGCCCCATTTTGACCTCCACTATATGGACTTCCACTATTTTGACCTCCATATAAACCAGAATTTGCTCCATTTTGACCTCCAAATGAGCTTGGACCTCCAAAGTTTTGAGTACCATAATTGTTTGACCCGCGAGAGCCAGATGCATTTGGTCCGCCAAACTGTTTTTGACCATTCCGTTCGGAGCTTCCAAAAAAGCTATTAAAACTTACTTTGGCAGCTGGAGGAGCATTTTGATTTGGATTAAAACTTCCACTATTTCCCCCATTAGGTCCAAAGCCAGTATTACTACTACCCTGACCACCACTTTGGTATACTCCATTCTCATTACCTCGAAAACCTTTATTTCCAGATCCTCCGATGCCTTCAAAACTCCCACCACTTCCATAAAGACCTCCAAAACCACTGTTTCCCCCATAGCCATTATTTCCACCTATTCCACTGTTTCCGCCATATCCATTATTGCCACCTATTCCACTGTTTCCGCCATAGCCACTGTTACCACCTATCCCACTGTTTCCACCATAATTACTATTACCGCCTATTCCACTGTTTCCGCCATATCCATTATTGCCACCTATTCCACTGTTTCCGCCGTAGCCACTATTACCACCTATTCCACTGTTGCCTCCTTCAAACCCGTTGGGACCACAGTTTAGAGAATCTCCACTACGACTTGCTGGATTTCGATTATTTCCGTATCCATCTTGTCCAACTTGACCTTGACCCAGAGATCCAGAGAGGGGACTATAACCATTTATACCAAAACCACTATTAGGTCTTCCGGATTGAGACGAGGAACTATATTTGCTATTTGATGACGAATATCCTCCTTGTCCTCCTGACTGTTCATATTGCTGACAAATACACATTCCCAACAGACATACCGCAATAATAAGTTTCTAAAACATAGGTAGATACATATAAATACATATTGATTTACTTATTATTTTAAACTTATTCATATAATTAGAGTCAAATTGAATAATAAATAAATTAATTATATACATATCTAACTAATAATAAGTATATATATATATATATAGGTACCTATCTAATAACAAATATAAAAGGTAGACTAGGTTATTATATACTCGTATATTTAGAAAAATTCAGCAGACATGCCACTTTACATTTTAACATTAATTATGAATAGTGTATAGTTTTTTTTACAATATATTATTTAAATATATCTAATACCTATATATTTTTAAGTCACTTGAATATATCTTGTTATACCTCTTATAGTGCAATTTTTTTATATAGAAACTAACTTTTTCTGCAAAAATGTTTTTCGTTCTTTAACTAAAAATATATATGTGTACCCTAAGGCCAATTTCTAAATTGACCTTGTAGGCACCTGCCTAGGGCGACAAAATATTTAGTACTTAATATTTATTTAGGTAATTATATTTTGAATAACTGAAAAAAATTGCGTTTTATATAAAATGTATGTGATTCCTATAATTTATAATTTTAACTATCGTTTATAACTAAAATATGAACAAACCCGTAAATGTAAATGTTGGAAGGTAGTGTCAACTTTAAAATAGAAACACATACGTGTATAATAATTTTAGACTGCTTACAACATTAATTAGTAAATAGACGAAATTCGTACGTTTTTTATAATCCACAATTTTTTTTCTCTGTAAGTCGACCAAGTATAATATGGTTAAAGTTTACTGTTGACTGTCTATTAAATTGTCAGTAACAACATTACTTGTTTTACTGTTATTATGAGATATGAATTCTATATTCTATTTTATTATGTATTTTGAATGACTTGAGATTTCCTAATTTTAAAATTAAAATTGTATAGGTAATTAATTTATAAGTCTTGTTTTTAATAGATTAAAAATTAAGTAAGTTTTGTCAAAATTTTAAATTTTAATCTTAGATCAGAATTAGGAATAACTCTAAACTTATTTTCTATAGTTTATATACAGGTAGGTATATACGAGTATATTTATAAACTTTTCCGCAAAACTCATAAATCGACAATAAGAAAAATGGTTACCTTTATGGCCATCGTTGAACCGCGATCGCGGTGACGAAGTAGTGTGAACTCTGGAGCACGCGTAAGCGACCGCGAACGCAGCTGTCCGACGGGCGGCAGCTGAACGGCGTGTGTACCGCGGTGTACCGGGGTTGGTACGCGATTTCGACGCGTTGATGCGTCTCAGAAAACGAACGAAGAAGCGGGTTTGTAGCGGTAACAGGTTGGTATGTAACGCTATAATATTATAATATAATAATTGTAAGTACGAGTTGTGCGTGTACGATACGAGTGCGGCGAACCGTACGGTGCCATGCGTTATATACCGCAGCTTTACGCGACTAAGCGTCGGACAAAACGAATGGAAAACTAAACAAAAAAAACAAAAAACCGTCTGTCCGTTCCCTAACCTTCTACACGACGGCGAAAACAATACGATAACAGGTACGTCACGATTGTGTCGCTCGCGGTCTGATAACCTTTCGCGCGTCTCCGTCGTCACGCGAAGGGTCGCGTCTCGGGTGCACGCGACGCGCATCAATGACGTCACATTTTAAACATAATCTTCCACAAAACATGAATAGACAATAATAATAATAATAATGTGTGTTTAAAAATACAATTAAAATGAGTTAAGCACTATTATCCTGAAATAGCGCCCCTCTTACCCGACAGGTGGATTTCCTTGATTGCACCGGCGACAGGAGTCTCTTTTTGAACTTGGTCGAAATTACAGTAAACAGTATTCTAGATTTATTTCTTCGATTATAAATAACAATAAATATATAAAATTTGAAAACGAATAAGAACTAAAATCATAATTATACAACCACTACACACTTTTTAATTTCGTATGCTGCACAGTGCACACAACAATGCACTTAACATTTTATATTACACAAAGTGTGTCATACACACAATTTTAGTCCCCGAGCATCACTTAATATATCTTGATTTTTTTATTTTTTATTTATTATTACCTAACTAATAATATATAGTGATATTTAACAACGAGTTGCGTTATTAATTTGGGAGTATTTTTAATTTTTTAAAATAATCGACTTTCTAACTTATTACTCATCATTGTTTTATCACAATTATCATATCAATCATTACGAACGACATAAAACTTTTGATTTTTAGAAACCATTTTTTTTAATAATTGGTTTCTACAAATTAAATTTAATATGTTACTTTTTTAAAAAACCGAAGAGTTATTATTGTTATTAAAATGAACAATTCCTCGTGGACCATCCTATAAAAAGTATTAAATTGGAATCGGTCGGCCACGGAAATTACATAAAGGAACGGGGGCGACAACGGGCCTTGAGCAAACACAGTTGTATACGTACATCATGTATCCTATAACCAAAAAGTCTCTGAAGAGTAATGACAAATAAAAAAACAATAATAATGAAAATAAAAATTCGACGAAAAATAATAAGTCATGTCGAGGACTTTGCGACTGTCAGTCACTCTCACGGTAGCGACCGCATAACCTTCGACGCACGTCAACATGTATACATGTATATACAATGATAAATTCGTATAATACTCATATATATTACTCTTCCGCCCAAGGCTGGGCATTTATAATATATTCATTATAATTTCAATATTTCTAATAACAATTAACAATTAACAATTGCCCACATAATTTACAAGTTTATATAATTAACGTAAGGAAAATATTCTAGTCACCGTTAAATGCAATAAATACTGATGAAATTGTATCATTCAATAATATATTTATGTTAAATAAGAACTTGAAGGTGAAAATAAACCGGTTCAATTAGATGGAAAATCGCAATTTTGTTTTATACATAGATAAGGCTGGTTTTTTAAACAAGTTAAAAACCACAAACTTTTAAATTTCAAACTCTTCAAAATTCAAGATTCTATTGAAATGTTTAGGATAGTTCGAACTTTTGGTTGTATTTAAAGTTTAAACACAAAGTACAACACACACAATACAAATATATTGTTTAAATCTATACACTTTTACGCATGCATAGGGAGCACACACACTCGAGCTGCAAATAGGCACTCCCAGTATTTGTGATAATCAGGGTCGGGAATAACGGTGATTTAGCGGTAGATCCCTAAATTATTAATTAATTTATCACTGAAAATTTGAAGTTAGGTGTCTTAAAAACATATCATGGGTTTACCTTGTATCTACTAGTAAAGTACTTATTTGAATAGTTATGTAAAAAAAATAAAAAATAATAATTATAATATAAACCTATAAATTATATTATTTTTGAAACTTTACGTGTTAAAACAATATAAAATTTAATACACTATAATTTCTTTGCCAGATAATATTTTACAAAACAAATATGACATTCCTTACAAAATATGCTTCTCTTTTAATTTTTTTAATAGGGTGTTTATACTAAGTGTTTAATCTAAACATCACAATTTAAGTTCTGCGTCGCTGTTATTTTGCTATATCCCATTGCTATATTCCACGTTATATAGACGGAGACAGAACATGCCGGTATGATTTCCTCTTAATGACCTATATGACATGCTAGGTTACATTTTTTGTTATATTTTAGAAACATCCATTTATGTGTGATGTTTCATTAATTCGATAAAGTCTATTATTATATTCTAAAATATAAATTAGAGGCTTTGCCCACTGGAATCTGATTAAATAATTCTAGTACGTCTTGAATTCACATCCTATGATAGTTTTTACTAGTTCTTTTTACGGCTGTAATCGAAAATTCAATAAAATTTCAATTCGAGGGAATAACAATATTAAAATGTCATAATATATTAGATTTTAATTGGTCCTTTGTGGGGGTAACGATTAGGTTATGAAGTAACCCAAGTTTGTTTAAATGAACTTTAATCAGTCATCAACGAGTACTATGGTCGTGTTACAGAGTGTTGTACACGTTGAACGTCCAGATCACGAACACACTGGGCACGGGCCCGGCGTCATTTTTTACGTGTTTAACAACGGCCGAAACGCGACTGGCGTACTTGAACATATGCAACGAGTGTGCAACAATGACGCGAGCGTTCCAAACGCAACTGTTCATCAATATCATGGACAACGTGTTCAATATCACGTTCAAGATGCTCAGTGCTTTCGACACACTAATGTCATACGGTACGGACAACATCATGATCACGCTGTACTGCCTGTACGATTCGATCTTCCGTACGCTGCAAATGTACTACATCATAAACGCGTGCCATACAACCGTCGAACAGGTACAAATCATAAAATATCGTTGTCTCGCGATGATCTATTATATACATCTTGTATTCCAGTGGCGGCACTAACGAGGGTTTTTTTTTTTTCGGAACGAGTGGACAAATTTAGTTTAGAGTTTCTTCACGTTTCAGTTTGATTGCACGTGTGTTAAAGAACGAATAAAAAATAAAAATAAAATAATAAAAAATCGCCTTTGTTGATCTCTATTAGATAAAACAACAAATTAAAAATTGTTTTCAGAACCATTAAAATCGTATTTCTCAAAATCTCGTAATTTCAACCCTCGTTTAGGTTGATTATACATCAATATCGATTACGGATTGGTCCAATATTTAGCTGTCCCACCACCTTAAAAACATAAAATACTGCAGGGATGGCCAAACTACGCCCGCCTGGCCATATCCGGTCCGCTATCGTTTATTTTATGACCCTTCAATGTATGCCAATTACAATTAATATTTTACAATTCTATTTTAAATACAATTGAAATATTGAAAAAAATAATTTATCATATTTAAATTAATATACCTGTTAATAATTAATATAATATCATTTTTAGTTTATTTTTATACTACAGCTAGTCGTCGAACGGGTCTGAAATGACCAGGATTGTCTTTGTTTAATAATAGAAATATTATCGTATTAAACAATAATACTATATTATACATTTTTTACTTATTAATTTGAGTAACTACTAATAGTAATAGGTATTTATATAAATCACTTATGTTTTGTTTTCAAATATATTTTAATTATTACATTTTTTAAATGCTTAAATTCTAAATTGAAAAAATGTAATTTTTATTCTCGTTCAAATTACGAGGGTTTGAATAATTTACAACACTGAAAATCATTGAAATATATGAACTGTATTTATCAATTATGTATCTAAAAATGCTTTAAAACATTTTATGTTACAAGTAATGTATATTTATAGAGTTATAATTTAAGACTATTTTACCAACTGAAACGTGTTTGAAAATAATAATAACGTTTGTTAACAATTTGAATAATAAATATAAATTTTATAAATTACATAAATTACAGTAAAAAATAATAAAATCAATAATAATAAGCATAATAATAATTATAATACCAATTGAAGAAATTGTTTATTGAATTAAACAATAAATAAAACATAAGTAATAAGTATACTTATAAACATTGTTAAGCAAAGATAACTAAAATTTTATAAGGATAAAGATAAATAATTATTTGTTTATACCTATTTAGATTTTAGATATATAATAAAGATCAATAAAATGAATAAATAAAAAATAATAAAAAATAAAGATACATTTTTAACAGTTCAATCAAGAATAAGTTTATGTTAGATTTTGTAGTGGACGTGGTGATCCAATTACCACAAATTAGTTATGTTTTCAATAGAGAGTTAACCATAAAAGTAGTATGAAAATTTAGAGTAAAAATATATATTATAACATAAGTTTTCAAACAGTTATGAAGGAATTATTAATTCTAAAAAATAAATAGATAATTTTTTATCTATAGATAAATTGATGAAGATAGCATAATTATTTAGTAGATTAATTAACAGTTTTATTAATTATTTATCTAGATAATGCGCAACATTGCTTATGAGTTATGAAAAAACCACGTCTCACGACAACAATATTATATTTTTTATAGAAAATTTGTTGTAAATATTGACAAATGATGTTTAATATTTTTTTGTTTAGGCGAATTTAATAAACATTATATTGCAAAAGAAAATTAATGAATGTTCAGAAATACACTTTATGAAAAGAAAGGTACGTGCAATTTTAATAAATATATATAGGCACATCTTTACTATTTATCCTAATATGAATATTTAGTTTTATATTTTTATTTGACATTCAGCATCATACAAATATAATATTTATTGTAAACAAATTCAATTCTCCTTTAAAATATTTGATTAATGGTTCTTTTTAGATTCTGAGTGAAACGAGAATTTTACAAAGATGTTTTTTGGCTAGAAGTAATTGTTCGATTACCACAAATATGATATTCTTTCGGTAGAAAATTGCATATACTTGGTATTTTATTTAGCTCATTTTTCGAATTCCTCAAAAATGTTTACTTAAAATAAAAAAAGATTACGGAAACTGTGATTTTGATAAATTTGATTTTAAATATATTATGATGTAATGCAATTTTGAATGTAGAGACATGAACATTATTTCAAGTATTTATTAGGTAGTCTACATAAGTGGTAAAATGTTGAACAGACTGATATTATTAACAGTATAATATATTATAAATCTGATTGAGTTTCACTCAGAATCGTATTTATTAATGCAATATCATTGCATTCAAACTTTAATTATAATAAACCACTAATTTCTTCGAGGATCGAAGGGACGAAAAGTTCCTGAAATAACGTCCAGAATCGACTTCCCAGCTTTTTTGAACTAAAATTGGTCGTTTTAATTATAAAATATGTGATGATTAATATTAACTTAAAACCAGTACCTATTATTATTTATTATAATACATATATCTATGTTTAGGTACAAGTGTTTTTTAGTGAAATAAGTTTTGATTTATTTACAAATTACAGTTAGTTTAATTTAATAACATGTATTTAATTTATTATTGATTTTAGGTACATTTATTCATTATGGAAATGATCGATCGAAAAATAGAATTTATTATTTACGGTTTTATTTGCCTAGATTTTGAAATGTTTGTTTCGGTTCGTAAAAAAAAACATATAACATTATATCTGCGTAGTCATAGCATATTTATAAAATATTTAATATTTCTTATTTATACTTTCAGATAATGGGCACTATAACTACATACTTTTTGATATTGGTACAATTGGGATCCTCACCAAGTGTTTTAGAGAAACCGTTTAACGAAACTACTATAATGTCATCAAACAATACTACAGTGGTATAAAGTGAAAAGATTACTTAAAAAAAAAAAAAAACAGAAATATTACAAATATTATTTCTTTAGATTCGTACACAAAATACTTTTTCATTATAATTTCTGTAATCTGCATTCTATTGCGGTTACTGAACTAAATAAATATTTTAAATTATTACTTAGGTATTAGGTATAATCATGATACATTAAAAAATATGAAGAGAGTTCTTGATCACTTGTCTGTTTTCATGTACTAGAAAAATATGTTAAACCGATGGTCTAAAATGTAATTCAACCACATATCAGTTCTGAGCTATACTCAATGTATATAAAATTCAAAAGCTCTTTTATTGTTTCGCTCCCATAAATAAAATTATTTAAGAAGACAAGTTTTTTTAAACATAATTAAAACATAATTTTTCTATATTAAATTTTTAAAGTTATTAAACCAAAAATTATACATTGAATTAAAATAAATATATAAAACGTTATTAATAAAATTATAATCCGTCAAATTAATTTAATATATTTTGCAAAAATTATAATTTTATACTTTATAGAGTGTAATACACTATACAGTATACACCTATGACCTACAATGAAAATATATTGTTTTTATATGAATTTTAACTATATCATACGCCTATAAACTTAATTCATCTTTACAAAAGCCGAAATAACACTATATTCACGTTAATTTCTCTCACACATTAACCTTAAACATATATGACATACGTATAAGATTACAATATCAAGGTTTTTGGATGTGCTTTTCCAGGTTCATCGATGAAGGGCACTGCTTTTATAACGTTATTACGTTTGACGTTTGTCCTTTGAAAAACTGACATACAATATATATGATTTCCATATTAACACTAGGTATCATTGCTAAAAAAACTTTTAAATATAATAATATAACTACAAATCGTGATTTGTAAAATATAAAGCAAAGCCATGAATAATTGAGTAAAACTTCAATCGATATCAAATATTTGAATACACGTCTTAGATTATAAATATTAATTGTAAATAACCAACGTAAACAATAAACTTAAATGATATTTATAAAAATGATAGACACATCTATATATGAATAGTTAACTTATGTTAACAATTATATAATAATACAGGTACCTACCTACTTAGTTTAAATTTAGTTTATATCGAACTGATTTTATAGAGACCTAATTTAATTTCTCATACGAACGCATATTTTAATAGTAAAATGGTTGACCTTATTAGTTTGTAATTTAAAAATTACCTAATGAAATTGTTTTATAGGTAATTGTATTTCTTCAGTGCATTTTATCAAATGTAATTAAATAATAATAATTTATAATAGAAATTATTATAATATTTAATACATTTATTATGAAATGTTTTATAAAATATGCATAATTTAATTATACATTATAACAATATTTATATATTATATTTACAATCGATAATTTTAAAAAAGTGAAATTTATTTTTAACGAAATATATAATACACTTGTATACTGGTTTTATAAATTATTGAATATTTATAATTATTAATTCTATAAACAAAATACAAAATTATATTAGTGTTACTAGTGATTAGGGGGGCTTCAGCCATCCTATATTTTTCAAATTCTCCCAAACTAATTTAACGTGAAATATAAATGAGCACCTATAGAAAGTTTTTAAACTAAATAATATGATAAGGACTCTAGCTCCCTCCTAACCTAATGTTCTAGTTACGCGTATGAACATAATGTAAATCATTCTTGACTAATTATACTCAATAACTAACGTTTGACATAACAATATTATACAAATCTAAATTGTATGGTTGATAAATCATATATTTTTCAATATATTTTAGTACAACATTTTACAATTATTACAAATAAATTAATATTTAATAAAATTAGATTTATAATTTCTGTTTCTTATTTTTAAAAATTAAGAACAAATTAATAAAGTATTACGTCACAACAACTTCATTAGTAATCAACTTCAGTAGATATTTTAATTACAATTTTATATCTATAAATAATTTGATCAAATTTAAAGCTATAATTAATTAATTAATACAATAAATACATTCATTAATAAATAGGTATACAATGGAGTTTTTTTAATTTCACAATATGTACTGGAAGGTAATGAAGAACAAGTAATTTAAAAGGAAGCATTAATATGAACCTAAATGAAAAAGAAAATTTATTATAAAGTTAGTTTATTATAAGTAAGTTTGTGTATCTACTGGCTACACCTGATCTGTTTTATAATTTATTTCTGATTGATTTATAATAATTATTAATTATAACAATGAAATATTTTAAATTAATTACTAGGTTTATTAAAATCTGAAGATTAGAATATAAACTATAAAGTCGTATGAAATATGTTTTATTATTCAAAGTATAATATATGAAAACAACTATTCGAATTCCTCACCGAATAATGTTTTATTCCTAGGTAAATTTGATTTGGAAAGTTTTTCATCGCTTTTTAACTGACGGTTATAAAATAGACATTGATTTTTTGGTACAAACTTGTCTACTGCTTTCATAACTGTTTCCGGAAAATCACCAGCTACCATTCTAATTAATTAAAAAATAATATATTTCAATTGACAAAAATATAATGTGTAAACATTATAAACATGTAAAAAGTAGACATTATATAAGTGTCAAATACGAGTATAGTACTATGGCTTACTGTATTATATCTTCCGGGAAACAACAATTAATCGTTTTTATAATCTTAAACAAATCTGAATCGATTTCTGGCTTGAGATTTTGTATCATTTTCAAATGACCATTAATAATGAAACTTCTCCTTGCTTTCGCGTTTTTCGGTAAAATCTATACAAGATAGTGTGTCATAGTCAAAATTATAATTTTTTTTTTTTTTTCTACATAAATACATAAATCAACATTAATATTAATTGTGTTTGTTTATTAGAACAGAGTGTAAGAGTGGATTACTGATTAAAATGGTTTAATAATAAAGAAAAATACTTTGCTTATTTTTTCGAGTATGTATGTTATAATTTCCAAGGGAGTTGATGGAATCAACAATTTATCCAAAACATCATAATCGTCACATTCGTTCAATATTTGTCGAAGGGCGACCCTGCATTTGTATTGGCTGTCATTGTCCAAACACGGGTCCTTGAAATACTATGTGACATACAACGGTTAAAATGAAATTTAAAAAAATTGCTCATTTCAATAACGAAGGTTTCAGTGCAACAACCAGATAAGTCCACATTTTTTGAAAATTGACTTTTTAACTATAAAATATATTACAGGTGAAACCTGAAACTATTACACGTATTGGGTACAAGAAACGTATATTATGTCTAACTATTAGTTATAAAATTATAATGATAGTAAAGGGCTTGTATCTTATTACGTTCATTCGGTACGACAATTAGACAAGTGTCAAAACTTAACCGGTTGTTATCAAAATTCAATATAATTTGATAATTATATTATAGTAAAATAGAAGCAATCATAAATAATTTTAAAGAAATTGATTGGGAAAAGGCATAGGTATAATCAAAATAAGTTTTTATTGAGAGCAATAGAATAATAGTTCTGAAGAGAATATGAAAAAAAGGATAAAGTATGGATGGATTAAATGAATGGAGGCAAGCGTAAGGTATTTTGTGTGACAAAAATATTTAAAGGTAAATATTACAAGACAGTAGTGAGACCAGTTATATTTTATTAATCGGAGTGTTAGGCAATAAACAAACAAAAAGAACATAAAATAAGTATAACGAAGATGAAATGCTATGATACCATGATGGATGTGTGAAGAAACTAAAGAAAATAGTATAAGAAATAAATACATAATAATTTTAAAAGGAGTATTAATTTTGAGGAAAATGAGCTCTCTTAAACAGAGAATAAACTCAGATGGTTTTGATATGTTATAAGACAAAATAATACATCATAGACAGTAAGAGTTGTTATGCAAATGGACGTAGAATGTAAAAGGGAGAGTGGAAGTCCAATGAAGAGGTGATTATATAGAATATAGTATAAAGGTAGCTGGTAAGAGATAGGAGATCGAAATCTATGTAGGTGTAAGACTAGAATACTTAAAGTATTCTAATAATACTAATTATCTATTAGTAGTAGAAGTAATCTAATTGGAAGTATAAAGCGAGGAAGTAGATGGTAAAAAATCATAAAAATTGTGAAATTGTTTAAATACCAACTGAATTCTTAAGCGTAAAAATGTATTTTTTGCAACTTCCGTAAAGTTTCTAAAAATTGACTTATCTGTTGAAACCCCAGCTCTTCAATTGCTATTTAATTCATATATGCGTATTTTTGGTATGGTCTCACTTCTATAATATCGGGAACGGCAACACAAGTCAACCTCGAATGTTCAGGACTATGTTGTCCGATCATTCCCAACGTCCAAACCACGCTGGCTTTCGTAAGGTTTTCTTTATCGTTCTTCAAAATAACCATGAAATTCAACAACGCCTTAAAAACAGTATGTTAAAATATCTGTTATTTCGGCAGGTCGGACAGAATTTAAATAAATAATTTAGCAAACATTGCGTTGAAAAAAAATTACATCGGACTGAAGTATAGCTGACGCTAGTATTGGCGACATTCCGGCAATGTAGCCCAGCGACAGTATGGCGGGAATGACAGGAAATTCTTTGCTACACGAAATCACATTCAATAAAGAAGCAATTCCGCCTGCATTCACTATCAGTTGAGCAATCTAAAAATCAGTATATCTAATTATTAGTAAGGTAAAGGACGTGCAGTATTTGCGTATTTGTTTTACACAATCAGTTTCGTAAATAAAGATCAAACATCGTTAAAATACAATTTATTTGTTTATTCTGAATGTATATTTTTGGGTTTATTAGTAATACAAACCATCTACCTTAATTATGTGTAAGGATAAGGTGAGTGAGTTTTGGTATAACTTTATAAAAACAACCATCAAATATTACTAACTAATCGGATGTTCTTCATTAGAGAAAAATATTTGTAAACAATTGGTTGATTTTCTGACTAAGTATAAAACTTTGAAATCTTTTTCAAAAATGTTTAATATTACATGAAATTTTGTATTAAACGGTTTAAAAATTTTAAAGAAGCTTACTCAAATACTACTTAATCTATTTCCAAAATATTTTTAAAATCGTAGTTGACAATTTTTTTTTTATAAACTCCTAAAATTTGAATATTTTTGTATAATTGAATATTATATATTTTTTTTATGTCTGAAGTCACTTTTTAGATAGAAATAATGGTCCGATTATCACAAATAGAATATGTTTTCGGTAGAAAATTGCATGTAGTTAGTATTTTATTTAATTCATTTTTCGCTTTTCCTTAAAGTTTTTCTTTAGGAGAAGAAAAACTACCAAAAAATGACGATAAAACGTCGAAATTTATAGAAATCGTAATTTTGATCAAATTGATTTTAGGTTCTTTATGATAACTAATGCAGTATTGAACATAGGTACTTTTTGAGTTTTCTTATATATAATTTACACACGTGGTAAATTTATGGAATAACCTATCAGTATATTATATTGTATTATATTGAGTTTTATGCTCAGAATAGTATTTTCTAATGCATTCAAATCTTAATTATAATAAACCACTAATTTCTCCGAAGACCTAAGGGACGAAGGAGAAACATTCAAAATCGACTTTTCCACTTTTATCTATATATATTTTTACCTAGATTCTAAAACCGTATACCTATTATTGAATTAATACTTCGTTAACATTAATTGAAATAATTAGTTCTCCTTAACCTAAAATCTAGTATTAACCTGCAAATGCAGTTGACCACGATACTAGAAAATTTTAGTTATTATTATAGTTGTATAACTTACTTGAACACTATGCTTAACAACATCGCGAATAACTTTGGCCGAGCTGTTACGTATAGACTCGTCCGGATGAGCCATCAATAATAATATTGATGGCAACACGTTAAACTCGATTGCACTTTCAGTCAAAAACAAGGAATGTTTGACAATATCTTTCACTAATTCCAATGAACATATCTAAAAATACGTGATTTTTAATTTTTTGTAATTGTCAAAACAAATTAAAACACGATAACAGTAAAACTATGAGAGTGATATATTAAAATATATATATTACATTAATTGCAGTAAACCAGAAGCGCCATTTTACTATTTTTATATGGGGAGCGAAAATTGAAGCAGGCCAAATTTTACGTCGATCGGGCCAATTTTGTTTGATATTAAAATTATGTTAGTATCATTATGTAACATTATTATTAATTATGTTTGTTAACTGACAACTTCATTTGCGATGCATTTTTTAGGAATATACAATGTTTTATAATTATACTGAATTTTATTAAACATACCAATATCATTATTCGCTGCTCAACAAACCATAATGACATAAAATACAAACAACAAAATGGTACAAATATACAAATTTACAATAAGTCCATCGACAATGATATCGTAGATTATGAAGGTGGCGTATGACGTTTGAATATTATATATCGGCGCGATAAAATACGTAAAAAAAAAAATAGGGCGTTGGGGCTCATCCTGTTCCCCCCCAAATGGCGCCCCTGCAGTAAACGTTTACCACACAGTGAATTATCTTCGTGTTAATATGATATAACAGAATAGTATTGTATATGTAATGTTAGAAAATAGACCATTTAAAAATTCCGCTAAACTGATATAGATCGCAAACGTTTAAAATAATAAGACAAAATATATGTTGTAATTTTGTTTACAATCATATTTTATTTTAATTAATTAATATGCTTTTTAAGTGTGATTAGTTAATAAGTAACTTGCGTTGTTCAATTGACCTCTCTGGTTGTAATGATTATAATATAATCCTAATCTACCTTAACTATTGTGTTAACTTTACTGTTTAGGTTACGTTAACCTAATGTGATTTACCTGAATTTTTACGTCTGTCGAGTTGGTGGATAAAAAGTTAAAGATATGAGTTAGAGTTGACACGTCGACCACCGATTGTGCTAGATCTTCATTGTGTTTGGCTATGTCATCTAATGCAATCAGAGCGTAATGCTTCAGATTCTGTTGTTTCTCTTTTAAGCACAGCACAATTGCGGGTAATGCTCCTGTAAACATAATCATTAAGTCAAGTATTGTACTCGGTTATGGGGTGGTATCGGAAATGCTAATTCCCGTGTCTGAAACAATAATTGTTTCTAAGAAAACTATCAAAAACTCGCACTCTTTTAACTTATTTTGATTTAAAATTAAATTGATATATTATCGAGTTAATTTTATCTGTATAAATATTGTACATAAATATTATGATTATAGAATCGTTTTAATTAATACCAGAATTTACAATAAACTGTGCAAGGTTTGCGTCATGACGAACAATGACACTAATAGCTTGTAATGCGGCTTCTCTTACAAATGCATCAAAATCCTTCAGACATATCAAAATAGCTTCTATTCCTCCACATTCTTTTATAACTATTTCAGCATTTGTCAAAGAGTGCTTACAGAGGTTTTTAACAAGACTCATGCAGTTCTTTTTGTAATATTTCTGTATTTAAAAAAAAAACAAAATGATTATTTTATTAATTTATATTAATTGAATTTTTGGGGAGCTATTGAGCATAAATACAATTTTAAGAAGTTTTTATAATTATTATTATTATTATTATTAATAATAAATTCTGTAGTCTAGTAGAATATCTAGAATTTCAACTTATATCCGTCTGAAATATATATTATTATATATTTATATAAATTAAATACTAAGGTTAATTATCTTAATAGTTAATACTGTGGTAATAGACTTAAAAAATAGAAATATATTCAATAATATTTTACGATTTGAGCTTCTTTATGCAACCTACAAATTAGATAATCTCTTATAGACTAGGTACAGGTTAGGTTTTGACAGTAATGCAGAACTGGAGTAGCATTTGATAGTAGTTTTGAACTTTAAACATACTTTTAACATATTATGATGTATCAGTAACAATTGATCGTAAGGTCAAGTTTGATATCAACATTTTTAATTTATGAATAATTTACTTTGAACTTTACTAGAGCAATATAATATTTTTAGTATAGATATTGATATAACATATAACATACCATGTGTGGTGTGTTCACAAAAACAGGAAATACTTTATATTTCAGTAACTTGTGCATATTTTTAATTTTTTTTGCGGAACTACTATCTGAGCGAAGCTAATACATTTATTGATTTTACAACGATGTGTGATTTATTTGTTTGTTTGTAGACACTTTTTTGGGCAGAAATAATGGTTTGATAACTGCAAAAAAGTTGAACTTTTGATAGAAATTTTCATCTATTTGAAACATTATTTAGCTCATTTTTCGAATTTCTTAAAAGTTTTTCTATTATAAAAGAAACAATCAGAATATTAAGGGAAAAGACGAAATTCACGGAAACTAATTTTAAAATCTATTTAAATTATCGATGTTTCATGATAAAGAATGCAATTTGAACGTAAGAACTTGAAAATTTAAGTCCATATAATAAATAAGAGTCCATCACATGAGAAAATATTTTGAAACTGTTATATTGATTAAATGTCCAAATATAGAAATATTCCAAAACGTAATTATTTTCTCAATATAATTTGCAATTATGGGTTTTACGATTTTAAAATTTAATAAAAGCATACTCATATTACGTACCTATTCTTAGCCCAGTTTTAAATAATTTCGTAAATCGATAGTCCAAATTTTTTTTAATTAGCATTTAAAATTGAAATTCATTGTGAAATCGAAGAAATATGATATTTAAATATTTTTATATAGATTGTTATGTTCTTTATTTTTATATCAAACATAAAGTGATTAATTTTAACCTAACCTAAATGAAAATTGCATATGATTGTGTTTTATAATAGACTTCTAAATATGTATAAAAAAATTTTGAAATTCAAAGATCCATTATATTTTACACGCTTTCAAATTTTAAGATTTCACATTGATGTTTGATTTTAGTATTTTTAAAAGTCTGAAAACACTTTACCGGACAGTAATAAAATGATCCTAATTCCACAAATAGTGTTTTTTTGTTCGGTGAAGAATTTTGTTTAGTTATTATTCTATTTAGGTTATTTTTTGAAATTCTCAATATTTTTCTAATGAAACAGACAAAACCTCTAATAATGGCTAAAAACAGCAAAATTCGCGAAACCTACATTTTTGACGAACTTGAATTTCATTATTTTATGATAACTAATTTTTGTGTTGCGCATTATTTGATAACTAAAAAAAAAAAAAAATCGTATAAAAATAAGTATTATCTGCAGTAAGTCTGACTGAGTAGGTCATAATCGTTTTTTTCAAATGCAATATTGCATTCAAATCTTTATCATAATATAAAATATACCTAACGCAATAAGATTCCACCGCTTGTTTCTCCTCCGGCGACCGAACGGACAAAAGAAGAACGCCAGATCGACTCGCCGGCATGTTTGTTGTTACCGATTTAAGTGGACAAACTTTAATTTTTCCATGCGGATTTATTATGCATTACAGATTATATACGAGATAAGTATTAACAATTAATTGATTATTTACACACGTTTTCGCGGACGATCTGACCGTACAGCAGTTGATAGAGTAGATTCTTGGAGCACAACACTTGCTTGGAACACGGCTCGCTGTGACCGATCAGCCTCGTCAACGCCAGGACCGCGTTGATTCTCACTGTGGGGTTCGCGCTGATCGCCAGGGGCATGACGATGTCGACGGCTTGGTTTTCGCGAAGGCATTCCGCGTACGAAGGTTTGGCAGCCAATTCCGCTACGCTGTGTACGAACGTCAGTTGACTTTTCGCATAGTTCTCGAAAGCTGTACATCGAAGTGCATATAACATGAGCGGCGAACACACGCGAGTGACTACCAGTGGCGTATTTATGGGCGGAGGGGTCGAACGGGTTTAAACCCCTCTCCAACGACCAAAAAATAAAAATGCTATTAATAATATTGTTTTACCGCCTGTTTTATATTTTGCATTGTAATGTATACGGATACAGAACATGTTTATTTTCGTTTTTTTTTTCTTTTTGTAGTTTATTTTTTTTGTATTATAAAACGGTGAGGTGGAGAGGTTTGGCTTCATGAAAACTTTTAAAAAAAAAATCTGAACCGCCCTCTTTATAAATTGCCAAATACGCCACTAACTCATCAACGCTACCCAAAATTCATTAGCTCCTTTATTACTTTAAGGTTAAAGCCATCATGAATTACTGCGTCAATAATTTTTAACCCTCCACCCAAATAAAAAAAAAAAAAAATTTATCAAATCTCCGGCATATGGGTAATATTCACTAAGAAACTATAAAGTCAAAAAAAAATGTTTAAAGGTACATAGGTATTTTATGTTACTGTTTTATAAATTAATTAATAAGTTTTTTTTATATTATAACTATTTATTATTCATTGTAATATTCAGAATATATGGAATCATATTAAATACTATATAACAAAATTTGAATATTTGTATTATCCATACGAAATACGTGAGAAACATGTGACTCATCTCGAATCGTAAAAGTATAAAACGTAATATATTATTGACAATAATAAAAATAAAATATAAATATATAAATATAAAAATATCATTGTGAAGAAGTGAAAATTCAAACGATTCTATCATCAAACTATAATTATATTTTTAGAGGAAAGAATATTGTCTAGACATACCCCAAAAAAAATCCCTAAATACGCCACTGATGGTATCTACCTACGCTACATATAAGTCTAACATACAAATTATTATTTTACATAAATATAGTTATTAATTATTAGATAAATAAGTAATATATTATAAATCGGTATATAAGTACTTATATAATATATTTCAATAATTTTATCAGGAATTCTCTAACTATTTTATAGAAGTCAGAATGACTGACTCCCGATGGGAGTCGCATGTAGATTTTGAATGGTTATTTACGTATTCAATTTAAATGTTATACTTTAATAGACAGGTATAATACCTAATATAATATTACATTATGTCTGTAGCTAATGCAAAGTAAAAAATGCAATACCTACTAACAAATTTTAATTTCAATTTAATTAAAAAAAAAAAAAAAACTAAAAAAAACTTTAGCAGAATATATAAATGAATTAAAATCATACCTGTTATATATTGTCATGGGTACAAAATAATTCTAAAATGTACAGGAAATATGAAAAAATGTCAAAAAATATCAAAAAATGACACAGGAAATACCTAAGCTATACATGACGGAACAATTACTGTGGATAAGGTTTTTATAAATTAAATTAAAAATAATTTAATTCTGTGAATTTTTGTTTTATCTATGTTTATATTCTAAAAAAAAATGTAAATAGGTATATTTATTTTTCATAATACATTTTCGTATTTTAATTAAAAAAAGTTATAATTTTCAATAACAGATTTTCAAAAACACCACTCCCCCTCCCAGAAAAAAAAAACTTTTCTGCATACGTCGCTGACTCGTATATTAGATTAACTAAATAGGTAGATATATCACTTTATTATAACTATACGTCTATACTCGTATAATATTTAAAATTATTATAATATAAAACTGTTGTTGTTGCAAGTTAAATTAAATAAGAAAACATTTGTTTTTCTATACAAAAGTATAATATTACTTTCAACTAAAATATTTTAATCCGCGAAGTCAAAAATTGATGTCTAATATGAGTGAGTGATCTAAACGGTTCTACATTCAATATTTTTTTTTTTTATGTCCCTAGCCACCTAGGTAAGTAGTTACAAACAAAATATTCAATTGCATAAAAACGCATTATATTTTTTAGATACAAATGTACAATAAGCTATTTTTATTTGTAATAAAAATATATTACTTTTTATACGAAATATTCAATTGAAATTTAACGTCTTACATATATAATAGGAAACACATTATGCATTATGTAATTCTAATGAAATGAAATAAAATTGTTTATGCCTAACTATAGCTCCAGCACCATTGAGTTATTAAATGTTATTAAACTGACATATTATGTTCGTGAATCCTACTGAATAGTGAATATGAATACATAATTTATAGCGGTAAAATGTTGGTAAATTGTAATTTATAGAAAATTATCGCACGAATCGGTTAATGATTTTGTGGATTAACATTAAAGTGTTTTGTGTCGATTAGTGAAACCGAACGCGGTTCTGAAAGTCTGAAAACACGTGGATAAATCCGAAAAAAACACACAATACTGCAGAGTAAACGTCTTTGTTACCTTGTACGACGACTTTTGGTGACGAACTCATGTGAAAGCGGTCGTTAATATTCGAAATATTTCCACACGAACGCGTCAGACGAGAACCGATTTGGTATCACAAAGAAAATCTGGAAAAATTAATTGATCGATTGATTTGATTAATTTGTAAACCGTACTCGTTGTGGTACCGCAGTAACGATGGAAACGTGTACAGATGATATTACATCGTCAAATTTTTAAATGGGTCTATAATTATCGACGACAACGACAATATAATATGAGCCGCAAATTGTATTTGAAACTATAACGAAAATATTATTATGGCATGGAACGAAAAATAATCAAATCATTTTAATCGTTGGATACTTGAATAATAATCAATTTAATTGGAAGTTTTGTTGTTGACCGCAGTGGCGTAGCGTGTGCTGTGTATGCACAGCATGCATACACTTCGCAAATTACAAAAATATTTATTTTTTTTTTAAAAAAAATTAATAACGCTATATTTTTATAAAAAAATTTTCAATCGTACTAATTTAATATCACAATATATTATATATTGTATATTGTGTATATACATGATATTATATGGATTTTATTGATATTAATGGAGTTCATTGAAATTGATTAATCCGCAACACGACGGCTGCGCCGCGCTATAATGTTCTTATAATATCTAGTGGCTAGTACCTACCATGTTTTTATTGTGTACGAAATATGCACGTTGGCGATTGCATACAGACATTTAGCGACAGTAATTTATATTTCTTATCGACAATAAGAAAATTGACCAAACATGTTACGCTCGCGGACGTGTATTCGTCACTCGCGTATGCGAGATCAGTACTGCATACGCTGTCATCGATCGTCGTCTATCTCAATATCCTGCCGATTATATTGAACGATTGTTATAAGTTGTAACGTGCGTATTAACTGTATATTGTGTGTGTGACATATCAAATGAATACAAATAATACAATATGTGAATGTAAAATTTTAAAAACAATACGGGGCAAAGCCCCCACGATTTCGTTAACTTACAATTTTAACGCATACACTAAGCCGAAACCCACGCTACGCCACTGGTTGACCGGTGGGTTATTTTACTACCTTTGAAAAATCCAACATAATATTATGTAGGTACCTACCCATATTTTACATCTTGATATTTTTTCTTGATTTTTAAAAACAACGAAATGACTAGTATTATTAATTTAAATACCTAATTAGATTAAAAATTATTTTATTATAAAATCAATAATTAGTTGTTTGAAAGCCCGGCTTTAAAAAATATTAAATAATTAAATTATAGAAACCTAACAAAATATTGACATGATCAAACATTCAAACTATAGATAAAAATTATCTATATTTCTTTTATTATCTAATAAACAGTAGGTAGTGTAGTGGAGAGTACACTTCCTACTTTTAAATATATACGTGTACAGTAGACTGGTCTTTAGCCATAGAAGAACAAAATTGTTTAAATTATTTTTTATTCAGGACCCCCTCATTTTGTTCAATACTATTAAAAAGTAATTTGTGTAAATTTTTATAATAATTGCTTACCCACTTCACATGACGCAAGGGGGTTTAAAAATAGCTAAAGGGAGTAGTTTTATAGTTTTTTGCATTTAATTTAAAAACTATAGCTCTTGACATAAAAATATAAAGAACTTAAATTTTATATCACATTATTCTACATAAAAAATATATTAACAAAATTTCTTGTACATTTACTATTTTCATAGATAATTTAAAATATACAAAAAATTTGAATTTTTTGTAAATATTTAAATGTACATAACGAACGTTAATTTTACGGCAAAATATTATATATCAAAATTAAACTAAATTAAATTTTATAAAAGAAAGGTTATTTGTAAAAATTGCATTGGAATGTATGTTTCACTGTGGTGGGCAAATTTGTGTGATATCACCGAAGAATTTTAAAATGTAGGTTGTCTATTTGTTTTATGCGGGTTGTCTATACGACTATATGATTTTATCTTTAATAAATTTTTTCCAAATTAAAAAAAACACGTTTATCATTTACATTAGGTGCATGTAGTGGCGTAGCCAGGTTGTGGTTTAAGTGCTTAAACATTTTACCCCCCCCCCCCCCCCTTTGACCGTATTTATGCCAAAACTATATTATAAACTGTATTTTAGAAAACTTTTTGTTACCTACATGTTATCGTTTAATATTTTTATTATGAATTATGCAAATTGACATAAACTAAATAATATAAAAACATATAAATATATATAAAAACTATATTAAATAAAAATATTAGTGTCATCGTCTTGAAATGGTACAATTTGACTATTCTTGTATGATTTTCATAAGTTTTTCTGTATTTTTGAATAACCTAACATACAATACAAAAAATTTAATTATAGTTAAATTAATTATAAACTTATAAAACGTACTTGAAGCAAACACTGTTTTTTATCTTCATTTTTTGTAAACTTATCATTAAAATCCTCCATGAGTTTGACTCCTCTTTCGGCGGTATCATTTACGATTTTTAGTGAATCGACTACTTTCTTGGATGACTGATAAATAGGATTTTTACTCCACTCTGTGGGATTCATTATTGAAAATTTCGAAAATATTCCAAGTCGTTGAAATAATTTATATGAGTTTGAACTTAACAAATTGACAGGAAGTTCTTCGTTTAAAAATTGATCTACGTGTTCTATTTTTAACGAAAATTTTTTCGGTCCGCTTGAAATATTTTCTTCCGTTTCTGGCATCAAATCTTTTATTTCTTTAAATTTTATGAGCTCTTCATTTTTTAAAGTTTCTATTGAAAATCGTTCATCAAATATAGCGAATACAATACATTCATCATTTAAGTACCACAAGTGATTTAGAAATTTAGATAAACACGAATTTGCAATGTTTGCATCATCACTTTTATAAGCATTTAAAGCACGTATAAAATGTATGTCATTAAGTGGGGCCTCACTCACATTCGTAGCAGTATACCAATATTTTATGTAATTTTTAATAATAAATCCACATATTCGTGTTAAAGCATTTTTCTCACTTTTAGTAATTTTAAACTCTGACTGTAATAAAAATATTTTTAGACAACAAATACATTTTGCCATCCATCGTGCCTGGTGATATGCACCGGGATGACGAATTTTGACTCCACCCGGTGGAACTTCTCCAAGTATAATTAGTTCTATAAATACTTTATAATTGTTTCTAGAATGGTCCTCTTTAATTTTTTGTAAGCAAAATAACAAAACTTCTTTACTTATCGGTGAAATAATTATTTCTAACTTTTTAATGGAATTCCAAATAAAAATGTTTGTTTTATTTATTTATTTCCATGAATTCTTAAATCACTTAAAAATAGCTATATCGGGTCCAAATGATATGTGTAATTTATATTCTACAATAGAACATATCACTAATAATTTTTGGATGGTCGTAAGAATCGTACACCGAATTCAATATGACTTTAATATCCCTTCTACTATAAATTATGACATTTGAGTTAAAAGTACAATAATATTACATATCGCGGTCTAGTGGTTTATCTAAATTAATTACAGGTTGATAAAGATAAAATAGATCGCGGCCATATAGACAATCTGCATATATAAGCTACAATCAGAAAATTTTCAGCGATATCACATAAATTTGCACCATAGCAGTGAAACGTAAACTCCAATGAAATTTTTACAAATAACCTTTCTTTTATAAAATTTAATTTTATATAATTTTGATATAAAACATTTTACTGTAAAATTTATCGTTCGTCATGAACATTAAAATAATAGGAAAAAGTTAAATTTTTCAAATATTTTATTTTATCTTGGGAAATAGTAGATTTAAAAGAAATTTTGTTTATATATTTTTTATGTAGAATAATATTATCTACAATTTATGTTCTATACATTTTTATGACAAGAGCTATAGTTTTTATGTTAAACGCAAAAAACTATAAAACTACCCCTTTTGGCTGTTTTTAAACCCCCTTGCGGCACGTGAAGGGGGTGAGCAATTATTATAAAAATTTACACAAATTACTTTTAAATAGTATTGAACAAAATGGGGGGATCCTGCGTCAAAAATTCGAATGTTCAAAAATAAGGACAACTCTAGTGTGATGCGTGTTTGTAAACATGATTTATCTAACTTACAAAAGGTTTTAAAAATGTACTATTTATGTCACTATAAAACTATATTAATTGAAATTATAATATGGAATCAATGTAGAATTTAAAATCTTGTAACATTGATATATTTTAACAAAATTTTATTCAGTCAATGTCGTATTAATTAAAAATTAAATTAGGTATATCTTGTCGATTTGACCGTTTTATTTTTATACTAATAAATTAATAATAACGTATTATACCAATAGTGAATATGCGGATATGATTATTTTACTTAGTATGTAGTACTATTTTGTAAAAATATATTTGGTTTAGTTTACTAAAAATTGTTTTAAAAAGTACTATCCATAATAATTATTGTTAGGATTGGATTGAAATATAGTGTTGCCGCAGCTATTGATTCGTGTTTGCTTACACCGGTTACAAAAATCGAGGAACGATATTTTAAACAATTATTATAAATAAAAATGTCAATTTAAATTTAAAAATTAATATATTGAAAAAATCTATTTTATCTATTACATATTTACAGTTTAAGATTATTTTTTCACACAAGCTGGTACAATTACAAGATAAAAATTGTTGTTTTTAATTTATTTAAATAACATTATTAGTAATTAAAAAATTTAAGTTACCAGGAAATTTTTGGTAAAATTCTCACCTAAAATGATGTGTCACAAACTCACAACCATAAATACGATTTGGAGCACCACCTGACACCATTTTGCACCATTTTAGCAGAATTTTGCATTTAAATTTTTATTATTATTTAACGATTATTTATGATAAGAACGAAATTTTAAAGCTAATAAAAAACGGAAAACAATTTTCTCATTATTTCGCCACATTGAGTATGATGTGCGATTAGTTGTATACGCTAAGGAAACACCCTATATAATGATATATGTAAATATGTTTAATAAAATTATAACTAAAAAACTTTGTACATTTCTTAAAAATGCATCGAAAATGAAATTGTCAGTTACTAACACACCTAATTTTAATATCAAACAAATTTGACCTGATCTGCATAAAACTTGGTCTACTTCAATTTTGGCTCCTATAAAAATACTGAATGGCGCCCCTGATTATAGGTATATTTTGTTTTCAAATAATTAATGTCTAAATTATTATATATATATATATATTTAATTACCAATATGGTAAATAATTGTTTTATTTATTTAACTTCAATTATTAGTAAGTATCTAGAAAATAAAATTAAACCATGTGACAAATCTCATATGGTAAAAATATTTAAATTAAATGCCATTTATATACCTACTTATCTAGTAAGTAATTAAATTCTTATATTTGTAAGAAATATAAATTACTTTATTTTACAAAAACGTATTCCTTTACTATAATAATGACAATTGATATGTTTTCAACACTTAAAAATTAAAATATAAATAACAAAATAGGTAGGTACAAAACTACAAACGTGTATAAAAAATTCAAAACCGTTTTAAAGAAATATTTTAAGTATTGTCAATAGTAGGTGTTGTATTATTTAACCAGTATGGAACTGGGACATAGTAAGAAGAATGTCTTAATGGATTGGCTTTGGCTATTATTAACAAAAATTAAACAACTTAGAGAAATTGAAGTATTTAAATTATTTTTAAAGTCACTCAGAAGAATACAATTATATAACTTGGACCAAGTAAAAAAATACCAAATATAAATATTTTTATTGTCTCATAATTAGGTTTATGATTGTAAAAAGTATAGAATAATAATAATATTACAATCAACATAATGAAACTAGTTTCTTAAGGTAGGTATCAAATTATCAATTACTTTGCCCCCCCCCTCTACCATCAATGAAAAATCCTGGATACACTACTGATAAAACATATTAGGTAAACTCCAAAAAAAATGTATAAATATAAATAAACAAATTAATATGTAATACCTACATATTTTAGGTATTTCTGTATTAGGAGACATAGTACCTGTAGTAACATATCATTGTCTCAATAATGGTGCTGTCAACCATGAACATAAAGAACCAAAATACTTATACAGACTTCACTACAGTTTCATATCATTGGCATTAATAAATAAATTATAAATTATCTATTACCATTATAAAACCCATACTATTGATTATTAATTAATTAATTAAAATCAGATTTTTAAGATTTTACAAATTTGTTTCTAAATTTATGCAGTTAATTGAGCTAAATATGTATAAAATATCTTTATGGTTTATAAATTAAAGGATTTAAAAAAAACAATTTATTGTACATAAAAAACATATTTTAACTTTTAAGCCTTAAAAAATAATACAGAATTTTTTATGTTTATGTTTACAATATTAAAATAGTTGTAGATATTTTTTAAATCAAATAAATGTATGAGTAATTTTATCTACCTATTATTTTTATGTACAGTATTTTGAAATTATTATTTCTACCAATATTTTCACCCAACAAATTGTCAATAATTAAATGCAGTTGATATAGGTATGCATTAGTTATTTTTACTCTTCTCCATTCTCAGTAAAAATATTAAATAACATAAAGTAATTAATTTATCAATTATTAATGAGGCTCGGATTTTTATGAAAAATAAAGTCCTAAAAATGTTCAAAATATGTGAAAATAAGCACTAAAAAAATCAATATTCATAATCTCATTATTATGAAACGTATGATATGCTCACTTAACATGTTCTACGATTAACCAGAAAAATCTGCAACTCTGTATAAATCTGGGCCCAACTTATTAGTATCATTATATATTATACTAGTAATTACTATTGATTTAGTTTCTAAATAAGGTATGATAAAAACAAAACAAAACTGTTCACTATTTGTTTACAAGATAAATTTTTAAATTACATATTATCCTTTTAATAAATATTAAAAGAATATTTTTCATTTTTGAAAATATAAAACATCAAAATCTGGCATTTTAAAAGAATATATTGCCTATTTTAAATTACATACAAACGTTATATTTTAAGGATTTTGAAAGAATATAAAATAGACTAATAATAAATTAATTAAAAATAGTACATTTAGAATTATTCATTAATTAAATTTTTAATTATAAATTTGGTATTGTTACATTTAAAATCCTTCAATAATGATTTTAGTAAAGAAAATACATTTTTTTTAAACTTTTTTTTTATTATTATTATTGTTATTAATATTATACTAGTGTCATTTTAAGTGTCATAAAAAAATCATCAAAAATATTTGAAACATCTCACAATAATATATAAATACAATAAACAAAAAAAAAAAAACAAAACAAAATATTTCTCAATACTTATTACTTTAAAAAAAAATTGTATTAGAAATATTTGACATACAAATCAAAGCAAGAGCACAGCAAATCTAGTATAAAATATTAAAATAGTTTAATTTATAATATCAATATAAAATAAAATGTACATATTCAGTGGCACAAAATATCTATTTTAACATGAACAATAATTTTAATTATTATGTACAGTCATGATTAATTATGCTAATTACTTAAAAAGTAAGTAAACATGTTAATTTTTTTTAAAGGGCACAATGGTTACTGTTTTACTAAATAATGAACTGTGTATACATGCATTACACTTACAATTGTGTATCATATTTTTATATATTTATCATAGGATATACTTATTGACTCTATAGTTTGTTTTCAAAAAAAATAAAAACAATTATATTTATACTACTAAATAGGTGTATTGATAAAAAAAAAACAATAAATCAGGTGCTTAATAAAAATATGATTAGTATTTATACTTTGTTCAAACTATAAAATACTTGGTGGTGTATGACCACAGATGGTTGACTTAATGGGGGTGATTGTTGACTTAATTTGTTACTTAATTTCAACAGAATATATTTTTATTACTATTTAGTCAGTATATTAATTTCCATATAGTAATAATAAGACTTAATATTTTCATGTAACAGTCAGTGCAGATCTTTTTGGCGTAGTCTTTTGATCTTGTTTGACATTACATGCTGGAAGAGAATTTAATAGGCCAAGATCAGCAACACCGCTGTCTCGATTTTCTGAATTGCTATTCACTGACCTATAATAAAGAAAATAAATATTTTAGAAAACTTCAAAAGTATTCCTTCAAAATATTCAAAGCTTGAATGATTGAATAATATGTTATAATTAAAAATATGCATTATACAGCAAAAATTTCACCTATGAAATCAGATGTTTTTAAAACACGGACATTCGTATCATTAACTTTTACTTCAAATGAACATGCATATTATAATTTAATTTTAATTTTACTAATGACAATTCTGTCTGTTCTGATTCTATGAAAATTACAATTTATTAACTTAATTTACAAGTTTTGTAAAACTTTTTAACCAAAACCTACCATTTATTATTATGACTATGTCTATGACGTTCAAGTTCATTTTCAATTCGCAAATTTTCCATTTCATCCATTTCAGAAATTGACTCCCGAATGTCCTCAACAAATTTACAACGATCGTGATCATTTCGGGCATTGAATGTTATTAAAATACGGCCATCTATACGTTGTGTAAGCTTGATACCAAATTGATAATCTAAAATAATATGAATGTAATAATTAAGTAAAAATAAAAATATTTTCCTAGTCAAGATTTACTTACTTGGCATTTGAAAGAGAGAAACAGTTAATCCATTTAATGGATAGCTTTGGCGAAATGTATAAGTGACAGAATTTTTCTTTTTAGAAAGAATTTTGGTAATAACTAAAAGATCATTAAATAAAAATACTTCTCTTTGGTGAACACCGGGTCGTTCCTTTTTATAAATATCAATAACTTCATATAACCTACAATAGCAAACTAATCGTCGATGTGATAAAGCTAAGTTCTAAAAATAAAGTATTAAATATATTAAATGTAATTAATTTTATTTACGACACATTAATATATATAATATATCTGAAATTACCGGCTTTTTGCCAACAATGGTTAATTGAACTTTTAGAACTTGAGTTACATGATCAGAACCGGGTTTAAATTCATTTGCTTTTATACGTTCATAAATTCCAACCAAAATATCTCTATCGATATCACAACAATTGTCAACACCTTCATAAAATGTAAATATTAAAGATAAAATAGTTAAACAGTTTTAAAAGTCATTACCTCTGAGATTTTTTATAAAATCATTCATTTTCATTCTACGTTCTGGTTTCAAATTTGGTGTATGCAAATCGGTATTTAACATAATAATAGCAAAAGCCAATATAAATACGGTGTCTAAATTCCTCAACCTTGATACAACATCTTTGTTACATTGAGAATATCTATGACTAAAAACTTCAATAATTCTCTCAATTTTTTGGGCTTCACCTGGCATACGAAAAAAAGTTTGAAATTTTCGAAGTGCAACATCTACTTGCATCCCTGACAAATCAATTTCTTGAGCAAAATACCTAAGTAAAAATTAATAATAATATTACAGTTCAATGATAAAATAATTTTTTTTTTCATATAAATTTTTATTTATTTTAATTATATTACAAAATTAAATTAAATACTTACTCCAAGGTTGCAGCATTAAATGGATTTTGTAAATCTCCTAAAAATTCCCCAATTTTTTGTTTGCTTAAACCTTTACGAGATATTAAAAATCTTGCCACAGAATGAGGTAAGTTTTCTAAGAATCCTCTACAAACTAGATAAATAATTCCTTTTGATGGCTTTTTATTAAACAGATTGAGACCAATACGATATTGACGTTTTCTAATTACATCAGATATCTAAAATATATTGATATACATATTATTTAAAAATATATAATTTATTTAATTTTTTTAACAAATTATGAACCTGTGAATTTTTATTCCAAGATACTATTGAATTAGATGTAATCGAACCGTCAACAGAAGAGTTTGTTTGATTCAAAATATGTGTTTGACTTGAAATGCTACAATCACTTGAGTTGGAAGACTGGACACTTGATAAACTGCCACTATCTGGTAATTTATTCAGAGTACCTGTTGCAAAATTGTGTTGTTGTTCTCGTAATGAGCGAAAAGATATTGAAGAAGTTCGTTTTGGAACTTCTGGAGGAACTTTATTTTTAATATTTGATTGGTAACCAGAAGAATTTTCTACAAACATACAAGATGAAGAACTACTACTGCCATATTTATTACAATCAGAACTATAATTATGACTATTTTCGCATAAATATGACATCTGATGAACACCTTGACTAGATATATCTTCTTGGTAAAAAAATTGTTCAGATATTTCTGAATTCATAGGACTACTATTGTTTACTGTCATATCATAGCTATAATTATTATGTGTATATAAATGTGAACATGTTGATTCTAAGCCGCAATAATAATTTAAATCACATCGCCCTGATCGAGAACGTGGTAAAGAATTACATTTTGTTGGTGAATATCCTGATCGTTTTTCTCTTAACGACCCGGACCTTATACTCAACTGACTATCATGAGATCGTAAACTTTGGGTATCTTCTAACCGCTTACTAAGTCTTTTTTCTGCTTTTGCCATTGCAGTAATATGAGCAAATTTTTTTACTAACATATAATGTCGAAATGCACGTTGAATGACTAATGCCGATTTCCTTGCTTGATCACCTCCATATTTTCTTTCTAATAATTCAATTTTTTTTTCAATCAAGTCTTGTGATAGCTCATACCTTTAAGCACAAGGAAATAATATATTTACTTAATATGTAATTATATTTAAAATAATTATTATTATATTTGAAAGTATATGAACTTACGACGCCGACGTATGAAATGGCTCTGCTTGAATCATATTATTTTTAGATATTGCACCAGTCCAACGATTAAATTGTTCACATTGGTTTAAAAAATGCCTACTATTACGTTTGTCATATTTTAACTCCCTGAAAAACAATATATATGTATATTTAATATATAAATGTGAATACTTCAGGAAATGGTTATTTACAAACACATTTTCTAACAATATAGTTTTGTATGTATCATTAAATACATGTTTTTTATGTATACTTATAATAAATTCTTCAGTTATTTTGTAATTTAAAAAATTGCACCAAATGAAAAGTAATGTTACATTATTGTATATTAAATTTAATGATAAATTATAACATTGAAAAACAGAGTAGTCACAGCAGTCAAACACATACCACTCACTTTGAAGGTGGAACTTTAAACGGTTCTGAAAAGTCTATTTGCAATCAAAAACATGGATTTTTCCGAAAAATAGAACATTATTAGTTCAAGCCTTGTAAATTTTAACTAATTCATTCAAAAACTAGATATTCCATAAACAATAAATGTGTATTAATAAACAGACATATTTACTATACTTGCTTGCATACAATGTAAATTAAGAAATATATATTTTTTAATAGGTACAAACTTGTCTTTTGCATATCGAACATAACAACACATAAAAATAATTATGAAACTTGGTAACTTATTGTGTAATTATTTATTAATGTAATACTAATGAATAACAATCATGTTTCGGAATAATATTTTACAATGAAGCTGAGACTAAAGAGATATGGAAGTATAGAATGAGACTATCAAAATATCATATATATATATATATATTAATTTAACATTAATTATTCATTGATTAGTCATGGTTTTAAATGATTTATATAGATACTATGAATCAATTAGGTCTGTAATCAGATATAGATTAACTATGCAAATAAGCAATATTACATTAATAACATCAATAACATTTTATTATATACTAAAGTTAAAACTGAAGGAATACACAAAACCCAATTATGTAATTTAGAATTAAATTGATTTGAGATAATCACGTTGTAATACCAGAATTGATAAACGCTTGATTCTAATAGTTAACAGTTCAACAGCTTGACGTTTAAATGTTGTCATAGTGTATGTACGTATCCGTTTACCTGGAATTATCATTAGCCATCATTCGCTGATCGTAGAGTTCCATGTCGAACTTGAGACGACCCACTTCGCTGAGTAGCATGTCCCGTTCGTTCATTACCAGGTTCAGCTGGGCTCTCAGATCGTTGATCTCTTGGCACTGTTGATTGATGATTTCCAAGCTCTCTTCCAACGGAATGCCAACGTTGTACGCACCGTGGCCGCTGTGCGCTTGGCGGCAGCCCAATCCATTGGTGACGGGCTTTGGCAATCGCTTGCTATCTTCGCACATGTCCCAGCGTCACGCCGTGTCACATAATAGCACTACCGCGGTGCGTACGCGCGCTGCGGCGAGTAGACGCGTCGTCGTAGGTCAAACGGCCGGACGCGATGCGAATAAGTCGCAAGAACCGTACGCGCTAGGTACGTTTGGAAACGGCGAAAAATGGCCGTACCCGTGATCCACGCTCACCCGGGCGACGACGCGAAACGCCACATATGGTCGTCGACGACTTCGAGCTACCCGAACACAACACTGACGGGTCAGCTTCAATGATGTGTGTCCCGTTGATAACAGACCGATATCGGTCTAAACATAATATTATTATTATTATTATTATTATGGCGCAACAATCAGGAATATCGAACACACGAAGACGGTGCCGTACGTCAACAACAACTACAGCATAATAATTACTTACTAAACATTAATATATTTAAAATGACATTAAAAACTAAATAAGTAAACACATAAATATTACTGCAAATGTTGCGACAACAACCAGACGGACGCCGTTATCTGGTGTGTTGCCCACTCGCTGGGAGGGATCATCGAGGATGGTCAACGCGCGGTATACGGTAACCTTGATATTATAACACGATCTAGCCTCCCGTCTCCAAACAATTCGCCAATAACACGCGCACGGTCGCAACAGCGATATAATCCATAACGTGGTCCGACACCTCCACCCGTACAACACCTCCATCCGATTCTGTGTCCCGCCTGTGGCACAGAACTTGTACAAGTCGTCCACCTATCCATATAGGGACATCTGATACCGGCGTTCGTAACGTATTATTATGCATAAGGCGTGTGTATTATGTCTCATGTGTGTACAGTATTTTATTTAATATAATAATATGATATTATATTATTATTTGTTGTTCCCATTCGTACCTATTTCGTGGCACAAATATTAACTTGTCTGCCAAAGTGAAAACGACAGCCGAAAGAACGATTAAAATAATATTTAACAAAATGATAAATTAAGTAATTACGCACAATGCGGCAATATCGTAGTTATTGCGAATTATTATCATCTACGGTGTAAAGACAAAAATTAGAATAAAATATTAATCGAAATTGTCTTAATTGTTGTCCACAGCGCATCGTCCCGTTTGAACCATTATAGTTGCACTGCCACCACTGGACATTTATTTTGATAATAGACAAATTAATAATTTTGTATACTATTTGTATTTGGTATAGATATAAACCTAGTACTTACCTATACAGGTTATATTTGTATACAGTGGTGTGGTGATGGTAAACTTCTGATTTTCTAGAGACAAGTCACAAATTTCTCGATTCACCATACATTTTTATACAACAATCATGTAGTATTAAATCAATAGGAGACGTAATTATCATTGTGTTATTTTTCCCATATAAGTACTTTGATAATAAAATATGCACAAATACAACTATATATTTCATCCTAATATACCAAATTAACACACAGATCTAAGAATTCACTCGTCACACTTTGAAAAACTATATCACAAATATCGTCACACCACTGGATCGAATTGTAGCATTTAATTTATGATTTATATTTTTCAGGAAACAAAATTTTAGAAACAAATTTTGTATTTTTTCACGTATTGTATTAAAGTACCTACATATTAATTACTAATTATAATTAATAATATATTCGACCGACTTTGAGAATCACTGAGATTATTTGGCGGTTTCGGCTTGTGAACTTTACACTTTAGCCTCTACAGCTGGTATCAATGTTGTAAAGTATTTGAGTATTTGAATATTTGTTTTAGTATCAAATTTTATTTTAAATCATTTTATGATAAGTATTATTTTTTTAGTATTTAATACAAATTATATTAAATACTTCTTTTTAAATCAATTTTTATATTTTTTTGTAAGCAAATAATAAATTATAGTTACAAATAATAGATGTATTATATAGATCGCAGATTTAATGTAGATGCTGTATCCTATATGAGAAATATATATACGTATATTTAATATTATTAATAATTATTAATGTTGATTATTTTTTCATCGTTACTCGTTTGTCAATAATACTAACTAAAAAAAAGACATAAATAATAATAATGTCCGCCTTATACTCTAATATGACAAACACTTTGAAAAAATTATGTTTGGAAATGTAATAAAGATATATTAATATAAAATAGACTTTATTTTTACCAATTGTTACCAGGGTACACTGCGAGGAAGCGTAAACTCATTTCAAATATGTACCTATATTAAAAATAATTAAGCAAATTATGTTTTTGAAATAATGAAATGTAATTATGATATTAGATATAAGTATTAATATAAAATACCATTTTTTAACATTCAAATTTTTTTTTATAGGTATAGAGATATTCGAAAAATATTTTAAAAACTTTTTTAATTTATTTAATTATTACTTTAATACATTTGATTTAAAATTATTTGCTAAGTATTTAAATAATATTTAAAATACTATTCAAAAGTATTTTTTACTACACTGGCTAGTATATGCACATTCAAGGCTTCATACAAGTTCCACATAGCTGAAACTAATCGTGAAAGCCTTTGACTACTAGACGACTACGACATTTTCGACCGATATTAAAATCATCAACTAACTTATTACTTCAATAGGTACCTGCAGTAAATTCAATGGGTGAATTTCCCGATAAAATATCAAATGCATCGCCAAGATCTAGTATTGAAACAAAATCGTATGTCATAAAATACATTTATAGAAAATTCGTATTCATATTTGTATTTAAAAATGAATTAAGTTTTTAAAAGTATATATCGAAAGTTTTGAGATAAGTGAAAGTAACAGCTGAATTATCTTACATTAGTAAATGCATTTTTATCTCTGTAATATAAGGAAGTTCGAAATCACAAACCACCAAGTATAGATTTAAATCAAGCTTCAGTTTTTTTAACCTATTAAATATTTGATATGAACTAAAACTTTTATTTGAATGTAATGCATATATTATTGGATTTACACCACATAATAATACTTCCGCTAAAATTATATAATTTACTTGAGCAAATAACGTTGGAACAACTTTAAAAGTATTATCACAATACCAAGTGTATATGGAAAGGACCAGCCATTATAATAGTGTTTCAGACACACATTGACACAATAACAAAGAAAACAAAAAGGAACAATAAAGATTAAAAATATTCACGATCGAGATTATAAAAAATTACGGTGTTTTCTATAGGCAACTTAATTTGATAACTATGGTGTAAGTTGGGTAGCTTTTCTCAGGGGCACCTTTTTCTCTAATCGTTTTTATTAATAATCGCGCGAATTTTCGAGATTGGTAATTGTTTGACACTGTGGCAGGATACTTGTGCAATGGCGACACAATTGTACAACAACCTACCTAGCTTGGTAGATAGTAGGTTTGCACTATAAAGAACTTTAAACAAAACAATAACAATAAAAATTAAGGTAGATGGTAACAAATGTTGCTATTGTGGTAAAATTCGACGACCTGGACGGCCACAATACAACTATGGTGATCCACTGGACTTCCATATTTTTCACTGGCACCAATGCACCACTACTCTGTCGATTGATAGCCATTGATAACCAGATAATGACCGACAACATTTGAGTAGTTGTTGATGGGCTTGAGAGAGGAAATACATATTTAAAAAGAGATAATATAGTTTTGTTTTACTCTCCAAAAACGAAGGCGATGCTGACGATATACTCGATAATTTATTTTATAAAAATATGCTATTAATATGTATTTTTATTTACAACCACGTGCCACCAAGAATTCAATACTTATATTTATATATATATACAGTGGCGTTATTTCAGTTTTTACTAGACTAAGGCACACCCACCGATTTGTCTAGAGTTTATAAATAATAGAGAGGGGGGTAATTTTTTTTACAAATATTTGATTGAAAATGGCCATTTTTTAAAGAATCGTGATTACGAAAATTTACGATTTAATGTTACACTCATGTCTTAAGCCGGGTTCCCTCGATTCGTGTATTTGACGAATATATACCGTGTACCCACTACTTACATGAATTAAATAATAAATGTATACTTGCAATGAACTAGGTACACTTAAGACATAATACTTAGACAAATTCTTTAAATTATTCTGCGACTAAATCAAGATTCGAGAAAAGAAAATTAATTTCGGTAATATAATTTTCTTTGACGCGTGTCACTTTTACCAACAATCCATGAGAAGGTGGCAAATAACAAATAGAAAGTACAGAATACCAAATATTAATACAATTATATACGAATACTCCATTTCTATTACTTGACGAGTATCCGTGTAAAGCGAATATTCGGCAAATACACAAATCGTGGCTTAAAAAGTGATTAAGAAATAATTTAATATTTTAATACCTGTAATGAGTAAACCAAATTTCAATGCATTAAGATGTCATTTACATAAACAATATTGTTAATCATTAATTTGTTATAAAGACTTTGTAAAAACCAAATATAGTATTATATATTCAGTATACTATACATTTTTTTCATATTGTTTGTGTTAGTTTGTTGATTTGTTCCATATATGAGATTGGTTCACGATATAGATTCATAGATTGCTTACATCGTGAATTAATATGTGGCTATATACTATTTATATTTGCGTTTTTACCGAAAATAATATTATTGAATCATGTTTATGAGTTTTATTTTGTAACAATTATTTCTTAAAATTATTACATCTTGTAATAATTATCAGATATTTATAAATATATTTTTAAAATTTGCTCAAAAATTTGTCTACATCATGCTTGCCTACTAAAAATGTTGCTAAATAAGAGACTACAGCAAAATTATGAATCGCCCTTTCCTCCACCCCCCCCCCACACACACACAGCAAAAATTACGCTATTGTATATATATAATATAAAAAACTATAATTAAACAATTTTCGATTAATCACAGAAAATAAAAAGAGCATATTAAATGTTAAATGTTATGTGTTGCTTCAATTATAGTTGACCAGCGACAATTAAACAAAATATAATGTTGGAACATACAATATATTTTTGATTTGAGTGTCACAAACTATATTTCAAAGTATATAAAAATGATGTAGATTCTACTTTGTTAAACAAACTAGTACAATTTAGAGAATTCTGGAGATTTTGTCAACCGTCTTTTGATCCAACTGATATTATCAAATTATTTGACTGGTTTGGAAATCAGTCACTCGAAGAAGTATTTCCTTATATATTTACATCTTTAAAAATATATTTAACGATTCCTATGGCTAATTATTCTGCTGAGAGAGCTTTTTATAGAACAATTCAAACTCAAAAAAATATAGACATACAAATTATTTTATATTTTAAGAATGATTTGTTAAAATCAATAGACTTAAATAAAGTACAAAAAGAGTTGAATTTAAGTAAAACAAGAAAAAACAATTATCTGATAAAATAGTTTTTGTTTAATTACGAGTATTAAATCTTTTTTACCCTTATTTTTCTAACTTTATAAAGCATGGTTCGTCAAAAGGGCCCATATGAAATTTCAGCCTCGGGGCTTAATATATTTATACGAGTATATATATTTATATATAGATAATAGATTATAAACTTTTGGACAACAAGTTGAAATTGTATAGGTACAAATACTTGACCTACCTACCAGCTACCAGACTTTTTCGAATATATAATGTATCATAGGCATAATCAAATGTGTACAAGGTATGTGGCTGCATATCCTAAAGCCTAAACACTCAAGAAAATTAAAGTAAATATTTTGGGAAATTTAAAATAGTACATCCACCCTTTCAAAAAATATAATTTTGTATACTCTGACCTCCAAATGTGGCTACGCCTATGGTCCATAGTATAAAGTAAAAGAAATGTTATTTTCAAATTATATATTATTATAATAATAGAAAAAAATTAATTTCACGAAATATAAGGTGTTTGAATAAATACGCTTCAAAAATGATTTATATATAATATACTTATGTTTATACAAGATGCTAAGACGGCTGGATCCTATATATATTTACAACACATACAACAATTATAATATAATACCTACTTAATACAAATAAAGATTTTTTAATACTGTAATTTCTATATAAAAATTCGACATCAGGGAGGGAGCTTAGAAAATCGAATTTTTAGATTTTTGTCAACTATAACCAACACCAAGAACAAAAAAAAAAAACACCGCTAATCAAAACCCAAAACTATAATAGTGATGATCTAAACCGAAACCGCTTTTTACAGTAGTTGTTAGTTAATTGTTTTTTCAAAATTAGAATACAAATTATTTAATTTATTATTATTTCTACTTCTGTCAATCTGTCTTATATAATAATTAAGAAGTCGCCCACCAAATTAGCATAATATGTTATACGTAGTAGAAAATTATACCTATTTCGTAGCATTTGTATTTTCATAACGTCAATTATATAAACAAAGTTATTAATATGTAAAGATACAGATACGATTTAAAACTAATAATCATTCTAAATAATATTAAAATTGTTAAATAATTTTATTTTTAAGTGTCAATAATTAATTCTCAAAATAGAATATAATATAATATCATTAATTATGTACCTATTGTTCTATTCCATGTTATATTGGAAATACTTTGCCGCATAATAATAGTACTATAATAGTTTATTCTATAATCAATGATAGTATTTATTTGCCTAATGAATACAGTCTGGTATTATTTGATTATTAAATTTTCTATTTTTACATGCTAGTCTCATAACATAATTTATTATTAAAATAATTAGTTGTTGACTTTGTTTTTCCTTGCAAATGTTAATTGTGGCTAATGAGCTAAATAATAATTTTCGAATATCAAATATAGGTACTAATATAATTTAAAGTTTTAATTATAGTGTTTACTATAATATGTACTACACATATGTACATTTATATTCAATGTATATTTTTTTATCTATGCCTATACCCAGAACCCATAAGCGACTAGCTACCGTTGTCTGGCCGCGACGATTGATCGGATGAGCTGGTTTCCTAAATGCCGCCACAATCTAAAACATTTATATACATTAATATTTCAATATTTGACACGTATGATATATGTGTATTGTTATAAACTAAATAATAGGTTCGTATCTATAAACATGTTAATTAGTTTTAATGACAAATTAATAATACATTATTGTATAACTATTAAATTTAAATCAAAGGTTTTAATTGTTATTTTTATTGTTAACTTTTCGGTCATTATGTAATTGTATTTAAATGAACGATAATTTGAATAAATGTTGATAAAAATGTTAGCACAAAAAAAAAATGATTGAACCAATAGATTATCTTATTATTAATCTATTTGTACATAGAACCCATCTATCTATACTCTGTAGTAAAAAAAAATATCAATCAATCCAATTTTCACCTACACATAGGCGTGCACAGTTTCAGGTCAGGTTTAGCAAATAAAAATGCCGGCCCATTCTTCTTTTTCAACTGCATACAGATAATTTTTTTACTTAAATACAGTAGTGTTCCCGTATACTCTCAAAAGTTTCAAGCAATTTGCATAGCGAAAAAAAAATATGTACTCGTATTTCTTAGATTTTTTTGTAATTGCGAATTAATGTAACACTATTATATTTATTTATAATGTTTGGTGACATGTACCTGTAATGTTATTAACATTGAACGAAATTAATATTCCCTATCTCCGGCGGGAATATTATAAACAAAATAATATATAAATTAAATATTATTTTGTTGTTATTGAACAACCCCCATAACTCTTCTCTATTGTATTTGTATATTATGACACTCATTAACTCATTATGCTCTCATAGAAATTAATGGGAACATCTCTGCTTATATATTATTTTAAAAATATACCTACTTAAATTAATAATTATTCCACTACTATTTCTATATAATGTGCTACCTATATTTTAACTTCGTAATTGAATACAATTTTTGGATAACCATTAACCAACTTCGATATTTTATATTAAAACATTATACAGTAACCCAGTTTGGACCTTTTCATCTTTTTCAAATCTACTCAAGCCGTTCGTGCACGCCTATGATTATATTTAAGAACATTTATAATCTAAATAAAAATGTTTTTACCAAAAAGTATAATATAGTATAAAAGTATAGTATATATTTTTATATATCTGCGATTTTGGGTAGAAATAAAGGTCCGATTACCACAAAATGGAATGCTTTCGGTAGAAATTGGAATGTAGTTGATACTTTATTTAGCTCATTTTTTGAACTTCTCAAAAGTTTTTCCTTGAGAGAAGAAAAATTACCAAAAAAATTACAAAAATACGGTAAAATTCACGGAAATTGTAGTTTTGACGAAATTGATTTTAGATTTTTATGATAATCAAAGCAGTTTTTAACGTATTACGTAGGGAATGGAAATTCGTTGAAGTTTGGTAAAATCTTGGAACGGTGTTTTGGAAAGGACAAAAGAGGAACTTCTGGAATCGACCTTCTCGCTTATTTTAAATATTCATTAATCTAACTCATTGCCGGATTAAGAGTAAAGACGTCAAGGCCAAAATAAAATTAACGATGATCATTTATTTTGTACCCTCCCACTACTCACAGAATTTATGAACAATTTAAATTTAGGTCATTTTTCAAATTTGTTATTTTACTTTTAAATATTATTAGTAAGGTTAATAAATAACAATCAAACTAAAGTTTAATCCTTCATGAGGCTTTAAATGATTTTTGATATACCTTCCTATGTCAAATAATTTTTGTCTTTTATTTATCATGTTTTGTATTTTGTTTTACTATGTAAGTTAATTACCTATTAATATACAAATAAGCAATACTTATTATGCATATCGTACATGGTAAATCGCATGTAAATACATTTCTGTGTATCAGTGTAATACAAATACAAAATTTTACACTTTGAAAAATTATTTGACATTTATAAAAACATATACCTATATAGGTAGGTATATATTTTTTTGTTATCGCCAATTTTAATAAAATTTAAATATAATTGATCATTGTCTATACTTAATATTAAAAATATTCACTTGGGCCAATTGCCTCCTTTATTCCCCCCATAAACGTGACCCTGAACTTTTTAACCCTTATTAGAGGTATATACTTTTTAAATACTTTTTTATAGATAATTTAAGTATAGATCCTTAGTACCTAAATTATTAAATATTTTTTAAAAAAAAAGTACCCACCGGCCACCATTGATTAAAATACCTAGAATAACCAATGATTATAGTATAGCCGAGTTTTTATCATTCCAGATAATTATATTACAAACAAATATCCCTTTCCCTATCCCTTTTCCCCTATATACTATCAAATATATAGGTACCAAGCATAAAAAATATCTTCTTCGCCTCACACTTAGATGGGATAAAGATAGATAAGTTAAACGATTTTCACAACTGTTAATTAAAAACAAACATTTCTAGAGTACATTTTTAATATTTCGTAATTTCAAGTTTTTAAATTTTTGATTTTATTTATGATAGATATAGAGTATAAAGATCAAACTATTACACAATTAAACAAACAAATTAAATTACAATTGTTAAAGTAATATATATATATATTGTTTTTTAATTAACGTGATTATATACGTATTTAATTGTATATTTAACAAATGGCATACTGCCATAAGAAAATATTATTAAAAAAATTCAATGTTAACATATTAAAACATAATTTATATTTTATACAATTAAAAATATTTATTTTAATTTTTTAGCATCATGGTAAAATTATAATATAATTAGAGGTGTTTACCATTGATAAGACTAGGTACTAAATAAAATAACTTAATTGATATATTGTTAATGAAAATGTCATACTTATATGCTTTTAACAAATTAAAATATCAACTTATTACAAAAATATTATATATTGTGACTTCAGTGAAGTAAGTAGTCAAAATATTGGTGAAAGTATAACTGCGAGTCCTGTAATATCTCAATAATGTTCACGGGTATCAGGTATGAATAATCATTAAATGGTCAACAACAGTTTTAAATTTGTTTTCTTTCAAAATTATAAACGGTTTTCATAAATTGATCACGATGTAGTTAACTGTGCAAGTTAAAAACCAAAGTAAGGATTTTTTACTTTTTATTTTTAAGTACCTAAATCAAAATAAAATTACAATATTTATTATTACTAGATATTCGAACCTGGTAAAATATTATATTAGTAAACCTGTAGTTGAAAATACTTATTAAAATATATATTTTAGGCCCTACTCCCTAGTGTTTCAATATTTTCAAATTATAATTATGAACTTTTATGTTATTAATTATTTAAATATTTTGTCATTATGCAAATCCGAATATTGGAACCGCCATGGCACTTAGGGGAATATGGTTTTTAAACAGACTTTAGAACCAAATAGGTAATCGTAGTGAAAAGGGATTAGATTTTAGGCGTAACTAGAGGGGGGGAACTTAAGTGGGGTCTTAACCTTCAAAAATTAATTTTAGCCCCCCGTCATATTCCTAGTTATTAATATTTTGGAATATTTTTTTTTCTAAAAAAAACTTAGCTATGGTACCAAATTGATTTTCTAAGTTATCTATCATAGCAATTAAAAGAGATTTGTCAAAATTTGAAGTTCTAAACAAAGATTACATTTTAAATCAATTTTCCAATACTGATCGGAGGCTTATTTTAAAAAATTCCTTTAACTTTCAATTGTATTTTAAGAAATTTAACTTGTATTTAAAATAATACTTAATAATATGTTTATATAATATTTTGATGTTTTCCACTTTTTTTATTATTTGTTTTATATATTGTCACACACAGTGTATAATAATAAAATAATATTACTTAAAACGATAGGTTGGGGGTGGGGGGCAGAGCGTCCACATTTTTTTCTTATTTCAAATTTGTTAGTGCTGAAGCCCTCACTTGCTTTAAGGTCTAGTTACGCCTATGGATTAGATGTGTCCTGTACGTTTGAAAACCAAATACGTTTTCCGTAACGGAATTTCCTGTATATTCGACCTTGAATAAAGTTCCGATTAGAAATCTTATAGCGTTTCATTATTAGTCGCATATATAGATTAATGCGCATTCTGAGGTTTAAATTAATTGTTTTACAATTTTAAACATTTCAGAAAATGCAAATAATTTTTATAATTTCATATGTTTAATCATTATATTAGTAAGTTATTGCCTTATTGGATAATCAAATTTTAAAATAAATTATTTCTATTCAAATTCATTTGAAAATTTAGGATTTCGTTTTTGAATAAGTAAGTTTGCAACACTTTGAATGGGTTAAAAATCCAAATCAAATAACATTTTACATATAGCTTACCTACCTATTCGTATAGTGTGTGTATCTAAAGATAGATTATACATAAAATCGAAATTACATATACCTATATAATATTATAATAGTGGGGAAGTACTGAAGTAAGTATATGTAAAATAAAATTATGCAAATATTATATATAACTTTTACTTACTTTTTTGCAAAAGAAACACAAATTTAAAGTTTCTATTTCTTTTTATAATTTATTAACATTGAAAATACAGAGTAACATACATTTATAGACTGCGAATAAAAAACGAAAATCTGTAGTATTATATAGTTTTTGAATATAGATCATATTTATCATTCATGGGTGTAATTTGAATTAATTAACTATGGGACTATAATACGAGT
>CM023361.1:6566414-6639775 GCA_013282895.1 Eriosoma lanigerum
TGTATATGAATCAGTTATTTTAAAAACAATAAAAGTCACAACTTTTTACAAACCAATAAAATCATTTGTCAAACTTATAACTTATTAATAAATGTTTGAGGGACGATCCGCAAAATGTAATAGGTAAACCTACACATCAAAGTTTTACCTTTTCATTAAATTACATACAATTATCATATAATATTTCGGACTTAAGTTGTTAGGTGTACCTATATATTGGAGGAAATAACAATATAATAATATAAAATGTTTATTATTTGTATATAATAATTATATATTAAATTAGATCAATAGGTAGGTATATAAAATTAATAGGAATCAAATTTTTATTTAAATTATGAAACTACCAATTAATGGATAAAAAAGTGAATGACTTGTTATTTTTTATTTTTATTGTGATTTTAAAATTTGGTATTATATGTTATATACCTAAACTAAAAGTTAATCAGACAAATATAATATTTAAAGTGAATATAATACGTGTAATAGGTAATTATAAAATAATAATATAAAATAATTATATAAAATTATATATTATAATTTGATAAAAAGTTATTTTTACAAAATTAATTAATAAGGTGTTATAAGTATATTATTTTTTAAATAACTGTTCATTTGTTAAAACTTAAAATTAATTTTCGTCATTCAAATTAGTTTTATTTGATCAATTAGCGTGAATTTAACTATTAAACATTTATTTACTATAGGTAAATCCCAAAAAAGTAAAAACAAACTAAATTGCTTACATTATAATGTGACTATGTGAGATGTGACAACTGGAAAGTACTGACATGTAAAACTAAAATAAAATATTTCAAAATAAAAAAAAAATGTTTTTTTATTTTTATTTTAATATATATATATACGAATATACAATATACATATATAAGAATATAATATGTTTATTAATTTTAAAGTATATATTCTATATACTATTTTACTAATATACTATGTAAACATCTGAATAAATTATAACTATTACTTTAATTTATTAAATGTATTTATTATGTTTGTGCATATTTTTATATTTTAGATTCTGAGCGAAGCGAAGAATATATTGGTTTTACAAAGATGTTTTTTTTTTTATGTATGAAGACACATTTTCGGTTTTGGAATGGATTGGTTAATTATTTGGCCCAGTATGGAACTTTGAACTTTTTTCCAAAAATGCTTAATATTTCCGGCAATTTTTGATTTATCGCTTTGAAAATTTTGTCGAAGTATAATCATATACTACTTAATCTTTTTACAAAATATTTTGAAAATCGTGACTGAAAATTTATTTTTTTTTATAGGCTTTTAAATTCTCGAAATCGGAAAAATAACGGTTTCATTATTTTAATTTTTTTAATTTCGTGATAACTATTTGAGTATTGATCATAAGGACATGAAACTTTTTTTGAGTGTCAACATAAGTGTTTTATATAATAGAAAAAATTTTTGAAACGATTGATTTTATCAGAGTCTAATCATATACAACTTAATCTTTTTACAAAATATTTTCAAAATCGTTGCAACTTTATTTCTAAAATTTGAATAATTTTAACAGAAATGAATATTATGATATTTTTTTTTATATATGAAGACACTTTTTCGGGTAGAAATAATGGTCCGATTACCATAAGTAGGTTATGTTTTCGGTAGAAAATTGCATCTTGTTGGTACTTTATTTAGCTCATTTTTCGAAATTCTCAAAAGTTTTTCCTTGGGAGGGGAAAAACTACCAAAATAAGGCGGAAAATCGGCAAAATTACGGTTTCTGTTATTTTAAATTTTAGATTCTGAGCGGAGCAAGGAATTTATTAATTCTACAAAGATGTGTTTTTTTTTTTTTTATATATATATGAATTGAATTTTTGGATAGAAAAAATGGTCCGATTGTAACGCATAGCATATGCTTCGCTTGCAAATGTTGTCTACTTGGTACTTTATTAAGCTCATTTTTTGAATATCCCAAAATGTATTCCTTAAGAAGCGAAAATTGGCAATTTTTTATACACTTTTTACTATATTTTTTTCTTCATGATTTTTTATTAAGTTTTAATAGTAGGGACTTGAAAATTTTTTTGAATACTAACATAGGTTATTTACAAGCGTAGTAAAATTTTGGAACGGAACAGTTAATTATTTGGAAAAATATAGAGCTTTGAACGTTTTCCTAAAAAAATTAATATTACCTACAATTTTGGGATTATCTGTTTGAAAATTTTATAGAAGTCCAATACTATATTACTTAATCTTTTTACTAAATATTTTGAAAATCTAACCAGGCAAATTTTTTTTATAAGCTTTTTATAATTTTTTTTCTGATCTATGAAAACATTTTTTCGGGTAAAAATAATGGTCCGATTATCACACAATGGGAACCTTTCTATACCAAATTTCATCTAGTTGGTACTTTATGAAGCTCATTTTTTGAATTTCTCTAAAGTTTTTTCTTTAGAAACGGAAAATCGGCAATTTCTATACGCTTTTTTTTGATATATGAAAACCTTTTTTTCAGGTAGAAATAATGATCTAATTACCACAAATAGCGTACTCTTTCTATAGCGAATTTCATATAGTTGATACTTTATTTAGCTCATTTATTAAATTTCCCAAAAGTTTTTCCTTGAAAAGCGGAAAATCGGCAATTTTTATAGGTTTTTTTCTGATGTATGAAAATATTTTTTCGAGTAGAAATAATGGTCCGATTACCACAAACAGGGTACCCTCTCTATAGCGATTTTAATCTAGTTGGTACTTTATTTAGCTCAATTTTTGAATTGCCCATAAGTTTTTCCTTGAAAAGGAATGATAACTCCTTGAATATTGATCGTAGGGATTTGAAATTTATTTTGCAAATTTACATATGTAATTTATATTCGTGGAAAAGTTTGAAATTATCAGTATACTATATTGCAATATATTTAAATACACTCAGAATCGTATTTTCTAATGCAATATTATTGTATTCAAATTTTAATAATTATAATGAACCACTAATTTCTCCGTGGACGGAAGGGACGAAGGAGGAACGTCCACAATCGGCCTTCCTACTTTTTTAATTTCGTGATATTGATAAACCTAATCATATACTACTTAATCTATTTACAAAATATATTAAAAATCGTGAGTGATAATTTTTATCATGAAATGATAATTCCTTGAATTTTGATCGTAGGAAATTGAAATTTATTTTGAATACTTACATTCGTAATTTACACACGTGGTAAAATTTTGGAATGGATTATTAGTATACCATATTGTAATATATTGAGTTTCGCTCAGAATCGTATTTTCTAATGCAATATCATTGCAATCAAATCTTAAGTATAATAAACCACTAATTTATCCGAGGACCGAAGGGACGAAGGAGGAACGTTCACAATCGACATCCCCACTTATCTTTACTTTTTTAAAATAAATTTAGATTTTACTTTTAGTACAATAAAACATAGTCATTTTCTATAGGAAATCTAACCTGATAGTTAATGTAATAAACTAATAACTATTATACCTATAGTTACTGCATAATTTAGTTTAAGTACCTTTATATGTAATTATGGTATGTGAGTAATTGTTTTATAATTATTATAAGTTTCGTATTTTATATTTACTTATATACAATACAATTATTATTATGTGTATATTAAACATTTTATTTTAAAGTGATACATACTTTACAAAACATTTCTAAATTTACAATTTTGGTGTTTGTAAACTTCAATTTCATTTGATTAGCATTATTCATTCTCATTGACAACAAAATCAATTTTTTACACTCTAAATTCATTTCAGTCCAATTAGTACTGTATAATGCAAATATAATTGAATCTTTCTAAATTAAACATTCAATATTAATTAGGTTTGTATAGATTTATTTATATTTATATTTGTTGACTCATAATTAATTTTTCGATAATTACTATTAATGATACATAGAAATACAATAAATTACAAGTTAATATTTTAACGTTATCAATCGATAGAAATATCTCGTGAATTGTAAAATTATTTGATCGATTGATAAATTTATATTTCATTCATTTTTTTATAAGAAATAAAGAAACTAGTTATTATATTATTATATGTCCACATAATAATAATTTAATATAATATAATATAATATATAAATATAAAATATAATGTATAATTTATTTATGTTATGTAGGAGCGTAGGTGACGACTAATGATTATTGTATAATATAAATATTATATTACCAATATTTCTTTTTCTAATATATTAAAATACATTTTTGAAATTATCTTAAAGAAAATATAAATACGAGTTACATATCGTAATAATATATCAAGTTCAAAATAATTATTCGATGAAAATTATAATTTACCTACTACAAAAATTGAACGAAAAAATGACTGATCAACATTGATAAGGTTACCTATAAGAGATACATTCAAATTTCAAATAGTAATTTATGAAAAGATTTTACAAAAAAATTATTCAAAACATGTATTAGTATTATTTTAGATGAACTTTGTTAAGCCATTTCACAATAATGTGTTAGAAATAATTAATAATATTACTTGACTGCAAAAAAAAAAAAAAAAAAAAAAAAAAACACAATGCATATAGGTACACGAAGTATACGTACTTTCTCATTTACAATTTCAAATAAAAGACAAGTCATATATAACTCAAAAATAAATATTGGCAGTAACAAAAATGTCTTCAAAAACATAATAGATGTTCCTAATTCACCTTCGGATAAACTCTAAAATAATAAAAATATACATTTTAATATTTTTTTGCTTTATATCTTAGAGACTATAATCTATGACATGAGTAAGTATATATTTTTGATCAGTGGCGTGCTCAGCTTCTTTGATAGGGAGGGGGGATATAAATTTCCTTGTGGGGGGCTTTGCCCTCACACCACCCACTATTAATGTTAAATTGTATTCACATTATTCTTTATAAACTTAAACAAATATATAAAATATAACTTAAATGTAAATAATTATTTTCATATAAAATCACTATGGATAAAATTATAAAATTGCAGTTGAAGAATTTTACATAGCCAAAAATGTGATGATGCAAAATATTATATTTTCTTTAAAATAAATTTATTTTTCTTTACGAGGATATAATTCTTCAACATTGTAATATCACAAAATATAACAAATATCAATATTGTTGTAGACCACAATACTTATCCCCAGATAAATACACAAATTGCCGCTGAAAAAGTTATTGAAGAATTCAAACATCTTATACAAGGTAAAAGAAAAATGGAGTTATAACAAAATTATATTAAATTTTATAAGTTAAAGTAAAAATAGTTTTTATTTAATAATATTATAAATACCTTTATAAAATTTTTTTTTTTTTTATTGTATCTTAAATATATAAATATTTTATCAAAATAAAGCACATTTTAGTTACTTGCATACACTGAAACAGAATCCTGCACGTGCGTATGATACAAAATATCAATATATAATATAAAAAAGTAATAATAATAATAATAATAAATTCAGGCAGTATTAATACTATAATAATAATTGCAAAATAATTAATAAAAAAAAGATCAAGGGGAAATATGACATCCTCATCCCTTCCCCCGTGAGCACACCACTGTTTGCATAATAATAACTAAATATTAAAGCTACCATGGAAATAATTTTCAAATTAGAAAGTATCAGTGGTGGATATTAGAGGCGGGGGCCACAGGAGCCTGCCCACTCAATTGATTTAATACTTAAGTTAATGAATTAAATTAAATTTTTAGAAAACTATAGGTTTTTATTATTATTATGTATTTAATATTATTTTGAAAGACTGTGCCCCCCCTCCCCCCAAAACAAAAACAAAATCCTAGATCCGCTGCTGAAAAGTATATAAACTATTAAATATTAGAAAAAATAAGAAAATAAATTAAAATATGATCTAATTTAATGACAAACCTTTTATTATTTTTATTAAATGTTAATGTACTAGGTGTTTTTAAAAATTGATATCAAATATTACCAATATTAAATTTTAACATTTTTCTATACTTAATACTTATACTTAGTTGAAAGCATTTGTAGTTATAGTTTAAAAATCGTTTAATAAATTATTTTTAAATATGTGTTAACTTTTATTGCTTTTACTTTTTATAAAAATAAAAAATAATTAGCTAACAAACAATTTTGTACATAGAATTGTAAAACTATTTGAATTTTTAAAAATCTATTGATAATATAAAAAATACAAATCATTTTGAAAATTACTTAAGATGTGATGTCAATATAATTAAATTAATCATACCACTGCAGTAATAAACCAGATTATTATTTGTGTTAACGAGGCTACAAATATTTGAATTAACATAATTGGCCGGAAAATTTGATAATATTCACTTAGAAGTCTGAAAAAAATTAAATTATAAACAAATAATGTGAATATTCCATATTTTATTTATTTATAATATTTTATACCTTTTCACTTACCCTATATCAGTAAAAATATTATATATCATCAAACTCAGTTTTCACGATATTTTATATAATATACTTACTTATATTTTTTCATAATATATAAAATATATAATTTAATGGAATATGTATATACCCTAAAGTGCCTAAGAACTGTACTTGGAATTAATCTATAAAGACATAATAAATTCAAATAAAGAAATTCGAAGCTAGGAATTAGTATACAACACGATACAATTATGGAATAAGTCTGGTTTATATAGTTATTATTCATTCCTATTTCCAATGAAAACGTGGAATAATTTTATTTAGGTACGTTTACTATAATAATTATAGTTATAATTATTATTCATCAAATACCAATCATATTTACAGCATTAATCACAATTATAACAATAAATTATGTAAGTAGATAAACCAATTTAAAACATATTCTATACTTACATATAATACAGTGGAGGTTAGGATAGTTGATATCCAACGGGAGGGTGAAATTAATACCACCCTTACCGTACTATTATACAAAAAATATTTTATTTCAAATAATATGTATGTATATCTGAGTATCTCTATGCTTCTTTATTGAATAATTGTTCAAATAAGATTTAAATTGATAAAATATATAAATATATCAAATTTGTCGCACGTCCTCTTAAAATGTGATACAACTGAAAATATTATTTTCCAGTTTATTATAGGATATCTCCATAATAATTCTACATTCTTATTATTCACCGATTGGTGGCACAAACGTCACTTTTGGTATTACAACATTTTATTGTTATTAAATTATACAGTATTATTTCCTCTTGTGTTAATGTTGTTGATGAAAATAATTTACGTGAAGATAATTATTTCCTTTAACGTCAGTATTATAAAGTCGTCAGTCGATAGAACTTACAAAAACATTTCAACTATTTCGATTTGTGTCGTTATTAATATATTAATTAAGACAGTGGTGCGTATACAGTCTGGTAGTTATGAGATTAAAATCCCCTCAAAATGTCCTTCATTCAACTTGGATTTAAAATCCAGCATACATTCATGCAATAAAACGCGGTTTCAGTGACGTAAATTTTGCAGTGTGCAAATATACTATTAAACTTTTTACCATATTACTTCATAGAATACTACTCTCTCTATTTCTATCTCTCGTTAAGAAATATTATGAGCACAACACCCCGAAAAAAATTCTGTGTGCTCAGTTAATACAAAGTAAATTAAATAGAAAAAATAAATAAAATTTAAAATCATAAATAGCCAAAAAAAAAAACGCTTGTTAAAAAAAAAATGGTGGATTAGTAAAAATAAAGAAATTCAAATTAACAATTTATAAAATATTGAAGATACATAGATAAAAAAAATCAAAGTATCCATATTGAGAATATCGAAAAACCCAATATAATTGATCAATTAATGAAGTTACAAAAAATATAACAAAATTATGTACCTATTTTTAAAATGACTTAATATTAAAAAATCATATTTTTTCCAGTTGTGTCACTTTTTAAGCAAAGATATGTACTGTGTCACTGCGATGTATAATTTAAAATATTTATATATAAAAATATAAAAAATATTGAATATAAAATAGTAAAATTATAGTTACATTAAAAGCATGTGTCTTTTTCTTTAATATTAATAATATATAAAAGTTGAGCCCAAGGGGGGCGATCCACCTATTAATCTCCCACCATCATATAACCACCACTAATGTAGTGATGTAGTATGTAGATAGTAATAACAACAACTACCTATTATTGGGACACCATGCTAAAGCCTTGGAGATTCAGAGGCTACACTAATAATTCATACGTCGTATCAACTAGGAAGTATTTTTATTGTTATTCTATATCTACAAATGCATCGTCAATTCAGGAAGAGTTATTGAGATACGAGTATTATTAAATAATATTTAATGATATTAATAATAATTTTATCATATGAGTTATATTTCTAATTATTAAACTTTAATGTCCAATGGGCTGTACAAGGTCATAATAGAAGGGTTCAGTGGATAAAAGTGATAACTTAAATTTTTTTCGAAATGTATTTTATTACACAAATAAACGTATTATAGTATAATAAAAAAGTTATAATATATAAAGTAGTCCTAGACTAATATTTTACTTCTTATAAGTTATTTGATATATTGAATATTAAAAAAGTTCCATAATTATTTAGTATTTAGATACAAAAGTAACGTTCCTCAACAATTTCAAAAATGTCAGTTAACACCTTTATCCACTGACCCCTTCAATAATAATATTATTCTTCTACCTCGTCTTACACTGCCAACTAAATGGGTTCGATCACACTAGTCCAACACCTACATAAATCTCGATAAGCTATACCTATTGTCCATTCACACCATCTATCTTCATATAACTCTCAATTATATCTATTCACCTTTTATTTGACCTTCCTCTCCCTTCTTACAATTTACATTAATTTCCATAAAAACTCTCACTGCTTCTAAATATTCTCCTAGTATAAAATCATAACATGTCCAAATCATTCTCTCTCATTTTCTTCACATGATTTTAAAATTAAAATGCATTATGCATATACCAAAAAATAATTTACGATATAATATTATAAAGTTATTCATCTATGATGAATGTTATTTGTTTGATTAAGTGAAATTTATTTAATTAAAAATAAATTACTCACTGTAATATTCTTTGATGGTCCGAAATAATCATTTTTAATTCTGCTTTAAATAAAACACTTTTTTTTTCTAGTTGTACTACATCAATGTTTTCTATAAATAAATAAATAGTTGTTATTATTATTATTTAGAACCCAAAATATTTTATCAATTAATTAATATGAATCAAGTAAAACATTAATTATATACAAGTGCAGTATAACAATATAATTAGATTTCTTTGATATAATATAAATACCTTTACCTATTTTCAAGGGTTAAATTTAGATTTAAATTGTGTAATATCTTCATAATTTATGGCAAAGCCAAAATCACATTGATTCATAATATGTATAGACTAATAAACCAGAACTTAATAAATATTTTATTATGACCTATACTCTATAGTTATAACTTTCAAACTCCGAACCCTCGTGTATTATTATCTATTGAAATATCAAAATTAGAATAAAATACCTGTAGTGAATTACATTGATTAGATTTCAATTCTAAAAAATAAAATTTCACCGAAGAACAGTGCAGTGGCATCCAAACTACTGTATAGCAATCGCTGTACATGATTTTGGATGAAGGTTACCTAATCAGATCTAGTGTAAGGTATTATTTAAATACTGTATAGTTACAAAATGAAAAATAAGAGATATTATATAAATAATAGGATATGATTTTAGAGATGAAAAAGTTATAGGTGTGTGGTATGAAAAGTTATAAAAAAGTCATATTGCCACACATAGAAAGTATAGTTTGGGAGCCACTGAGACAGTATAGAATGAAGATATGTATTGTAATTTGTATTAGGAATTATATGATTTGTTAGTATCCTCATCGTGTAAAGTATATAATTATTCATTGGCGGAAACAAGGGATGTCTAAGGGGAACTTAGCCCCACCAAAATGTTCAATAGCTCCAAATTTTTTTCGTGCCTAGTTTATTTATTTGTTTTTTAAATGTATAATAAAATAACATAGATATTAGGAATACTTATTACAAATTAAAATAAATACTTTTTTTTTATAATTTATTTTTATTTGTTGTCATAGACAGAACTGAGATAAATATTCTGGGGGGAATCTTTAAGCTCAATTCTTAAATTATTAAATCTTAAATCTAACAAAACTTTTACATGCTCATATTATATACATCAACATTTTGTTAAACAAATTAACTTAAAAAATTTAACATTTCCTGACATATTTATTTATGTTAATATTTTAAGATCCCATTTTAAGAGATCCCATGCTTATGTCTATGTATAATAATAATAATATGATAGGTTACGTTAAATTCAAAATATGACAGAAAAAGTCGAATTTATTTATTAAGTTAATTAATTAAGCAAAATATTGATGTATATAAATTATGTATATAATATATATGTTTGAAAATGTAAACGTTTTACGTAGATTCTAAGCAAAGCGATGAATGTATTGGTTTTACAAAGATTTTTTTTTTTTTTTATAAGTATGAAAACACTTTTTTGGGTAGAAATAATGGTCCGATTACCACGAATAGAATATGCTCTCGTTAGAAAATTGCGTCTAGTTAGTATTTTATTTGGCTCATTTTTCGAATTTCTCAACATTTTTTGTTTGGGAGAAAAAAAACTACCAAAAATAGCGAAAATCGGCAAAATTACGGTTTTGTTATTTTAAATTTTTTATTTCATAATAACTAATTAGGTTTTAATCATTGGGACTTGAAATTTTTTTTGAGTATTAACATAGATGTTCTAGAGATGAAAATTTAAAAATGATTGATTGATTTTCTCACTAAGTATAGAGCTTTGAAATTTTTTCCAAAAATGTTTAATATTTACATGCAATTCTGTGTTTGAACATTTTACAGAAACCTACTCAAATACTACTTAATCTATTTTAAAATTATTTTTAAAATCGTAGTTGCCATTTTTTTTTATAAGCTTCTAAAATTTTATATTTTTTGTATAATTGAATATTATGATATTTTTTAGATTCTGAGTAAAGCGAGGAATGTATTCGTTTTACAATGTTTTTATTTTTTTTTTTAAATCTGAAGATACTTTTTCGGGTAGAAATATTGGTCTGGTTACTTCAAATAGGATATGCTTTAGGTAGCAAATTGCATCTAGTTAGTACTTTATTTAGATCATTTTTGAAATTTCTCAAAAGTTTTTCTTTGCGAGAAGAAAAACTATCAAAATATGACGGGAAAACGTCAAAATTTACAGAAATCGTAATTTCCACCAAAGTCGACCTTCCCACTTTTGTTAAGATTTAAATATTGAACCTGTAACTCTCTCTAGAAAATTGGTCTCAGTTCCGCCTATATGCATTTAATATTATAACTTTTAATCACAAATGTGTTAAAAGTTATTTACCTACACTTAATACGCAAGCAAAAAAATATTGACAACACTAAAATACATATTGTTAAACTCTTAATAATTCTATCACGTTATTTTTATAGTTATGCGATTTTTGTTTTTTTCTCATTTTCTCCTAATCGTATTGCTGTAATATTTTTAAATAACAAATAGCAGTATCATATTTTAGAAGTAGAAAAACAAATTTACTGTACAATTCTGAACTAAAGTTATACGTACTAAAGTCAATGCGGTTGTCGTTATCTGCTGTGGATTCGTATCCCAACTTTCGGACGGCGTCGCTGATGATTTCCAGATAACACGCGAACGAAAAGCAGACCGTCGTCAACAGAGTGTCGAAAATAGAGGTAAAATACAAATAAAATATCAATAGCAAAATTTCGATCAGGTAAAACACGTAGAAGTATCTGTTGTACGTCACGTTGGACATGAAATAATGGAAATATAAAAGGCTGAGACGATACTCGCTGTACGGGTTAGGACTCGTTGTCTGATTCGCGTTGTTTAATAGAAGCGGTAAGACCGCCAAGAACACAAATGCCAACACCGCTATTACAACGTACACGTTCGAGATGAACACTGAGCGATTCCGCCAGCGTTTGAAAATATTCGAATCGTACCGCGAGTGCGACGACACGCACCGCGTGCTGGTCACCTCGTCGACAAGTCGCCGGATATCCGCTGCGTAGTACAAAACGTGAACTGTTTTGTACGCGCAAAACGTGCAGTTGGACAAAACACCCAGGGTGAATACGAACGTCATCACATCGTTATTGGACTGAAAGTACAAGTCAATCGGGACTATCGTCAATATTCCGCTCAAGAACACTAAGAAAAACGCGACAACCACGTGCCACTCATTGTACCCGAAAATCTTGCTGTTCTCTGGGTCCAAGATTTGGTACAGGCCAAAAATCTTGGCCAATTTTAAATTGAAAATGTTATCAGTTATTTTCGTCAAATCCATCATTAGATTACGATAATATTTTCTGTGTTTTCGTCTGCACCACGGAGCCACGCAGTCATAAAAAATCGCGTGTCACTGTAGCCGGATAATAAAAATTAATAAAAAACCATCAATTATAAAAATAATGATATTATTATGTTATGGGTATACCCTTGAGACTTTAATGAAACGAATTTAAAAGTTGGTTGCTAAACGTGTCCGAAAAGTCCGCTTTTAGAAAATCAAATATGGATATCAATAATTTTAAAATAATCAAGAAAGCTTCAAACTTCAACAATATTATTATTTCTCTTTTCACTTTCCATAACTTAACAATCTAGATTCCAATTCTCTAGTAATATTAACAAAAATCTACGCTTCATAAAATTAAAAAAAGTAATATTGTTTAATATTTTAAACAGTAGCATTCTAAAAACTGTTCGTAAAGAAAAATATTTTTTTGATTATTATTGTGAAAAACAGAAATTGGATTGAGTGTGTGATTTGTGACTTATTATGATGAGTTTCATTATAAATAAACTGCTATTTATCGCTAATGAAAATATTATATATTTTATTTTGAATTTCTTAAGGTTATTACTTTATTAGGAAGTTAGAAACGTTTTATTATATTTTAATATTTAAGGATATGTATATGTATATTTGTATTTTATTAATATTGTAATGTTGAGTACGTAATTTACTAATTTAAATTAAGTGTTATATAATAAAATGGAAAAATTTTATAAGTCGTAAAATTACGTAAAATAAAGTAAATTAAATATATATAACAAAAATTTAAGAAAATTATAATATAAAAGAGTTGACTAACAGTGACACAAAATAATAACGAAATAATAACTACATAAAATGTAACATACTACCTTAGACAATATCCGTTTTGTGAGGATACGACATGCATACTGACTATACATAGTGTTGCGCGTTCTATTTTTATGGATTTTTTTTTTTTTAATTTTTAATATGAAATAAACCGTACCTCTATAATTTTATAACACAATATATTTAAATGATCAAATCCTATACTTAAACTGCATTATTAGAGCCAATGATATTATTTTAAAATAAAACACACCTTTTAGTTCATGGTTTTTTTATCAATTCTGGGGACATTTTGTCTGGAATAATTTTAATGTGAAACGTCATATGGCTTCTTTAAAAGGGTCACCGGTATTAAAATTTAATTATTATATTACACACCGATAAATTTACACGTTGAAAAATGATTTACCAACGTGTAACGTTTTTGGTGACTATAGCAACGTATACTAACTATACCTATTTAATATTGCACTTCTATTATAGTGCAATATAGCAACTTAAATTTATAAATATTTTACTTTGAATAGTTAATACGGTATTTAAGATAATTACAAGTTATATAGGTAACAGCCTTGACACTAAACTGCGTTTTATTAAGAATACAATTTCGAATGAAGTATAATAAATTATAAAATTGTTAATAGTTTTTAATAGTTTAATTTTGTGACGTAGGAATCGTAGTTAATTTTTTATAGATAAATCAACACATGTTGTAATTTTTTGTCTATAAACTCTTTTTAATAAGGGTTAGAATTTAATAGTATAGGCATTATAACATGATGGTTTTCGGAAGAAATGTAGAATTACCAAAAAATGACTAAAAATCAAAACAAATTACTCAAAAGCCTACACACTACCTACATATAATAATTATTATACATTTATAATAATTAAAATGAAACTAAATTATTTTTATAAATAAATGTATTCATAATATTGTATGTCAATAGGTACATCATATATGAATGGTAAAAATGTATCATGCTGTTAACACATCCAATAACTCACAGGGCGTGTAGATTTCCATCTTTTGCACATTGTACAATATAGATTATAGATTATATAATTTAACCTTCCGATGTAAAATTGTATAACACATAAGTACAAAATTATTTGGAAAATTACTATTGTACAAAACCTATATATTGAATTGATATTTACTTATATTTTTCTTAATAACAATAATAACAAATTAATAGTTGCGATGCAAAAATTGAAACAATATTATTTCGTATATCTAAATTAGCGAATTGCAATATTCTATATTCTCTATTCATTTAAAATATTAAAGACAACTATAGAATAATTATATTTTAATAAATAAATATAGATAATTATAACAAATAAAAAAATTCACGCATGACATTACGAAACGAAATAAAAGAAGACTATAATTTATGTACGACAATTACATCACGTTTAAACTTATATTTTTTATACAAATATATCATGAATTAATATTTTTGTTAGGTAGATTAATCCATAAAACGTTTCAATAAATAAATAAAATCAAACCCATTAGCCATTTTTTATTATAGTTATTAGTAATAACTAATAAGTAATAACTTTATTACCTAATTAATTTCATTAACTCGTATGAAACATAATAATAATAATTTATCAGCGTATTTTCTTCGTTCGAACACAAATTAGTTTAAAAATAAATTGAAATTGTACAAAATATGCATATTATACAGAAGTCGTTCTCGTATTTTCCTGAAAAAATATATATTGAATTGGGAAAGATAACAATAATATTTCAATAATACTTCAATAATATTTTATTTCGTAACATCGTTGGTATTATATAAACTTATATATATGTACTTTATTGGTAATTTATGACAATGTTACACCAACACCAACAGTTAACTTGTATTTTATTAGAATAAAATTATTTTACATTATAGATTTAAAAATATTGCGAAATATTATTATTATATATATATTATGATAATGATTCAATGATTGTATACATAATACATACAAAAATCTTACGCATGGACCTAATGCCTATAAATAAAAATATAATTTAAGTTAATATAAGTTCAAAATAAATAATTTAAATCAATTTTATGGTATTTGCTATTGTTTTAAAAGTACAAAACAGTTTTGGAAGCAAATACCTATACCATAAGTTATTGATTGTTGACAATTAATAATGTGTAATATAATGCAAACAAGTGGTGCACGCATTTTGAAGGGATTTAAAAATCATAACACAATAATATTAAATATCTAGGGGATTTCAGGAAAACCAAAAAACTCAATATATATATTTATAAAACAATAGCACTTGATCAACTATCTTAAAAAACTATTTCAATTTAATTATTAGCAATTTTTATTCAATTTCCATAAAAGGTCGTCGCTATGGTGTCTAGCACTATCAAAACGTCCACACTAAAAATGTGCCGCCCCGAGCAACATTGAACATTTGCCCCCCTTCCCACAAATGCAGACCTGCTATAATATAAAAAAATATATATAGTATCTATAAACCTTGGGTATTAACAACAAAATAAATATTTATCCTGATGTTTATAAAATTATATTATAAAAACTAATAGTAAAAATTATAATTAATTAAATTGAAAATATTTTTACTATAGATATAATATTAATTATGGGAGGAGGATCTGGACCTGAAATCCCTCCGTAGCTACGCCACTGTATTATAACTCGACAACGCGTTGTATTGTATAGTACAGTTTGTATAATTATATCTTGGATAACGAAATTTAAAACGCAAACAAGTATTATAAGTACATCTTTGTAATAATAATAACACTAATCCTAATATAATATATAATATAATAATATGCGTAGGTATTCTGTAGTATAAAATTCGATGAAACAATGAGGAAAATAAAATGGTCATAATAAATCAAAATTAGTAGAAGGATACGTACTTGATACTACTTAGTACGTACTTTATTTAGCTAATTTTCTGAATTTTCCTTGAGAAGCGAAAAATTGGCAAAATTACGGTTTCCATTATTTTAAATTTTTTTATTTATTGATTATACTAATTGAGTTTTCATCGTAGGGACTTGAACATTTATTTAAGTTCTCATATAGATAATATTTACGTTTAGTAAAATTTTGGAATGGATTAGTTGATTTTCTGGCTAAATATAGAGCTTTTAATTTTTTCTAAAAATGTTTAATATTACCTGCAATTTTCAATTTAACGGTTTGAAATTTTTGTAGAAACCTAATCATATACTACTTAATCTATTTCCAAAATATATTAAAAATCGTGAGTGATAATTTTTATCATGAAATGATAATTCCTTGAATTTTGATCGTAGGAATTTTAAATTTATTTGAAATATATACATGTATAATTTACACTCGTAGTAAAATCTTGGAATGGATTATCAGTATAATATATTTTAATATATTGTGATTCGCTCAGAATTATATTTTCTAATGCAATATAATTGCATTCAAATCCTGAAATTTTTAATGAACCATTAATTTCTCCGAGGACCGAAAGGACGAAGGAGGAACATCCTAAATGTGACGTTATCTCTTTTTTTTTTTATTACTGATTAAGTTTTGATCGTAGGAAATTGTTTTAGTATAATTGTTTGGTATAGGTAATATTTACGTTTAGTAAAGTTTTGGAATGGATTAGTTGATTTTCTGGCTAAATATTGAGCTTTGAATTTTTCCAAAAATAATTAATATTACTTGCAATTTTTGGTTTAACGGTTTTAAATTATTAAAATATCATTATATTATAAATATGGTCAGAAGTCTGTTTCAATACTTGTGACATGACTTTTTGTTTTTAATATATGTAGATGTTTTATTTGAGGGAGAATCTCAATTGTGATAAAACTCATAAAATTAGATTTCCCAACGTTTTATTTTTTTCAAATAGATTATTATTTAGCTGTAACTCTGTAAGTGTGTAAATATAATAATATTTTATTGTCTTAAAAACAGTTCATTATAAACGTTTTATGACATAAATCAACTACTCTCCCCCCCGGGTAGTAAATGGCAATACTACCTAATTTTTTTTAAATCTTGACTTAGAGCTCTCTCTAAAATACGTCGACCCTCAGTTGGCCCGTCCTAGAATAAAATTCTAGCGCCGCTACTGCGTGGCATACAAATAGTTACGGGTTTTATCATTATAAATTATAATTTCGATATAATATATTATATTGATTGAAATAAACACTTATGTTTGACCTTGTTAATTGTGAACTTATTTGATACAGCCGATTTATAAATGTTTTCATTTCTTCCACACACGTGGGTCTGTACTCAATTATCGAATGTTCATAGTTTATGGCAGGTAGTAGTAAAAATATTATTAATTATTATTGGATATTCCGTATTATTCTATAACCAATTAGGTATATAAACATATATAGGTATACCGTATACATACAGCCAAATTGTGTTTCAATGCGTTATTATATACTACGGTGACGATATAATAATTGAGATAAGATAAAGTGTTTTTCTCCCCGAAACTAAATTTAATACCCAACACTGTTAAAACCATACTGTTCGTCATTTCGCTATTTCGTCTGCTGCGTGCGATTCAATCTCGCTATAATAACATAATCGCCAAAACTCTAAAACGTGGTTTTGAATCATTTAAGTCGCTGTACAGTAATTTTATAAAATATTGTAATAGTAAATTGCATTATCTTGTATATTATAATATTCATTATTTTTTTAAGATGGTAAGGACCAGAAAATCAGCAAACTACATCAGTAAGTTATATAATTACTTAACTAATATACATATTATAGAAGTATATACCTATAGACCTAATATAAAATACTACTAATAATATAAATTATAATTAATACAATTTATTTCGTTGCCATTGGACACGTTTAATTAAACGTTCTACATTACGATATTCTTCTTAATTTAAATTAAGATTAACATAACGAATTCGATTCCGAGTGGTCGTCATTTAAATTTTGATGTTCAAAGCGATTTTAAAACGACCTTGTGACTTAATATTTGTGAATACGAAAGTATAGCGGTGTATACCCATAAGCACATTTCCGAATTTTCGCCTGTAATATTTTATGCGTATACACTTACAATTTTATGTCGGGTTTACACTAGAGAGACAAAACAAAAAACGGAAACAAAACAGCAACATTGTACATTTTTAAAATTTGACGACAAATATGAAACAGTAACAAATTGTAAACATTCCTTTATACCAAAAAAACAAAAACATTTTGAAGATATTTAAGATAAATTTATTTATCAATTATCTTAAATACAATGTGTCGCGTACACATTCTGTTTACACCAAGTAGACAAGTGTTGCCGAAAACAAAAACAAAACATAAACCCTTTTGAAGTTTGCCGCCTCTCGAGCGCACACGAGAATGTCGCGGAATTGTTTTCATTTTTGTCGCCGATTTGTCAGAAAACAAAATGTTGCTGTTTTGTCGGTCTAGTGTAAACCCGGCGTTATATTATATCGTACAATAATAATATTATAGAAACCCATTATTCTAGTTATAGGGGTTTTCCTACCTCGACAATTATTATCATTGTGCCCGACAATAATAATTTATGACGAGGATAATAATATGTTGTGTGACGTGTGTATATAATTATATAAATATATTCAGGCGGACGCGAATTCGTAAACGTTGCAGCAAGCATTTTTGCGAATGTGTATTTGTGTGGTGTACTGGTTTGTACGCGTTTTATAATACATATTTAATATTATAATTAATTATTTATAAAATATTCAATTAAAACATATCGATTATTATTGTATTATATGCGTATTTATGTACAGGGAGTCGGAGTGGGCAGGCGAGTTAGGCCGGCCGCACACGAGCAACTTTTTGTCTTTGTCGCCGTCTAGTTGCTCCTGTTGCTTCTGTCAATGAGTCGAGCAACTAAAGAGTTGCGTCGCTGTTGCATCGCTCCGTGTCCCGTGTGGGGGACTACATTTTGAATCTATGGAAAAGACAAAACAGTTGCGCAACAAAAAGTTGCTCGTGTGCGGCCGCTCTTACCGAGAAAAAGTCGGAGAGCTGTCATAAATGTTGATTTTTGGACCAGTTTTTAGTTTGTTATCAATGTGTAAATTACTAACTCAATATATCAAACGTATTTTACGTATTTTAAAATACAATTATTTTTTTTCTATACAATAGACTATTGTCAATAATATTGATAGTCTAACCTACTGCTACTAGGATTTGATATTCTATAATGTTACTCTACGATTGTATTGGTATTTCATGAGTTTATAAAATATAATGTCTTCATATATAGTTAGAAGTACTATGACGTTTATAATATTGTGAAAAAGACCTTTTTAATATTAATACTCTGGCCGAACTCAATTCTCAGTCAGTGTTTATGTACCTATTTAATAATTATTATAATTTAATCAATTCTAAACGTAATTTATCAAAGATCTCATATTTCTTTGGCCCAATCATTAAAAAATAAAATTTGTAATTTGTAAAAATTTAATAAATTCGCTTTTAATAAAATATCAATTGAATTGAACTTAGGAACTTATTATTAATTGCCTAGTTAGTGTATTATTTGTTTTGTAGTTGGTAGGTTAGGTTAGGTAATACAGGTATGTATTATATTATGTAGAATTGCATTGTAATTATTTTAGGCAATATTAATTATGTTCCAAAATATATTTGTTTTTTTTTATGCGTATATCCATGAACAATTTTACCAATACATCACTGTATATTACCATTGACTATAAATACTATTTAAATTTATTTTAAATAGTATTTATAATCCAATGATATTACTACTGATTTACGTTAAAACCCAACGATATTACTCATCTTTATTATCTTTTGGTGGGATTTCATTATTATATTATACAATATTTAAAAATTGAACTTTTGTGTTAACACGTGCCACTTGGATTAGTTACGATATTATTATAATATATTTTACTTTTCAATAATGTTTGATACAGACACTTTTATTGTTTGGTTTTCCAACCAAGTATTTTCAATAAAGCATGTAAAAATTATACAGAGATATGGGATAATTGTTACTGAATAATAAATCAATATACAAAAATAAATAGGACTTTTTGTCAACAACTAAAATATTAATCGAACAAATTGAAATCGAATACAGACAGTAGATTATATTATATTGTTATAATTTATTTTAAATGTTTAAATGCGCATCAGTGTGGCAGCCGGAAAGCTATTTAATTAATTAAATTACATAAATGTCTATTATATGATGTGAATTAATTAACAGCATTTACAGGCGGGGGATCAACCGGGTTTAAACCATGACCAGGGGCGATCCTATAATTTTTTAGGGAGGTTTAGAATCGATTTTGCTGACTTTCAAAGCCAAAATTTAACAAATTAAAATTAATTATTGTAATGATATGTGCACACATTATTCAAAAAAAAAAATATGTCTTTTAAAGTAATACACTCATACAACACACACAACGTCACATCTCCGTACAATTTAAAGTAATCCCTTTTATTAAGACTATTATAAACTAATGTAATAAAATAAGAAACATAATATAATCGGCATTTAACAGAAAACCGTGAAATCAACACGTCCGACTTTCAACACATAATAAATTCCTTTTTGTCGGCGGATCACAGTGTCCCAAATAGTCGGCATACACTGTTAGTTTTTTATTCATGCTGAATGGCCCTGCCGACTATAGTGTCGCCGAATCCCATTCACGTGTTTCACCATTTGCACTTCACATTTTTCGTAGAAATCCTTTGGTCAGACCATCCAGATCGGGCACTTTTCTTACAACAGCCTCTTCGTTCAGATCATTCAAAATATATCAATCATATCGCGTGTGCAGTGAATATCTTAAACACATGACAACGAACGAGTAATATTCAAAATCCAAACGATATTCCTATGATAGCCCAGAGTATTCCAGTGGATTATATTCAAAGTGTTTTTCTTTATTACTATCAATCCTCATTGTGGTACTGATGATAGAGGCGTTAAGAGGGTAAAAATCACTTTTTTATGCTTTGATAGAGATCATTTTCTAATTCGGGAAGTCAATATTAACTCGTTCAATAAATAAAAATAAATAAAGATCGAATTTCATACCATTATCATACGTTAATATAATTGTAACAATTTAATCAATAAAGTAAAATTAAATCAAAAGCGGAATACGAGGTTCGTATATTAATAAAATTTAAATAAATTAAACTATAAAAAAATATTTCAAATTGCAAGCGGAATACGAAGTCACAGGTATAGATTCTGGATGCTAGATTCGAACCTATTACCCCGAAACCCTTCTTGTACAAGGAGGAAGGTAAAAACACGATCCTACAGACCATCACTCCCTACTTTCCCTTCTCAATTCATTTAAATCATTCATCCTTATATTCCCCTCATATCACTCTTAATCTCCCCTTTCCTTAGACCTTCTATAATCTTTTTACTTATTCTTTTTATTTTTGTTTGTAATTTTCGTGTTATTACATTATGTAGCTACTAAAAATTCAAAAGATTAATACTGTGGGTGTAAAATATAGTTTTATCCTATTTTAAATACATTTTTCATTGTTTGAGGACAATAGAAAAATGAATTATATCATACTAATATAAAATAAGTTAATGTAATAAAATAATATTTTACTATTTTTATATTATTTAAATTGCATTATAAAATACAGAGTCATAACTCATAATACATAGGTATAATGTATTTGAATTGAAACGAAAGAGAAATAAAACAACGATTAATGATAACTAGGTGTTGTAAAGGTCTTTGCTTTTGTACTTTAATATACACAACACATATTGTTATATATATATATATATATATATATATATATATTTTTTTTTAATCGAATTTATTCATATTATGTTAAAACGCAGTTTCCCTCGGAAAATCGTCTAAAGGCGTAGCTAACAAGGCGGCGTGCAGCGTTGGACCTTCGACGTCATCATCCGCATCGCCAACGGCAAGTTCTTCTCTGGGAAGTAAGTATACTAAGTATATTACAATCAGTGTCGTACTGGAACCTAAAGGTCTTACTACCTAGGAAGCAATTTTTTTAAAGTGGCCTCCAGAAATTAATTCTTTTAAATTGTATATTAAATATTTAGAACATTTAATTTTAAATTTGATTGTAGAATTTAATACACACATAAAAAAAAATAATAATAATAAATGCCATTTTAATATTTATTTAATATTTTTATTTAAAATTGTATTAATAAATTTAAACTTATTATATCATTTTGATGAACATGTAATATTATCTAAATTATTTATTTAATTTTTCTTTGTCAAAAATAACTTTACAATGTCCTTCCACAGCTGTCACATTAATTAACTCATCATTTCTTATCAGAAATTTGAATATAGTTTTGTTTTTGCAATTTTTAATTTTGAAAACAACTTTCATAATCCCACATGGTAAAATTATATAATGTATAAGATATAGGTATATATATACCTATTGATAATATGTATTTTTATAAATTTTCTTCATTTATCAAATAATATACAACAGAAAAATTATTATAAATCATAAAATAATGAAAAATTCAAGTTTGTTAATAATGTAGATTACGCGAATTTTGTAGTATCTTGATGTTATTAGGATTTTTTCCTGTTTTATTGAAAAAATATTGAAAATTTCAAAAAATTTCCGAAATAAAATATCAACTAGACAAAATTCTTTACCGAAAGCCTGTCTTACTTTTGGTTATCAGACCATTATTTTTACCCGAAAAAGTGTCGTCATCGTCATAGGTGTTTTCAGACTAGTGACTGCGATGGCAGACATCAAAATTTATTTTTAAATTAGAAAAAAAAATACTTTGTTCATCATGTCATATGTGACATGACTTTAAACATATAATTATTTAAACCTAATTAAAACAACGTTTGTTTTTATTAAATTTTTTAAATATATTTACCTATAATTTACTAATATACCTACTACCTAGTATTTTTTATTCTGTAATTCTGTATAATGAATTAATGATTAATGATTGAATAAATAGTATACACTAAAAATTGGAATAATAATTGTAAATTTAATTAATAATATTTCAAAATGTCAATTTCTTTTAATACTCAAACAATATCTTCAGGACTAACTGAATTTTACTTTTATTTTCAATAAATATTTTTAAACTTATTTCTATTAAAATTATTTTTTTAAATATATGAAGTAAAATCATTGTTAAATATTTATTAATAAAATTGTTTTAACATGAATTTTATGTTTCTATACCTATAGTTTTATACATTTCAGTCTGATCATCCGATCTCATTTCTAAATACACTCCAGACATTTTTTTTGGAAAAAAAATCCAATTTAAATATATCTATTTATTATTTATATTAATATAAATTAAATTAAGCCTTAAATATTGAATATCTAAATAATATAAAATTCAATATCGTTAATAAATAGTGTGAATTCAACTGGATAAAAATCTCTAATAACCTGTTATTAATGAGATTAAGTCTGAAATAAAAACTTTATATTTAACCAATTGAATTTTTTGAATTAAGAATGTGTTAAGAACTTAAGACATGAATACCTTCAACATTCAAATTAATAATTCAAAATATTTTAAGGAGGACTAAAAATAATTTAGATTGGGCTAAGCCCCTCCCAACACCTAGTTACGTCTATATATAGTTATATATTTTTCATAATAAATTATTATTTATAAGAATTATATAAAAAAAATAGGATTAATATTACACCTATATGGTAATATAATTTAATTTTAAAATCACAATATAGTTCATCACCAAAACCCTGCATAGGAGATAATTGCTCCATCTTACCCCCTTGCGGGCAACTATGTTTATAATATCAAATAAAATTATGGTTGTTTTACATAGAAAAATATTCTGGTGGAAATCCAGTGCACCCAAGACCGATTCCAACATGGCAAAAAGAGATAACATGCTTTTTCCCGAAGCAAAACGAAGATGAAGAGTCATCATCGATGGATATGGGTGACAATGTTGGATTGCTCGAATCACCGCCAGAACAAGAAATGACGCAGGATCAATGTCAGGCATCATCATCAACATTTTGATAAAATTTATATTTTATAACCTTTATAGTTTTATATTTATAAAAGGTATTTTTTTTTTATCGTATACATGAATACGGGAAAATACATCATACACTATTATATAATTAATGTTCTGACGAGTTAACCTAAAATGAATTCTAACTCGTGCAAATTATTTGTTTCCTTCTACATAAATATTATATTAAAATAATTATATCTTGTATATTATATTTATATTCTTATAACTTTCAACCAGAGGCGTATTTAGTCATTTTTAAAGGGGCGTTCAGATTTTTTTTTTTGAAGCTTTCATGAAACCAAACCTTCCCCACCATTTTGTAAAATAAAAAAATTAATTACAAAATAGTGAAATTCATGTTCTGTATCTGTATCTGTATATACATTATAATACAAAATCTGAAATAATATTATTAATTTTTTATTGGTCATAGGGGTTTAAACTTGTTCGGGCCCCCCCCCCCCCCCCACTGTAAATACGCCTCTGCTTTCAAAACAAACACTGAAACACTATATACACTGTCTATTGGCTGTATTCTGCACTTCTGCAACTATATTAGTCAATTATATTCGATAAAACATTTTATTTAGCTATGTAACTAGTTAATTTTGTATAAACCAAGGAAAGAGACATTGAACAATACATTTTATCAATCGATAAGGAAAATGTATATGTAGAAGGAAAGAGGGGAAGAGGAAAACCAAAAGAGAGGTGATTGTATTCTATAGAATGCTATATCCTATATAATATAGGATATGATATAGTATAATACTATGAAGTTGGTTGGTGTTAAACAAAATTGGTATATTTTTCTCTATCCCTTCTAACGTCATGCTATGCTACCCGGCTGGAAACAATCCAATGTCTAGGCGTCAAAGATGGTTTTTGGTTAACTAGAAGAATATATTGTATGGGTATACAATATGGGTTTATTTTATAATAATTAGAATTAAGCTAACTATATATTATAATAGTTTACCACCAAAAAAACCTTGTCCTTGATTTTTTTCAAAGTCATCTACCTACCTACATATTATTAAATATTTAAAAAATTTCAGCACTGTAAATTATTAATATAATTTTAACCCATTCTTCCATAGGGAAATTTCAAAACATTTTTTTTATAATGCTAGTCAAAACTGTAGGCGCAATGTGGGTAAACCTTTTAGGGATGTTAGATTTTTTTGTTTAATTTTTAATGATGGACGATATAATACGAGTATACTACTTATAATTTATATTTCAATAATTAAAAATATATGAATAAAATTAAAGAATTTTGGGGGTAATATATTCATTATTCACTCTTAAGGACCTACTAAGTTACGTCTATGGTTGAAACTTTATCGTGGATCAACAACATACCGTTAAAGGCTTGTTGTCTACACAATGGTTTATTAGGTAAAAATTAGTAAACACAATACACGACATTAGCGGTGTATAGTAACGACAATTTTATTGAAATAAAAAATAAAATTTTAGGCAATTATAATTTATAATAAACACAACATACTAAAAAAAAAAAATATATATACTGTAGTCAATAAATTAGGTACATTATTATAACAATGTGTAATACTATAAGTCTATAACTATATACAAACAAAACAACAATCAGCGAGTAACACAAAGTGGTGGAAGAGTAAGGGAGATGGTACAGAGGCATCCTTTTGTTATGAAAAAAAAAAAATTATGGCCTTACAATGACTATGGAGATATTGTTTGGCCATCCCTGATCTCTTCTTTATTTTTAACCCATTTCGAACACACTGTTAATATTGTCGTAAAAAATAAAAACGAATGTAGACTATCACAATTAAATATAATAATAATAATAATATATTTATAGATCATACACTCATAATATAATATATAGGCACTATATTATAGGGTGATCAGAATGTTGTGTTGTAAAAATAATATTTGAAACCATTTTTGTAACACAATGTTTTGATTACCTGTAACTAATTTACCTAAAATAATGTTTTTGTGCGTTTATGGATGATTTTGGGACCCTAGGAAATTTATAAAGATCGTGAGAAATTCGTCGAAAATTCATGGTGGTGACGAAATTTATGTTGCCCCAGTAGTAAACAGAAAAAAATCTTAACATCTAAACACACTAATGGTTTATTTTCTGCGCGTGAACAAACAATATATAATTTCAAGACATGTTGTACAGCTTTTCATATTACATTCCTATAGGATATTTTTATTCATTCCTAATGTTTTTCTTTTATTTATATAGATACTATTATTACATATCACTAATTACTTTCCACATATTAAAATTTAAAAACTATGACAAAAAATGCTAGAATGGACAAATGTGAAGCATAAGGCTATTAAAAGTGCTTAGAATATTATATATATATATATATATATATATATATTATATAATATATTTAGCTTAAAATTTGCTGCATCTTACATTTATAATGTTAAAAATACAAATTTTAATACACTTATTTATTGGTCACATTCAAACTATAAACAATAGAAATATAACAACTAGAATAAAACAAAAATTAATGATTTCCAGATGAAAAATGAACGCTAAGCATTTATTGTCTTGCGGACTTACATGTTACATATAAATGTAAAATATTAATATAAATGTTATATGTAATTTTTATATATAGGTATAATATTATATATAGTAATATAGCATATGCTAAATCCTCTAAACGTGTAAGTAGGCATTAAAAAATAAAAAATTTAGTGTGAAAGAGTATGTCGTAATAACAATTATTATTTGGTGAAAATAAACTATTTTAAATTATAAAATATGTTTTTCACAAATGTTTATATACACCTACTATTGCACAATAAACAGAAAGTTGTTACTAAATATGTTTTAACATAACAATATAATTTAAAATTTCATTGAAAAATATTAAATATTGTTATCATAAGATTAATCCTATTTTATTTATATCATATAATAAAAAAAATCAAATTCTAAATAATCATGTTAAGAAACTAAAGTAAAAAATGTGCTTGTCACAACTTCATAGCAGACTTTTTTAAAAAATATATAGTATTATACCTACACATGAATTGAGATAAGGACGGATTGATTATTATATTAAATTGTTACTGTTTTAGAAAACAAGACCAAAGGTGCTTGAAGATAGCAATGTGGGTAACAATTCTATAATAAAATTAATTTAAATGTGATTATCGTTTACAGTGTATTTAAAAAGTAGGTACCAAAAGATTACCTGAATATGTATTGATAATATTAATAATAAAAAATAATAATTGCCAATTGGTGTCATAAATTTCAATAAACTAGAGAAAAATCCACAATAATCACATACTATTATTATTATAACATTCTATTTTGCACAGAAATTTTAATGTGATGAAAATATTACACATTTAATATATTTTGTAGGTATATAAATATTAAACTGTAAAATGTGTATTGGTTTTGACAAAGAAGCCTTAATTACTATGAAAATTATTACATTAAATAAATTAACTGGTTTTAAATTTTAATTAAAATCTAAGTTACATCTTAAATACAAATTGAAAATTTAATATATTTCTAAAGCAATCAATAATAACAATACAAATATTTTTTTTATTTTGATATATCATATCCTACACAGTTATTTTAACTATCGCTACCAACAATAAAGCTTATTTTTATAGCTATATAAATTCACATTTTAATATCAAATTTATTATACTTAGTAGTAAATATATACTTAGCTAAGTATCATAAATTGGAACATATTGTAAATATTGAGACTGTGTATTTAATTTTTTGGAACATTTCAGTGTAGATAAGATAAAAAAAAATACAATTTAAATTTATTTAATAAAAAATTATATAATCATAACTAATTAATCAAAACATTAAAAAGTTAAATACTGTTTAAAATTGTTGAAATTGAATAATTAAATAGATGAAATTTAATACAAGTTTACTTAATAAAGAATAAATATGAGACAATGAAAGTTTTAAATTAATAAAATGTAAACATGTGCATTTAGAAAAAAAAACATGAGAAAAAGGAAGACTTTAAAAATTAATCAGTTAATAGCTGACAAAATAATAAATAATGAAGCACCAATATCTAAAATGATATATAATCAATAATATATATATATAATAAATAAAGCTTCATAATACAAATATTATGGTTTTATTTTAATATTTTTAAATATAAATTAAATCAGGCATTTAAGTCATTAGATCATAGTCAATCATCAACATAGAAATGAAAAAAAGAAGAGGCTGTATGATAATTTAGAAATATTATCTATTATATTCTATTATTTATTACTTTAAAAAACGACACAGCCATTTTGATGAAAAAAATCAAGTAATTACATTTTGTGCATTTAGAAATATATCCTTAATTTCAAAATTTGTAAGGTTTAAGAAAGTAAAGTTTTCAAATGGTGAATAAAGTATACAATGATTTTGTGCAATAATAATTCAACTATATACATTAAAAATTCAAATTAAAAACTAAGAAACTTAAAGAGAACATAAATCAATTAGTTATTTCTGAAATAAGGAAATATTTATATTTAGTTTTCTGGAATTCATTATAATCAACATTTAGTTATATACTACACATACAAATTGTACAATTAAATATCTATATCTTTACTAATTATAAAACATTTAAGGTTTATATATTAGATAATGACTCGAAAACTATCACAAATGTTTGACATAGGTATTTTATATAGTAAATAATATAGACATTGTAAAATATCTTATTAACTTAAATAAAACAGGTACCCTCAATTCAATATTAAGGTTATAATCAAATTGGCATTAAAAATGACAAGTGTCATTTAACAAATATTTAAAAAATAATATTGAATCAATAATATATATTACACTAATCAATCAATTTTTTATATTTTTATGTGCATTATCATTTCATACTTTTTATTATTAAAATTTATTAACAACTATAATATATTTAAAATTTAATGAAATAGTTGTTCGAAATATTATTATAGAAGTATCATAATTTTAGTAGTCGGAAGACTATTTAAAACAATTATAAATATTTGTTTGACTAATTATTTCTATATAAATTCGCCTAAGACAGAAGTACAATTAGAAAAAAACATATTATATATATATATATTTTTTTTTATAAGATTGATTTATGTGTATGTAATATGTACATTATAATATAAGATGGATAGAAAATTAATTAAAAATATTATAATAAAAAAAAATAATAATCATTATTAACAATAGTCAATAACTAACCAATCATATTGATTAACTACTTTTTTTATATTCTATTGGTATATAAGTTAGAACAACAATGATAATAAATTAAAAATATTACTAAAATAGTTTTCTACATTAAATAAAATATACAATATTCAATACAATAAATAAACATAAAATTATTTATAAATATTGATCTATTCTCTAGTTTAATAATTTTATAAGTTTAGACACAAAAAAGAATATTCTCTCTTAATAATAACAATTATATTATATATCTATATAACTTTATTCCTTATTAATAGGAACTACAATGTCAGATCTAACCGGAAACTGATTACCATTCATTTAGAACACATTAATTTATTATACTGCTTTAAAATCTATGAAGTAAAATATTATGACATATTTACTTAATTATGATTGTGCATAATGCATAGTTATAATATTATTAATATTTGAGTTTGCATAAAAAATAACTTTAATAATATATTCTTATTCCTGACAGTCTATATGTAAATAAAAATTTTATAGAACATTTTATTTAATAAAAATGTAAATAAAACAACAGTGAGTGTTTAATTTACTAATACAGCAAAACATAAATAAAATTCACTATATAAATTATAAACAAACATTAACAATCTAGAATATCTAATTATAGATTATAATATCTAAACAATTATAGTAACAAATTTTAGTTTGGAAAATTCAAAATTTTTATTTTAAGATAATGAATTTATGTATCAGTCTATTCGTGGAATTTTATAGGGTTGCTCGTTACGATACCAAAATACTTGTCCAAGTATTGTTAAATCTATCATAACCTGAAGTGTACCACATATCCAGAATTGCAATGGAGCTTTGCGACTTACAAAATAGCATGTCTTGAAAGCATCCCCAGTTGTCCAAAGTAATACCATTGTAATGCTAATAAAAAAAATCTTGAAATTATATTATAATATTTAAATAATTATGCAAAATGAATAATTATATAATACTCAATTACATTAAAAATACCGATTAAAATTTAAATATTTTTCATTGGTAATCATATAATCATAATATATTACGTTAAAACTAAAAAACTTTAATAATTAAATTATTAGAACTAAATCAAAAATTGTGAACCTTAAAGTTGTTTTTTTATTTAATCCTATATTTAATTCTTTATCGCGATTTCCAATAGTAAATCGTATTTAATATGTAGTTATACCAGGTTAAAATACGACTGAAATTATAAGAAAAACCAATTAAATATTGTAATATTTAAGTCTTAACAATTTACTATTATATAAATATTTTTTCACTATATTTACATAATTAAATTTTAACACTGCCAATATAATCATTTATTATTTACTATTCAGTGTTACTTTTTAATCATGATCCTGCAAATGTCTTTAAAAGTATAAATAATTTTTGTTCAATTTAGTTTTTTTGAAAACTACCGTAAACTCTTGTCTAATTATCATAGTTTTTATATTTTAATTACTATTACTTTTTTATTAAAGCAGTATCAATTATTAAAATAAAAAGTAACATATTTTTTAAAATGTATTCTTATAAAAAAATTTATTTATAAATGTGCTTTGGTTTTTAAAATTTGATAATTATTTACCTAGTAGTTTAGATTTAATTTTTTTGATGGGAGAATAGAATAATGGATATTATAATGAGATGGTTGTTCTATTAATATTATGTGCAAAGTAATTAGAATTTTGTGTTACAAAAATAATGGAAATAACATTTAAATATTAATATAATTTGCTATCCTATTCTTACCCATCTTTAATTCCGAATTACTCAAGAAGTATTCATAAAAAAATAACCATATTTGTCTGAAGTTATTATTTTAAGAGCTCATTTTTTTTATTTTTTATTTTTTAATGTATGTATAATTTAATTTTAATACTTTATTATTTAATAAATAAAATATACCTCATTCCTTCTGTTGATCGGTTTCTCAAATTTTTCATTAATTGTGGTACGCCTAACATTGCTTCAGTTAAAAGTGCAAGGAATCCAATAATTTCAATAAATATAACATTATGTAAAAATATGAATGTAATTATAGATAGAAATATGCTCATAGCAATTAAAAAATCTATGTAAGATTGAAAGTCCGTCCATTGCCAAAAATAATGCCAGTCAAAATCTTAAAAAAAAACTTTACAATTACTACTTTATTTTAATAGGTAACAAATAAACAAATATTTACCAGTAAAATATCTGTCCGGTCCTCTGATAAGCTGAGTTTTGTTACGAACTTTTACACATAAGTGAATCATTAAAAGCATCAAAATATTCATTACAATACTTTGAAATAACAATGGAAGCTCATATCGTTTACCAAACCTAAATTTAATTGTTTAAATTTTAAATAATAATTTTAAAAATTGTCAAGTAATTTATAGTTACCAAAATAATATTCTCAACGTGTTAGCAACCAATAAGGCCAAGCAAACATACATTGAAAAGCCTTCTGCATCCTGTTTGATATATATTTCTCGATATTGTGGTATATATGGCACAACACCACCAAACACCATAATTGTTGAACAACACAATCGTGTAATTTTTTGTATAGACATATCTCTCGCTTCTTCCACAACAGGTTCCATATTTATGTTTTGTATTTACTCCAATGATTGCCATACTGTTAAATACAATTGTCAATTAGTCATAATAATAGTAATTATAACTAATTAAATTCAAAACATTAAATAAAATAAACAAAACAAGTATATACATCAAATTTAATTTAATAACTATATAATAAATGTATTATTTACATTATAGAGCTCTATTAGCATTATTCAACTCTTATTATTATACTGAATATTATAGTGTTTGAGTGATATCTATTAAATAAGCTACAATTTAATTATGACTTATATTATATGATTATTTTTAATTTAATCATTTATATTATGATCAAATATATTTTTAAATTCAAAATTAAAATAAACATTATTGTTTGAAAAAATAATATCAAAAAATTCTAATAAAAAAAATTATTTTTCAATTTAATTTGATATTAATATTATGTTATTCTAAACTAAAAATAATTAAGCAATTATGATTGCAAATAATAAGTTATTGGTTAATTACAAACATATATATATATATATATATGTATTATTAATTAATAGTAAGTCATAAAATTAAGTTGAACATTTATTGTTTAGTAAAATTACTAATTAATATCTTTACTTTGAATACACACTATAAAATGTGATCACTCAGAAATACAAATTAAATTTTTAAAAGAACTTTTATCAAATAAAAGATAATATTAGTTATCTGTAGTCTGTAGATAACAATATAATATGTTATTATTAATAACAATAAAATACATTATTATAAAAAATGCTTTGTAATTAAATTGTAAGTTATTTTACTTTTAATAAATAATATGATGTAGTTTTTTGAATCCAATTTTGTTATTTGTATGTGCAATATACCTATTTAATAATGAAATATTTTATTGACTATTTTATAATATTTCATAGATTATATAAATATATATATATATATATATATACTTATATCATAATATCAAGTACATATAAAACAAATGTACAATTATTATATAAAAACAATTGTTTAGCTAGTCATTTATATTTCACAATCAAACAAGTTTACCCATATAATCATGTTTTTATTTGAGAAATTGTTGTAAAATATTATAGGTAACATTTACATAAATAAAACTAAATGAACATTGAACACAAAAACATAAGATTTAAATTACGAAGCGTATTAGGATGAAAGGGAATTTTGAGGATGAAAGATTTTTAACTATAGGAGAGCAAAATATCAGATAAATGATAACCAAAAGTAAATGATGGAAAAATATTATAGATTGTTTGTGGAAAAGAGACGATCAATCAAAAATTATATGTTAAATGTTGCAATCAGCCAAAAAAGAATATAAGAATATATATAGGAAGGAGACAAATATAAAAAGCAAGTAGAAAAAATACGAAAAGTCTTATGATTTTGTTTGTCTAAAAGAGGCATGCTATATTCTCTGTATAATTCAAATTTTAGTAAATGTACTGTCAAAGCAAGTACATAATATGGCCATAGTATAACAATTGTCAATTATTTGAATAATAAAATTAAAAAGTCATTAGTTCTCAAAAAATATATTAGACAAAATGAAAATATAAAGTTCTATTTTAAATAAGCATTGCTTAAAAAAAAAAAAAAACTATACAAAAATGTTTTAATAAATAAAGATAAAGGTAAGTTGTTGATAACTATTTTATTATTTGATATAGTGATCACATCATTATATTGTTTAATATAGCACCTAATACCTAGAAACCATGGACTACTTAACCATAATAATTAAAAAATTTCCTATTATAGAATATAATATAAATGAAATATTATCAAATTTTATATTCATCTGTATAGGAAAGCTAAATTATATAAATAAAAATAATTATTTTATTTGGAAATAGGTTATTTATAATAAATTTTATTTTATTATAATCAACAATTTAAAGAAATATTTTTAAATATTAGTAATTCATTCAATGAAAATTGTTTAGTTTAGATTTTAGAATATAATTATTTTATATGTTGTAGTAACATTCATAATTTTAAAATATTTTTCTTTTACTTACATATAGAAATGTCAGTAATTAATTATTGATTTATTAACTCAATAAAACAATAAAATATCTAATTTAATATATAATATTAGCTACTCTTATTGTATGTGTTCTTCTTTCCTAACCTTAATCTACTTTCAAATAAACTGTAGCCATATAGATAGTATGATCTGATTTATCAGTCAATTTATAATTGTTTGTTTTAAATGTTGACACTAATAATATACTTATAAATAAATAAATAAACCAGAAAATATATAACACTAAAGAAATAAAGAATAATATGGAATTACAACTATTCAAGGAACCAAACATATGATCAGTATCTTTATTATTTATTTTTTTAAATCCACGTTTTTGAGACATAATAAAATAATGAACTAATGTTTTAGAGTGGAAACTAAACAATAAAAGACCACTGGATGGTTGACCAAAACTTGAAAGAAGTGAAGAGACAAAAATAAAAAAAAAGATCAATTCCCCATATCACCTTTCCCATCCAAAATACTCAGTAAAGACTCCACTGATGTCCAGAAGGCAGAAATTATAATTCTTCCTAAATAAATATAAAAATATTTTTATTACCTTCGAGTATAATAATTATATATATATATATTTGAGTACTTTGAGTATTGGGATTATTAATTTAACAATAAATAAATTAAAATTAGGTACCTATAAACCTAATTGGGAATAAATATAAATAATATTGTCCATTGTGTAATTATTATTATTTATCTATGATAATATCATATCTATATTATAGTCAATTTCAATGACTGTAAATACTTATACCTACCTATTTATGAGTCTATAAAAATTAATTATTTATTTGCTTGTAAATATTGTATAAATCATTAATAAAAATTGAATTTTTTATTATCAGATTATTTTTTGTACCATATTATTTATATAAGTATTGAGAGTATTGTAAAGATCAGAGCTGACTTTAGACTGGAGCTTTTTTATTCAATTTCATATCTATTTTTCACTAGCCAAAAATTTTAAGCTACGTTTATGTGTACGGGGCAAATGCCTCGTTTCTTCTAAGGCTGACACTGTATATGTTATAAACTATATAATATTGTATAAGCTAGATGTGTAATGTGTATAGTATATTAATATATCCAACACAATTTGAATCAGAAACTATTTATTGGTACAGATTAACTATTTGAACTAACCATAAACAATTAATTTTGTAGTTGGTTAAAGTATTTGAATTGTAATGTTTTGTTTGTTTATTGACATATAATGAGTGGCAGATTAATGTATATTATAGGCTAAGTACACCTGAAACAAGGGGTGAAAGTGAAAATTTATTTATAACGACGAATGTAATAATTTTAAAATTATAATTGTGTTAATTATTGAGATTCCATTAATTCATCATATAAAATGTTATCCTTTATAAAAATTAAGATTGCTAAGACATTTTTCTTGACCCAACTGTGGTTTAAAATATATATATATATATCTAGGTACAGCACGCACAAATTGTTCAGGAAAACATTTTTTTTTAAACGCATAACTGTTTGAGATCAACAACTACATAAACCTGAATTTATGTGTTAAGTATTGTATGTCATTTAAACATAAAATTAACTACTTATACTAATCTAATATAATATCGGTAATATAATATAGTCACGAAGAAATCTATTATCACTCGTTGACAATTATTTATTTTAAACAATACATTTTTTTAATAACTAAAATCTTTGTTAAAAGAAAAATAATATAAGAAAGTTATACTACAATAATTTAATGAGTGTATATAAGAGCAAAAAATTCTTGTTTATTGTTCATTAATAAATTATTAATAATTAATTATAAGGCTACCATTTTATACAGGGTCTACGGGCACTAAATGTCTTAATCCGGCACTGCATTGTATGTCATAATTTTAATACAATTATGTATAAAGTTTAGAATGTTTCGTAACTAGGTCTATCAATCAATTATGTTGCATACGATCAAAGTTGAATGTAATGTTAATATGAGCATGTGAACTCGAGTGCTGTGTGGGAACGTGGGACTGAAGACAGTGTTCGGACAGGGAAAACGAAATAATTGTAGGAACTATATCGAAAAGGTAGTTACCTAAGATCAAGGCTTCATGACAGCGGCTGTAGCTGTTGACCCGTTGTAGATTTTTATGGCGGTCATTTCTCGAAACGTTGCGAGGTGTCGATTTATATAACCGCAACGAAGAATAGCGGTCGCTCGTAGAAGTTTTTTACACGTTAAACGTGATCACTGGTTGTAATAAGACACCGATCGCGATGTAACGCGATTAACACAATGAATAATTACAAACCGTACGAGCGACGAGAACGGTTAACGATCGTCGCGTTATCCGACGGGGCAATCGCGGAAAACCGTCGTGTTGTCGTCGTAATATTGTTTTTCCCGTAACCGTCGTACCTATTCGCTACTGCAATCTGCGGTTGTCGTCCGCTGTCGTTCGACTCATTCGCGTGACCACTGACGGGCCCGTACAAAACACCTATTATATTATCATTATTATTATACAGGTAAATATGATATATTTATTTAATAGGTTTTTTTATTATAATTGTATCATGTTTTGTATACTATTTGACACGGAAACGCGTCGCCGGCGTTCGAAGCGGGTGGAAATGATTTTGACAAATTGATCGTTGTTGTTGTTGTTACAATTTGATTTTGATAATGAATTATGGAAATAAAATAACAATAACAGAATTAATAACCCTGGGACTCGCGTTATCGCCGCTAGATGACGACGGTCCCCGAGAGGGTAAGGCGGAACACGACGGGCGTCGTCGTGAGACTGAACGGTGAACAACTGATAGCGACTAGCGAGAGAAAACTAGAAAAACGATCGGCCGGAGGGAGTGACCGAGTGAGAGAACGACGCGAGCAAATGGAATTGTTCGCGGTGATGACGGACGCGCGCGACCTCGACGACGGGGAAAAAGAACCGGAGAGAAAATATTAATAGTGAAAAAACAAAACGAAAATATATTTAAATTAAATTCTTTAGGACTTGAGAGTTTACACGTCACGAATTACAACTACTCTTCGTGTTTACAATATATATTACGTACTTATCACTGATATAATAATATGTCTCTGTCACTCTGTCTTTGTGCCATTGCCCATTATTATAATCATTATAATTTATAAGGACAGTAAATAAACGTCTTGGTATAATAGGTATTAGGCTATGGCAATAATATACCATGGATTATTGTCCTTTTTCTTTAAACATAACATTAATTATTATCATGTTTTATTGTGTCGTACGTAAATTTAAACGATCCAGACCTGTACAAATACACAATCCTTGGCCTGACTAAAATAATATTTTCCGACTTGAAGTACGCCAAAACTGTGGGCTGTGTATTAGTGGTTTGTAAAAAAGTGCTTTTTTTTTATTACTGCTTGTTGTTAAAAGTTTAAAACAAATAGTCAATAGTTCATATAGAATTCGCTGGATAAAGTTCAGTATTTGTACAATATTTGTATTAGGTAGGTATTGATATTCTATACTAATATTTATATTCGATTACATATTATAATATGCTTATTATTATTTAATAATATTGCCTAGTACCGGACACGAGAAGATAAAGATAAATATATATATGGCTATATAGATATGTGATGGAAGATAGCTTATAATGTAAATGTATAAATAATAAATTATGTGTATAATAATATTTATTTAGTATTAGTACCTATGTTTTATGCGTATGTATGATTATTGATAAATGACTATTTGACATTATGGTATTGATATATCGTTAATAATTATGTTCCAAAAATTATACATTACAATAATTGATTTTGTCAATCTACTAATATAATATAATTTAAATTTAAACTTTATCATTAAAATAATTATCACTTTCACAGTACAAGTTACAAATAATTATAAGTATAAGTCTATACATAAATGCGACAAAAGATAAAACTATATATACAAAAAAAAAAACGTTATTACAAAAATATATAGGTTCTTATTATTTATACAGAGTGAGCGGAATATTGTAATGATGAAATTATATGCACTTTTCATCATGTACATTGTACATGCTTCATGGCTTCCTCTTTAGATTAGGTAAGTACTATATAATTGTATACATTAAATATTGTATTTATCAGCAAGTTAATTCTAATTTTATAACATTAATTAAATAAACCGTATAAAAGTTCACGACACAGAAAAGTTTAAAAACGACTTTATACGACAGTATTGCTAGGTATGCCTGTTTTTTGGTCTGTGTGTGGCTAAGTTAGAGAAGATTGGAGTCATTTTTACTTATTTCTGCGTTGATGATTTTTTTCCATCGTGTTCGTATTTAAAATTTTAATGTGGTTTGGTATACTTATGTTTTTTAATATAGCGTATTTTTTTTATCTTACTGCTTATTTTTATATACAGAGTGATCAAAATTTCGTGTTACAAAAATAGTGAGAATTACATAAGCACGTTTTCAGTGTTATTTCTATTATTTTTGTAACACGAAATTCTGATCACACTGTATAAAATTACATTCATAACTTTCTTAAATAAGTACCTAATATTAAAATAAGTAAGTATAGGTATTGTAAATAAACTAAGGTAAGAAATAAGAATAAATAGTTAATATATAAATATATTTAATGTAGTTGTGCAATTCGAACGAGCTCAAACCCTTTGCCTATTTATAAAGGAAAGTAATCATTGAAAAACGATTACATGATCAATTACCTATTAATTATTATACTTTTATATATGATTTTTTCTCATTCATTAAAATATCGTGTTACAAAAAAAAAATCGAAATAACATTGAAAACGTAGGTAGCTATAATATGTATAAGTAATGTAATTATTACCACTTTTGCAACATACAATTCTGATAATTCTATACATACAATCTATTTTTTTTAAGCTGCGACAACTGGGCCATTGGCGGCGGCATATGTTTACAGTTTAATATTATTTATTTCTTTTTTTTTTCTTTTATACAAAAATATGAGGATATATATATATAAACTTGCATGGTATAAGTTCCACGTCAAATTTGACTGAGCAGATTAGCTTCACTCAGAAATTGGAAAATTTTTGTTGTTTCTATGTGATCCGGTCCCAGCATTTGGCAAAGTGAAGGTGGTAAACGATATAATACAATCTATTATAATTCTTAATTTCTTAATATTCTATATAGTTATAATAAGCCTGTATACTCAATGACGCGTTTAGCGGCGGTGCTGAGGGTGCATGACACTCTCAAAAAAACTACACGAAATTATAAAGTGGTCCCCAATTTAGTGCAAAAATGTACATTTTGATTAATCTTTGTAATATAATATTAAGGGCCCCAAAATTTAATTCGTACTTAGGCCCACAAATTTCTAGTTGCAGCACTACGGCTGTACTTTGTATATGCTATATTATTATGGCTCTATCGTAAAATATCGTTTTAAATTCACACATTTCACGACGAATCAAAATATTACTATAGTTAAACTTTATAATCCAAATTAACAGTTTAAAGCAACATATAGAAATTAATATGTTAATAATTCGCACGTCTTATATAAGTAACAATATTCATATTGGATAATAATAAATATTAATCGATTAAAATATGTCTCAAAAGACCTTGGTTATTTTGAGTATAGGGTGATAAATAAAATATAGTAGACGGACCTGCTCTTAGACGTTAGACACGGTGAATGGTGATCAAAATAGGTTAGTTTAGGTTTAGTACGGATTATGGCTATATTGGTAAATTCCACCATACGAATAATGTTTATTGAATCTTAGATATAATAGTTGAATGGTAACAATGGTCTGACAAGGTTAGGGTTCCTCCAAACATTTTGACGCTTTTGCTAATAAAAAATTCGCGTTCAACGTCTAGGACTATATTGTACATACCTACATACTGTTATTTATTCTCCATATTATTATGAATTATTCAGAATTATTATAAACACCAGTAATATTTTACGCAACTATAGTATAAAATATGTAAATTCAAAAATAATTAATTTTATCATTTGCACGGTTATTGGTTAATGTACCTATAACCTTTATGTATTAAAGGTGTATACGAAAGCCATATTTTTTCATACGTTAGACGCGCAGAATTATTTTAACGATTATAGGAAATTATCTAGATTGTGGCATATGTATATGGAGACTATTTGTAAAATTAGGCTAAACACGCAGAATTATTTTTTTCAAGATATAATTCTTATCTTATAAGAATCATTATATTTTATTATCATTTAACAATTTATTTATATATTGTTAATTCGAAGAAACATCAACATTTAGTCCTGTATGGACGGTTGCTGAAGCCTGAAATAGATGCCACTAAAAACCATACTATAAAGGGATTTTTAAAATTAATATTTGTTTTTATATTGATAATAAGGTGGCTATCAAATATGTCACATTTCCGTATTATAATTGAATATTTCAAATATAATTTTGTGCATACGGATCTTTCCAATGGTGGCTTATTGTATTTATTGAATTTTAATTTTGTCTACTCGTTAAAGGGTTAAAAAATAATAATAAAAAATCCCTTACGATTTTATTTATACACACACTTATTATTCAAATACGGATCATCTGTAAATATTTATTTAAAGTTATAAAATACGTCAGATTGGACGTAATACCGAAAGTGAAAAGGGTACAATTTCAGTTTGCCCCATCTTTAGAAATTGAAAATTTTAATGAAGTATCAATATTAATTTGTAATAACATTTAAATACATAACTTAAATAATATCTATACCTATACGGCTATACCATATAAAAGATAATCTATAACCTTTCAGTAATTTAAATGTTAATATGATTTTCACACATTTTTTATAAAACGATATATTTTATTGTTATGGTATTTTATAGTTTTATACAAATTCACATAATTGTGATAAAAGTTGTATTTTTCCATAAAAAAAAGATTTTTTATTTCCATAAAAAAATTTTTTTAAAAGCGATAAGACGTTGACTGTTTAACTTTTTATTGAAAATTTTTACTATTTCGTTTTGCAATTGCTATAATAAATATTAATACCCGAGAAAATTATATACTATTATGAATTACGTACCTTTATAATATATACACGTATCAGTAATAATTGAATTCATCATAGCTTTTTATATAGAATATTAGATAATTTTTCGACACGAATCCACAAAAACAAAACTTTCTGCAATACTATTTATTTATATTACATAGATGTATATTATGTAAAGTAGTATACACTAATATAATGTGTATTATCGTCTTCGACTAACCATAATATTTTTATAATTTTTTAGTTGTGGCGCGCGCGAGTAACGAACGATTTTGGAATGGTTATAACACTAAAACCGCAAATTATAATATTATGCCACACTGCTGAATGTGAGGATACCTATTTGGATTCAATATTACAAATATTGTACGCCGTTTGCAGCGCGAGTGCGCGACTACTGTGTTATACGTCAGTTTATAGTTATTATCAACGTTCCAATGACACGACGATATATTAATGTGATAGGGAGTATACCGCGCGTATACCTATAGTGGCGTGCAGAACATTTTTCAGACATAATGAACCAAACTATATAATTTTAGTGTTTTACCGCCCAGTCACAACAACGACAATTGTATGTAATAATTAAAATAATGAACTTACTTCAAATTTTATAATATTTATGTAATAAAACAAATAGAAATTTTAAAATTAATCTAGGTCACCCATTCTATTCCAAATTTTCAATTATATGTACATAAAAAAAAAAAATGTATTATAATTTATTATTAAATTAAATTAATTATTCTTTTTAAGTAACTATATATATATATATATATATTATATGAACCATTTTTTATTTTAAGTAAATTTACAATTTATTTTTTATAATCTATGTATTATAGGTATATAATAATAAGAGATAAATGAATTATAATACAAAGTAATATATAGTATATAAACGTATAAATATAATACCATAGCTAATAATATTTCAATGATAATTTGGATTTCTTAGTTTCTCACCCACTGAATTTAGTATAATTATTTTCTATTAACTGTCTATAGTTTGATAAGCCTCTAATAATATTTGTCGTTATAATCCTATTATCATTATTGAGTAAAATAAAATGTGATTAATCATAATAAATTATAAACATGATTATAATTTTCATTATACTTTTCAAATAGATATTTTAATGTTGAACATGACCATTGACCGTTCACGAGCACATAATACAGGAAGAGTTAATACGTTATGTGATGTCGTAAAATAGAAATAATATGAAAATATAAAATTGTTATAGTATTAGCATTGATTATAAATAGTACTGTTTATAATCAATTTTATTGGATAAGAACTTGAAAATAGTTAATAGATGTATTGTATAGATTAAACTTTATCAGTAATTTTACATTTTATTAATTATAATTAGTGTTCAACGCTAAAGCCAGGTCACATGCTCACACTACATCATCGTGTCTGATGTATTGCACTGTTGCGTATAAGTATTTACTTCTAATTTCTAAATACTAAAACGTTGATAACACATTATGTCCTTATTTATTATAAAAGTTGAATAAATTTATGAGAATATTATTTTTTATTATGCTGTTCACGTTCATCACGTATAAATAAACACAGTTTGAGTTTACTGATGATGTATTGACTACACAATTGCCAATTTTATCCAAATGACCATTATATTATATTACACGACAAATGTTGACCATAAAATATAATTTACCTTTTGAAAATTTAATTTAATATAAATAAATTATCAAGGAAATCATATATTACATAAAACTATATTTACTTTGATCCAATTATAGACATGAAATTGAAAAAGAATTGAAAACATTCAATAAAAAAAATAAATAAATAAAAAAATATGGCCATATATAACAGGGATGGAGAACCATTTTTTTGGGTGTTATGCCAACATTTTGTAAGTAGGTATTTGAATTTTATAAAAATATAGCATGTAAAAAAATTTAACAAATTTATAATTATAAATTTAATTTAATTTAATTTAATTAAAAACCTTTATTTAATTTTTAAGTAATAAACAGTTAATAATTATAAAATAATTTTATTGTTTAAATTATAATTATTACAGGACATAATTGATCATTATACATCAGTGTAAATAAATCAAAATTAAATCACTGATTTATAATATTTATATATTGTTATTATTAAAAGGCTTATTTATAATTTATAATAATAATATTTTGTAAAAGTAGATACCAATAAAAGTTCTTTTATTTCAAAAATGTATTATCAATACTATAATTACCACCATTTCACCGAAATAAACACGTGTGACCATAATAATAGACTCATAAGTGTTCCAGTTTTCCAGGAAACTTTTTGAGTGTACCAAAAGAAAATCGAACGTAGCATTTAGGACACTCGCGATACACTGCAAAAATATAACTGCTATAGTTGTTGCACTATTAAAACTATATAAAGACGATAAGCAAGCGCGTATAAGAATTATTTTGTAATTTAATCCGGACCCAATTGAAAGTTTTGGTTATGTATTCTTAGCTTATACGTATATTATAGGTATATATAGAAAACGAAAGACTATAATATAGCTACGGCACTAAACCCATTTGGTTATCACTTTATCCAGTGTATGCATATTATTATTTACGATCAAATGAACTCCGTGCAGGGTATATCTAATATATAACAATTATTATTGCCTATACTCGTATATTTTATTAACGTTTATTTAACAATGCCGATATACACCCTTTGTAGCATATTACATATACTACGTTTTATAATAATTTCTTTTTTTTTAAAAAAACCACCGAGAACCGCACACGAATTGAGCGATAATGTTTAGTTTATAATAGGTAATATAAAGTCTTATAAAAAATACTTTTGAAAAAGTATTTTAATACTAATATTTAAATTGGAATAAATTTGTATTCTAAATACTTTTAAAGTACTTTAAAAAAAAGTATTTGAATAAAAATACTCTTTCGTTAATATTAAATATGTTAACTAGTGTTTAAAAAATAAAATTATCTACTAAGTTTACCCAATTGAATATAACTTATAGTTACTTTACATGAAAAATACTTGTTATTTTTATAACCTTCAGTCCTGATGTACATTACAATGTACATCAGATTAATGTACAGGAAATGTGTAAAAAATATGAATTTTTCATAGTAGCTTAATTTTATGACGTATAAAAATAAAATGCAAAGAAAAAATTTTTATCAGTGCCTATTTTAATACAAGTATTTTTTTTTCGTATTAAATACTTTTAAAATGTATTAAAAATACTAAAAAAATACTTTTGAAGAAATGTATTTAAAATACTAGTATTTATACTAGTATTATCAAATACTTTTATTCGAATACTTTACAAGACTGGTAATATATAAGTTCAATACGCAAATAAGGGTGATACAACACACACCGTGATGGCGTTAATAATAATAATATTATATTGTTGTCATGTTCCAACCTACGCGTATATTACATCTATTATGGATTATGGATATAGTACACAGCAATAACATGCCTATATTACAATTACTCACACACAGAAAACATGGGTCAAACGGTGACCTTTAAAGTTTTGGGTGTAACCCTTGGTGCGTCGTTGACTATTATAATATATATATATAGGTATACTTTAGGTGACGGCTCGTAATATAGGTATAATATAATACGTAAAACAAGCGAATAAACGATCGAACGATCGTTAATGTAATATCATTCGTACCTTTATATAGATAAAACTATATGGTTGAACATGAATGGCGGCGTGGAGTTCTTTATGAAGATTTTTAGATGAAGCAGCTAAAAATATCGACAACCACCCTAAACTAATTTTTCCCCAAATTTTTCGAATTTGTTAAAAAATCGATATTAACTTATTGATATATGTTATTTTCCTCATTAATTCAAGAGATTAGCTTCTTATATGACATTAAATACTAATTATAAATAAAAAAAATTTACCTAACTATTTTTGAGTTGTAGTTTTGATAAATAATGACCAACCACCCACCCACCTCTTTTTAGCTTAAAGCAGCTGTTCCATGGGATTCCCTTCGCACCGCTACTGTTGGACATTTGTTTAAAGGGTCATAAGCTACAAATGCACAATTAGGTTAAACAATTTAGTGAGGCTATAGCTTCAATAAAAATTTTTAACATATAGGTAAGACTATTAAACTTTTTGAGGATCTAAAATATCTATATGTAGGCTCCCTAATTGCGCTAATGGACATAAGTCACATATTTTGTAAAATAATTTTAAGATAAATTATTCATCTATCGTTGTGTGTGTCAACAAGTCATTATTAAACGTTACATTTTAAATGGGACTTTCGTTCTATAATTTTCGTGGTATATATAATTATTTTGAAACATTCATGAAAATTAATTGGGAGAAAAATAATTTTTTATCATAAAAATTTGTTAAAAATATTTACAGAAGTCTCTTTTAATATAGATACCTATACATACATTCATATGTATTTATATAAAATAAGTATAAATCATAAAAATAAAATAGACATATAATTGTTATCCCTTATTTGTATATTATAATACAAAATGACCACATGTACCTATTACATATTTATTCTTTTAAACTCTCGATTTGTGAATTATGGTTAGATATATAGTTGTGCCTACATATATACTATAATAAATATTAATTTATATAATAATAAGATTTCAGATTTAGAAAATAGATAACTTTAAACCCTATATATATATAAAAATACATGGTTTATATATAATATTTGACATTTGTGATAGAAACATTCGAAAAATACCAAACGCGTGTATGTTATAGGGATATGTACAGCACGCGTATTATTACCGAGGAGTGTAAAATTTTACGTTCTTACATACAAATATGTATATAAGTACTACAATTCACAAATCACAATACAATTATATTATATTATTATGCAGTGGAAACATGAAAATATTTTACAATAATAATCTTTGGCCCGTGTTCACAGTCCGTTTTACAACTCACAAGTGTATATATTACATTATGACGTGTATATTAATGTTTATTTGAACACATGTGCAAATACACACGATAATAATAATTATATATGTATAATATATTGTGCGATATAATAATGTGTATGCCATTAAACATTTTTACTATTCTACACAATTATATAAAACTATAATATTATTATATGATAATATCGACAATGCATGTATTTGTACTTTAAAATTCGTGCATTTATTAATTATTTAACGCACAGCAGTGATCGTAGGCGTCGTGTGTTTTTATAATTACAATAATAGTTTTATTAGACTTAAAAAGTAACACAATAAAATATTACAACACATTTGATTAATTTAACGAAAATATGTTTTCCCAACTGACCTCTCTTTACGCAAGCTTGTTGTTATTGTGTACATACATTATTGAATTGTTTATCATTAATCATTAGTCATTAATTCATTATTGGTATTCATTAGTCATTTATTTTTTATATCACGCTTTTGAATAATTTAACCTCGAATAGGAATAGGTACATTTCGGACTTAATCATTATTTGTTAAAATTAATTATAAGTTATAATTATGTATTTACTTATTTCATTGGAAACATAGCTATTGGATAATTATAAATATACCTTAGATCTAAGCTCTATTCAATACCTACCTTATAAATTTACTATTTATAATAAAAAAAATAATTCAGTACGAGTATCTACGAGTGTACGACATTACCTACATCGATATATAATTTTTTCTGGAAAGTTTCTCAAATTTAATACGTCATAATATAATATAATTAAAAGAAAATATTATTTTTATTGAATAAATAATAATTCTATGGTGATATATAAATTGTATGTTAAAATAATTAAAATAATATCAATGTTTTTTTAAAAATTTTAAATTATATATTCTATTGGTTATTCTTATGGGATGATTGTTATTTGTTAATCATTATTTTTTTAAGTATAAAAACAAAAATTATGTTCACAAAAATTAAAAAACTACCAAAAATATATATATATATATATATCCCATTTTCCTCTTTATGTCTCAGAATAATATTATCCTTTCGAATTATTTTTAAATTGCTTCTGTAAAACTTATTTAATTATATTCCTCATTTAATATAGATAAAATAATTAAATATATAGGTAAGTATATATTATAAACGAATACAGTTTATATATATATAGGTACTAAGTTTATGTTTATGTATAACATATAGGCATTAGGCATACAATATAAGATAATGTCTTATGTCTATTGTCTAATTAAATATTTAACTAATAACCTATACCTCTAAAGATTAAAGGTATTATATTATATCACTGTTGGCTATTAACCTCTAATATTTAGGTAAATGTTCCGAAAATATTGATAATGTCTAGGAATTTCATTAATAGTAATAAAATAAAATAAATTAAAAAATATAATTTTATAATTCGATTTATAGTTAATATAAATTGTTTTTATTTTCATATGATGAGAGACTTGTGTGAAATTTTGAATGAAGTACAACTGTAGAAGTTCTACATTTTTAGATAGGTACAGTCGGTCAATTATATCTGAATATTATTTTTGTATACGAACTTTACATCTTATAATATTATTCTATTGCGATTTTTTTATTCTAAAAACCCACAATTTCAAAAGTACTATTATATATTATATACTTAATCAATGTCGTCAATTTCTAAAATACAAATTTATCATTCAAATTAAAATTTGACATTTTAAAAATACTTAATTTTAACTTTTATAGTTATTACTGTAATAAGTTATTAATTATAATATTATTAATTAAGATATACAAGTAAGAACATGTACACTAATAAAAAGTTGATCACAGTGTTAAATATCAATATAACGTTTTTTTTTTTTTTTTTAAAGGAACAAACTACTTATGAAAATATTTTAAAAAAAGGTGTTATACTTATATTAATAACTTATAATATTTGGTCAAAAACGTTATTTTTTAAATAGAAAAACGAATTTATTAAATTATTGAACGCCGATGGTTAGTATAAATAATATTATAATGACGACGATTATGCCCGGTTAGTGTTAGTAGCCTGCAGAGGGCGCTCAACGGAAAAGCTATTGCTATTTACTTATTGCTTATATTTAACATTGCTTCTACTCCGTGCGAAATATATTATATTCATTTTCGCCACCCTTTGACCTATAAATCGACTTGAGCTCTGCCAAAAATTTTACCTAAATATAACTATATTGACATAATATGGAACTTTATATATAGACTTATAATAAGTATATATATAATATACTTTTAATTTTTAATACCTACTTTACGCATTTTTTTTAACGAACAATTAGCATTTAGCTTATATAGCCTAAAGGTAGGTTAGGTTACGTTCGTGTCTATATCACCACATATTAAACGCATACAATATTACATATTTATATAAAAGTCATTGTATATTTAATATTTTAATATTAATATAAAATCAAATTAAAATAAGAAAAACATAAATAATACATAATATGAACTATATGTTTAATAGTTATTAAACAACTAGCCAGTAATATTATAATATATAGCTTGTGGCTGACCAAATTGAATTAAAAATTGAAAAAATGACAATAGAAGTTACGAAATACAATAATTAAGTACCTATTTTAATTTTAATGTATCAAACATTTTAGAAAAATAAGCTGAATAATAATTTTATAGAATAAAGGGTAGTTCCCATTTTGAATAAAAGTCACACCATATATATAATTAGTTAAAGTTTAATAAAAAATAAATAAATAAGAAATATAAAATATGAAATCTAAGTATTGACCGTATTCTATTGGAAAATATATTATATAGGTAGTATCTAACTAATAATAATTATTAACTGGCAAGCATATAAGTACATAAAAAATTATTTTAGAGGTTATCTATTGTAACAAATTAAAAATATATATTATATTGAATGTTTATTTTCATATAAAAATGTGGTTAACTTATAATTTCCTAATGACCTACCCACCGAATCACTACACGTTTTTATAGTTATGTTATTTATACCTTATTAGTACTTTCATCATAAAATATTCACAAACATTTATATTTTCATCCTAATATACCAAATTATTAACAAGATTTAAGACTAGCCTTTGAAAAACTTGAAGGCAACCGTTTCTCAAATATCCCCTTCACCACATCACTGCTATAATCAATGATTCTTTTTAGGTACTTTCGATACATCCAACGAAAAAGATAGTAACTATATTTTTTTCGTTTTTGAGTTACGACTTTTAGCATTGCATTCTGATAAAGGATTTTTTCTTTATCGACCTCGAAAATTATATTATATATTGTATTTCCTTCTATCCCAAAGAGATAATAAAATAATCTTAAAATAAAAATAAAAAATAGAATAAGAAATTAACTTTGAATTTTATTTTGCTCCTCCTAACCAATTGACAAAATGTAGTTACTACCTTTTTCGTATTATTATTCTTTTCAATAATCAAATATAACTACGAGCATAAATGTCTAATTATTATAGATAATAGTCCCGATTTTCTCTCTTCTTATCTCCTCGTTGAAACCTTATAGGTAGGTAACTATACTACACATACACGTCTATGTTCTATACTATATGGGACCTGGCCACGGACTTAACCTTGGTTCCATGTATAAATCATAAATAATTGTGAAACATACAAAATATAACTAAAACAAATATTGTGAAATCATTATATGAGTGAACTTTATTAATATATACATATAAATATAGATAGCCGATACACCCATGATTCTATTTAAGGGAGTGCTCAAAGGGGAATTACCCCCGACAGCCTTTTTTGAAGAAAGCAAAAAAAAAATTGTCAAATTTATTAAATATGTACCAACTGATATTTAATCATTAATGGGAATTTTTTATTTTTTATAATATTTTCTATAGTATATAAGATATAATAATTCTATAGCTTGTAAAATTTTTAGTTATTAAAATAAAAATAACAAAATAAATAATAGTATGCGCATTCTGTACTACATAGGTATTTAGCAAAACTTTTGTATGTGACATTATATCTATTATCAATTTCCATTCAATATGTTATGAACAATAATGAAGTAATAAAACATATTATCCGTCTGGTGTGAACTTTAAGGAATTAGGTACTTATTATATTATAGATGCTATTGTAATAATATATAAAATAGAGTTAAATAAGAGGGAAATTTGCAATTTTTGCTGTAAGTAGGGGGATTTTAGTTATTACCTTCCTTCGGTCTTGTGAAGGGGTATGCAGGGATCGTAGGATCGAGAGATGTCCAAGATATGTATACGTTTTTTATGTACGATTTCAACATAATCAAATAGATATAAAAAATAATACTTATAAATTGAATTTACCAAATCACCACTGGAATCAATTTCTGGAATACCCTTTGGATTTCTGTCGAGATTCGCTCGGGGTAATTATGTTTGAAAGTTCTGATCACACACCCACTGCACGCGTCCAGGCTGTAGAGAACATGACCGTTGTATACGCAACGGTCTGCGAGAGCCGACTGCGTGCACACGAAGACTATACCCGCGTATCGGGCGTAGTTCGCGGTCGTACCTATATATACATATATATATATATATATATATTATGATTCGTTTTTGTATGCAAGTTATTGTTCAGCAAAGTACACTAGACTATAGATGAATTAATTGTTTCATTTATTAGTCTCCATAACGAATATAGTAGTGTACATTTGGCAGTAATGCACTGTGACATTATGTGTGAGTATGTAATATATATGTGTATTATAACAGTGTAATAATTGTTACCGCGTAAACTACGGTGCTAGACTATTTTTTATTATTTTATTATTTATGTTAGTCCTTATCGTGTTCTCACGGCACGAATATAGCTACAGTATGCGTTGATATATAAAATTGTATGTAATATAATATTGAATTTCATCTAGAGATCTAACGATCTAAGGGTATTCCAACGGTGCTAGAGATATTTATTTTTTTGATAAAATATTGTATAATTATTTTTTGATTTTGAAGAAAATTAATTGTTTTTTTTTTTTAAATTATTTAATTTACGAGAAAAATAATGTGAGCTCAGAACATTGCACTATAAAATTAACAAAGAAATTTTGTTTTTAATAATGTACAAAATTGTATTTTAATATTATTTATAATAAACTTTTAACAACTTTCCTTAAATTATAACTTTAATGAAAATTAGATGTTACCACCAGATTTTTGGACCCCCAAACTCCGATATTTTGATATGTTACACATGACACATAGATATTTTCGATTTTTAGACACACTATCGGCGTCACACTAGGACGTACACGTCTGAAAATCACAAAAATCGTGTAACACATTTAATTATGGGTTTTGAAGGTAGTGAAATCTTTTAATATAGTTTTTTTTGCAATGAATACCTAAAATTTAAAGTAAATATCCTTAAAAGTTAGATATGAAATCAAAAAAACACAAAATATTAGTTATTGATTTTATTTATAAAAATAAGGTCACTCTATAGGTTAGAGTTAGTGTACAGTAAATATTTTATTATATAAATTAAAGACACTATGTATAATAGTTATTATTCTATACTGTTAATAATAAATAAATTTTTGTAAAAAAAATTTATTTATTTATCTCAAGACGGGCCTTGGTAGTGGGTACATCGTATAGTAATAGTATAGCTAGGTAGGTATCGTACACAAAATTTTATCGAATTATTATTTATAATCAACAATTTATTCTTACAATAGGTAGTTAGGAACAAGATACCTTCTATTGAATCTACCTACAAGAAAAAAAAAAAATAATAAAAAATAAAGTTATAAGATAGTATTGACAATATTATGATAAAACAGTCAAATACATTTTGAAGTATAGCAGTAGCGTATTTAGGATTTTGTAAAGGGGGGAATATTGTTATTTTGTAATTGATAGGTACTTACTACAGGTTATCAGGTATATAAAATAATTTATTTTATATTAGTAGAAAAATATCGCTAAAAAAAAAAAGTTAAGGAAAGGGATTTATCCCACATCAAGTCTGTATTAAGCTAATTTAAGGCACCATAGCTCCATCATAAAAAAATTCTATAAAATATAATTTAAAAAACTACATAATCAAAATTTTTTCTTGCTTTCACGTAGTAAAATCAATAAATCAATTCAATACTCATAATTTATACAATTTAATACTGCTATAAAAAAATGTCTGTTATAAAATAAGAGGCTCTTAAAAGTCTGAAATTTCCTGTGATCCGGGGGCTATGGTTCTCTCTTAATCCGAGTCTGCCCCCGTATCCTTCTCCATCTACGTTACTGCAAATATTTTAATATTTAAATATTTTATTGTCTTATCCTTAAATTTTTATAGTAAGTATAGGTATCTATAAAAGTTAGCCTACCTACCTACATACATACATATATTTCCTAAACAATTTTAAAATTTTTTACAACCCACCTAATTCATAATTATATGTATTTAATCTAATATTGAACACATGATTACATGAAATGAAAAAATATAGGTATTATCATTGATTATAAATACTATTTATAATCAATGGTATTATGTTTATACGTGTGGACGGTAGACGCTGATATAATAGGAGAAATTTCAACAAATCTCATAATGTAGGTACGTTACATACAATTGGGTATAAATTACAATTAATTTTTTCAGGGAGGAAAGTTATATGTCAAACTCCTCCATGTGTGCTCATATTTATACGTAATTCGCTCATATTATTTTCGTTGACTCGCTGTTATCGTTACGATTTTGGCGATTTTGACTGACACCCATACCTATCTATAAATGATAAATGTATACACAATCTATCTATCTTTATATAAATATAAATAGTTTAGGATTGTATGATATATCGGCATATCTATCGAATAATTACAATATAAATAAAACAATTTAATCGTATATAATATAAATTTAATATCAAATTATGCAATAATCTAACTACTTATCAAAGACCGTGTCTGTGACCATGACATCAATGTATTATTGTATTATCTACCACAAATCACAATGATTACGAATACTCTCAGTGCTTACATAATAATATAGATAGTACTATCTATAATCAATGACAATATTACACAGACATCTATATTATACTGTATAATAGATATCTGTGCAATATTATAACGTAGACAAAAGATACCAGAAGCTTGGTTATGTTTGTACGATAACTGCGGTAATGGTAATGGTTTGTGGTACTGCGTTTTCATTATCAATTATTGAAAATTATCATTAGTTAACCGATCTTTGTCATTATTCGCGCAATTTTCTTCGCACGTTTTTAATATATATTTTGTTGATCTTGGCGTTTATTTTGTGATTATTAATTACTATTTTATTATTTGTCTTTTTCATCTAGTACGAATATAAACGATTAATTAAAATAAAACAATGGCCGATAGTAAACACGAAACCAATGATGTTTTTCATGACTTGGATGTTGACCGATTAGAAGTGAACGTAATTGAGAGTTTATGCTTTAGTTGTGGACAGAATGTGAGTATATACTTACTATAATATTGTTAATATAATTTTTAATTTTGTTAGTGATAGCTAGAAAGTCAGATAGGTAGGTATAAATCAAATTTTTATATTATGTACATTGATATATTTTAGGTTCGTTCCACCTTGGTCTAATAGATTTTCAATAATATGTTATAGGGTACTACACGACTTTTATTGACACGTATACCATTTTACAAAGAATTGGTGATTTCTTCATTTGAATGTCCTCATTGTGATTATAAGAATAATCAGTTGGATCCAGCTATTGAGATAAAGACACAGGGTATACGTATGTCTTTGAATATTGCTGACAAAGAAGATTTAGATAGATATGTAATTACAACAGACTACACAAGCATTCAAATTCTAGAGTTAGATTTTGAAATACCTCCAAGGTCACAAAGATCACAAATAACCACTGTTGAAGGTATAATTACAAAAACTATAGCTAATTTAAGTGAACAAAAAAAAGCAATTGAGCAAACATATCCCGACCTCGTTGAAAAGATGGATGTTGTAATTAATGGGTTGATTGGAATCAAAGATCTTAGCAAACCAGTCCCAATAGTAAATATTTGTATTATTACTTATAATTTAGATTAGACTAATTCAAAACATTTCATTTAGGTATTTGAAGACGCCACTGGAAATTTATTTATATCAAATCCTAATGCACCTCAAGTAGATCCAAGAATGAAAACAGAAATGTTTACTAGAGATGACACTCAAAATGAAATGATTGGATTATCAACAGATACAGACAATAAAACATCTATAATTAAACCATTAGGTAGTTTTAATGAAACATGTGTAGACATGACTGATGAAGTTGTACAGTTTAACAACCCGTGTCCTAATTGTGAAATGATGTGTGAAACTAATATGAAAATTACTGGTAATTTGTTATTTATATTAATTATACACTGTTCCATGTGAGAAGCGGCTATTAATGTGCACACAAATGACGCTTACATACAATGTTTCTCCCTTCATGAGACTCGACGCTGTGATGAAGCGGTGTGGGGATGCTCAAAGGCAACGAGTTTTCATTGCTTCTCTCGTGGAACAGAAATTATAGTCATCTATGTGATAAACACATTTTTTATTATTTATTGAAAATAATTGTAAAAATTAATTTTTTTCTTCTTTTAATATTGATAGATATACCATACTTTAAACAAGTAGTTATCATGGCTACGACATGTGACTCGTGTGGATACCGTACAAATGAAGTAAAACCTGGTGGAGGTGTTGAGAAACAAGGTACAATAATATCCGTGGAAGTTTCTACTCCAGAAGATTTAAATAGAGATATATTGAAGGTAATTAATATAAGGTCATTTATAAAATATTGAAATGTGTAAATTTCAAATTTTTTCAGTCAGAAACATGTTCCCTTCGTATACCAGAATTAGATTTTGAAGTAGGTGCACTTTCATTGAGTGGACGATTTACTACAATTGAAGGTCTAATATCAGCATTACACGACCAACTCAAAGATACAGCTTCTGTTTTTTACGCTGGTGATAGTCAATCTGGAAATATTATTGCTAAAACAAAGATATTTTTAGACAAACTGCAGAAAATTAAATCTTGTGAAATGCCAGTAAATGTTATACTAACAGATCCTGCAGGGAATAGTTATATACAAGTAAGTATTAATTATTAATGAACTAAACAATAGAGAAAGTTATTCCAATAAAGTTAAAATATTGTGTTTATTTTCTACTCAATTTCAACAACTTCCGACTTTTATTTATATAAAATATTAAAATTCCACCAATCTGATGTTTTTCAGAGTTTAACTGTTCCGGGAGTGGATTCAAAACTTAAAATTACACATTTTGATAGGACAGATGATCAAAATGAAGAACTTGGTTTAAATGATATATGTGTCGATGGATATAATTGAAGACTTTCAAATATATTATTAACTAAAATATAGCTTCCAAAAGTTATATTTCATTTTATTATAATACAGTTATATTATTAATTTATATGTTTCATAATTTTTTTTTAATATATCTGCTATCAATTATGATATCATATGTATTATATAAATAAATTAAAATAATTCACAACCGAAAGTTCAAGTACAAGTTTTTTTTAGTTAAACTTATAAATTATAACACTGTTTTTATAATGTAAAAGTAATCATTTATAATTTACTTAATATTACTTAACATATTAATATATTTTAATATTAATTAAGTAGAATATTAGTCTATTAATTTAAGCTTATATATTAATCTAACTTTTGGAAGGGCTGTGCGAAGGGTATGGTCGCACTTGCCCAGCACAATCAATTATTTTTAATTTTATTTAACTATATTATTTTAAGAATATAAGTAAAATGTATACATTACAAACACATTTTTATATAAAAATTCCTAAATAATAGTATCCTAAAACTATAGAACTGTTCAAACCTTAATAGATAAACACTATACAATACATACTCACATAATAACAATATAGCGTAATATTGATGTGTATATATATTTTATGTCATTATCTTCTTGATTTAAGAAAAATTATCAAAACGATACTTACCTTTTTGTCATTACTAATTTGCCATTTGCTTACTAAATTAAATGATCATTTTTCAAAATAAAATTATTTAAAAACATCCTACAGAGTACAATGTTACAAAAAATATAACTTGGTTTATTGATAATATCAATCGAAATGGAATTAGCTGAAATAATTAAATTATAATATAATTATAGACAAATTTTCATTCTCAAAAAAGTCTAAATATTCACTATGAAAAATAAAATATTGTATTGACTTTTTTTATATACATTTATTAATATTAAAAAAATAAAATATAAATGTTATTTTTAATTTCAGTAACCTATCTACAATACTTATGCAATAATAATTATGTGTTTAAAAATAAATAAAATATTTTTGAATAATTATTGGCAATTGTAGTTTTAATATATAAAAGAACTCGCAACAGGCTCAACAAAAAGTTGTGTCATCACCGCTTATGGTATATTAAAAGATTAACTTAGATTATCTTATTAAAAGATAAACTCCAATAGCATATTGTTAGAAAGGAAAATCTAATATAAAAATGTTGATTTCTTGGTAATTCATAACATAACATGAGTAGTGACATGTTCATAGAGGTAATTCCGATTACATTGAGAGTTCTTATTACATACATTGTTATACATTATTATTATTATCACTTATTAGTACAACCATTAGTTATAGAATAAATAACTATTGATTATAAATAGTATATAATAGAATGGTGCTCGGGTAAAAGAGAATAAATCCATTTTTGAGTAAATATTCTTATAGACTATAGTAATCTATATTATAATGTTATGAAACAACAAAAAAATTGTAGGTTCATTTTTTCATAAATCACATGGACAAAATGTTAAACGTCATAATATTTGTATAAAGAGGAATAACACAATATTTTTTTAAGTACATTTGCACATTATGACTTATTCTGAAATACCCATTTTTCTTTATTATTATGTAGGTATGAAATTAATATTATTTATATTCATTGAGTATAACTCTATTATAATATGATTACATATTTACAAAGTAAATAAATTTGAGAATAAAGATCCATAAAAAGTATACAATAAAACACATTAACAGTTGATGGAAATTTAATGTGATAAATATGATAAAATCTGCAATATGTAAATTGACGTCGAATACTTAAGTAATTAAAGACTTTATGATTTATATTTGTAATGAAAATCCTAATATATCAATAGAAAAAAAGAAACATGTATCATCATTACTAAAATTTGTAATCTCTATTTATCATACATATATAAAGGTTTACCGACTAAAAACAATTTAAGTGATCTTTTTCTTTATCCTCATGAAGAATAAGATGATTGCTACAAAATTAATTAGATATATATTTTATTAATACGTTACATATTTAATATATAATAGTAAATTAAGAAGTATTATTTAAAATTGTTTTTACATATTATTTTGTACAGAAATATGTTACCTATATGGGGCTATATGAAATACATAAATAATTTTTATTTTATTTTATAATATTTTAATATTATTTTATAAGTATTTTAAAAATTAAAGAGATTTAAAATTTATGTTAAATTAAGCTTACTATTTAAAGTTTTATATATTTAATGAAATTCAGTTAAGAAATTTTTATTTTGCAAATATAGTTATTTGAAAATATATTTATTATATTGTATTATACTTATACTTATAATCATGATTTTAAATTTAGTGACATCAATGCACTAGGTTAGATTGCAATGCATTGATGGTTTAAATTATATTTTGTCTATTCTTGTAGATGCTTCCGAGTTAGATTAAATTAGTCCCTATACTTTTGCATTAGTTTTTACCATTCAACTGGAGTAAGAAACACAATTTTTTAGTTTTAATATTAATTATTATTTATTATAGAGATGAATTAATCATGAATATTAAATAATTATACAATTTTAATTTAAAAGAAAATAATCACAACTTATTCAGTCGATAATACAAATACTAATTTTGATGGTATTCTATAGAAAAACAAGATTTTTTAGGGCTTGAATAAAAAATATTATTTTGTTTAATTAAAATAGTTAAATAATTATAAATTGTATTTTGTTTAATGTTAACGCTATTAATTTTTCGTATTTAATGTTATTGATAATATAAACATTTTTTTTTCGTTTAATATTATTGGTAATACTTATAAACGTTTAATGTGTTTTTCGTTGTTCATTATTTTTAATTTAATAAAATAAATTAAATTAAATTAAAGAAAGAATATATTATATAGGTTAAACATATTTTAACATAATATTTTTTTATAAAAAAATTTAAATTATTAAACAATAAAATATTACTAGGATAGGATAGGTGATACTCATAACATATAGCACATTTATATTTAAGATAATATTACAAATTTCGCAAAACTTAATAATATCCATTATCTAAAATTATTAAAAATTTGTATATAATATATTGATAAAATAATTAGGCTCCAAATGAAATGAATTATTATTAAATTTATTTTCAAATTATATTTGTTCTTGGTAACTGACATAATATTAATCATCAAAATATAGATGACTGGCTTAAATTTAAAGTATATGATATTATGAATAAAATTCAATAAACAATAGTTTTCATAAGAATCTGAAAAAAATAATATTTAGTTTGTATACTAAAACAAAAACAATATAAATTTAAAATTCAAAAATAATTTTATTATAATATTATAAACAATAACTTTTTACTATTGTTAATTGTTTTACGATTTTATTTGCTTTTATTTAAGATATGTTTAATTTTCAATTTAATATGTCAGCACGAGGCTGAAATTTCATAAAATAGGTCCTTTTGATAAAACATGCTCCATAAAGCCTCGCAAAGACACATTTTTTAACTGTTTCACAAATATAAATCACAGTAAAATTTTATAATAAGGATATAAATGAAAGACAAAAAAAAAAAAAAAAAAAAAAAAAAAAAAAAAGAGTTAATATTCGTATATAAACAAAAACTATTTTATCAGGTAATTTTTTTTCTTGCGTTACTTAAAGCCACCACTTTAAGTACTTTATTTTAGTCTATTGATTTAAACAAATAATTCTCAGAATATAAAATCATTTGTGGGTCAAAAGTTTTATAATTTTATAATTTCAAAAGTCATAAGTTTTCTTGGGTTTAACTAGTTCTATACTTATTTTTTTTCTAGTTAATTTTGAAAAAAACCCTCTCAACAGAACAATTAGATACAGTAATTGTTAAATATAATTTTAAAGATGTAAATATATAAAGAAATAATTCTTTAAATGAATGATTCCCAAACCAGTCAAATAATTTGTTATATTAGTTGGATCGAAAGATTCCAGTATTCTCTAAATTGTACAAGTTCATTTAACAAAGTAGAATCTACATCATTTTTATATTTAGAAATAATATTTGTGACACTCAAATCAATTTTTCATTAGATTTTTCTGTTAGTTGAGTTATAAATAAAAAAATGGCAGTATCATAGTATATAAATAACATTAATTATCATTGATAATATAAATGAAAATAACAGTGAAATGTGTCTTTTTAAACTAAAGTATCTTTGTATGTATTTAGTTGTTATTGTTGATAAAAAATTATTATAAAAATATAGGTAAACTATAATTTAAAATCACAGAAAAATGTATATCGGCTTATTGCATGGGCCCCAGGGCTTCCGCTTTGGCTAGACCCTTTTTAATATAGCCATGGTTAGATTATGAATTATTTATTCGAATATAATAAGACTCTTTTATGATAACAATTCTAAAATATAGTAGAATGTGTCAAATTCACAAATTTGATTAACATTAAGTAGACTATATTTTATTTGATACAGTATGAATTTATTATATATATCTTAAAATAACTAGTTGTTATTAATATATTTTAAAGTATTTTAATTATAAATTTTATTCTAGACTTAAAATCTTAATAAAAAAAATTTTATTTAACCTGTCAAAATAAAGTATATAAGTAGTAAAAAATATGTAAGTAGAAAAGTAAGTCCAAATTCACCTTATCTATTCTTTTATATAACATATTTATTATATTTTAAGATGTTTTAATATCATTTGAAGCATCATGTAGGATTAAAAATAAATTTATTTTTAATTTATTTAAAAATTGAATATTTATGTTAATAATAAAACACAATATCCAGATATACAATAATAATAATTTTATTGGAATTTTCTTATTAACATTAACGGTCAAACAAACATACAGAACCCTGTAAAAGCCACCAAATATTTCTAAATAAAATATAATTAATATAAAATGTACTGTAACATTTTCTCAAGAGTACACAATCGCTGTATATAATAAAAAGTATAAACACAATAAAAAAAAATTCCAAATATACTTTTTGTAAAATTACATAATACATATGCAATGAAAAATAATTGAACTGGTCAACTGGATAATATATTTACAAAAATAAGTATGGTTTTGATATTTGAAAAAATATAATAAAGAATATAAATATAATTATTGGAAAATTGGAGATCTGTTATTTGTTATTAAATATTATATTTAATGTAAAAACATACCTACAGTGACAATAAACATACTTTTTACTGAGCAATAAATAATACAAAATTACAGATTGTGTTCTCTTGAGAAGGCCTTAAAAATATAATTAAAATTTGAGAATGTTTGATTTTAGTAAAATAAAAAATAATATAATATAAATTCGTGAAATTATGTGTAATTGTATATAATTGTTTTATTTTAGTTTGTAAGAATTACATTAATTAATAATAAAAACTTAAACAATTGTATATTATATATATATTAAAATACTTAATTTAAAACAAACAAAAATAATTATAGAAATTAAAAGTTAAATTTGATTAAGTTTTTATACCATAAAGATGGATTTTAAGAATATAATATTTACCATTAGATTTAAAAATAAAATATTTCTTCATATGACATTCAGAATATATCATATATTTAAATTAAATCAAATAAATGAAAATGATAAAGAAAATATAAATATATAAGATTATTTTTGTTGTTGATTAATATGTATTACATATGCATACTAATTTGCATAGACATTGAATATCCTACAATAATGTACTGAATTTTGTACATTAACAATTATAACTATTATCTAAAAACACTAATGGATAATTCCTATTAAAATAATAATAATCTTTGAAATTTGTCAGTTTATAAATTTTTAACGACTAAATACATACATTTATATAATTTACCAATTGGAAGATATTTAAGAAATGTTGTTACCTAGAATATATATATTTGTGTATGGTATATACTAAGATTATTATTAATTTTGTTTACATGGTACATACAATAATTAACCATTGGCACAAAAAAATATGCTTAACAAATGTCGCTATAAAACATTATTACTATAATTATTTTGAGATTGAATTGTTGATGTTGCATTTACCATATGGTTTATATTGCAAATAACAGGATAAACATTCTCCATTTTGCTAAGTTTTTCAAAAAATGGAATTAAGTGTAATAATTCTTTATCAGTCATGTCATCAAACCAAGAATTCACGGGAACCTGTAAAAATTATTTTTAATAAAACATTTTAATGTAAATAAAATTTTTTTTATATTAAATAATTTGACATACAGCGTTATCCGGGTGGAAAATATACGATGCTGGTGAATTATCAATTATAATGACCTTATGTAATGCGCGGCCTAATTTGTTTAAATCCTTTACATAATTTCCTCTGTAAAATACACAAGATTCACGAAATAAACGTGTTCTAAATACATCCCATTGGTCCAACAAATCGGCTACAGGATCAGCATACTAAAAAAACAGTAAAATACATTTATTTTTAAACATCATTTTAAATTATATATTAAATTTTTAATTAATTTAAGATTTTTGCCAAAATTGGACCAATATAGAATAATTATTTTGGTATAATAAATAAAATGGAGGAAATTTTACAGATAAATAGGTAATATGTATACAACATAAATATTATCAACACTAAATATTATAGATGGTATAATTTAGGATAGGTTTCAAATTATTTGAATAAAAATAGTAAGTAATATATTTTTTTGCAGTTATTCTTCTCCCAAGATAAAACACGGTGAAATTGTAAAACTATACTACTAAGAATCTGTAATTTGCTACTGAAAGCATACCCTACTGTAATCGGATAATTATAACTTCCCGAAAAAGTGTTTTTAGCCTTTAAAAATACAAAACTCAAACATCAATGTAAAACGTTAAAGTTTGAAGAAGTATAAAAAAAAATTGACTTGCGATTTTCAAAATACTTTCTAAATAGGTTGTGTAGTATATAATTATACTTCTATAAAATTTTTAAACCGTTAAACCCAAAATTGCTGGTTTAAACATATTATATTATATTATCACATGTAGAACATATATGTGAAAGTTTAAAAAAAATTAACAGGTGTCTACAATTAAAACTGAATAAGCCATCACAAAATATTTAAAATCAAATAAACAAAATTAATTAATTAAACAGATTAATTTTCTAGGCTTTACGACATTTTTTGGATAATATTTTTTTTCCAAGAAAAAGTTTTGAAAAACTAAAAAAAATGATTTATATAAAGTACTAACAAAATGTAACTTTCTACCACAAGCATACACTATTTGTGGTAATCGGCCTATTTTTACTACCCGAAAAAAAGATATAAAAAAAACCTTTTTAAAATCAATATATTTCTCACTTCCCTTAAATTTAAAAGATCTTCTAAATTTATCTTGCAACGGAACCTCCAAATTAATAAATTCAGCACTGCTAACACCAACAAACATATATACATATTTATAAATCACATACAATATTAGTATATTATATACCTTGTACTTTCATCATTGTTAAAAAATTAAGTAAGAAATGTTAAACCTTGATGTATCTATCCTTCTATCCTAACAATTAGTGGCAGATTTTTTTGCTTGCCAAAGGAGAAAGGGGAATTAATTTTTTTTTAAAGGAATATTACAACAATATTATTAGTGAAATAATAAGTATAAAAATAAGAAATACATTTTCAACAATCTAAATTAGAGAAGCCTCCTCACAAACCCAATCATACTGACAATAAAATCTTCTTTTACTATACACATAGACTTATCTTAAAACTTGTCAGGTTATTAATTTAAATAAACAATTAATAAAAAAATAATAATACAATACCTTGGCAAGACTTGCTGTGAATAATACACACTCATATAATTCGCCCATACGACGAAGAAATTCATCGACATGGGGTCTTTTTAAAACATATACTTGATGAATAGTACCATCTATTTCGACAGGAACAACAAAATCTGCATTATTAATCGCCTATGAAATTAAAATAAAATAAAATAATCAATATTATAATAATACTAATATTAGATCTATGTACCTTAAATGAACTATGTACAAGGGTTTCGTCAAGATCAATAACCATACATTTTTTATGCATATCTTGGTGTCTTATTGGAGGAAGTAGATATGACTGAACTGGGTCTGGGTTGATCAAAGGTGGAGTGAAACTTCTTTCAGACTTAGTATTTGCTCCGCGAACATTACTGTTAGGACTAAAGTCAGAATTTTGTCTATTTCTGGTTTTTCCAAAACAACAAAGTAATGTCTGCCATATACTTCGTTCATTTTTAATTTGATTATTATCACCTAAACAAATTATACAAAATAATTGGATTTCATATTTTATAAATATATTTTATTTTACAACATTTTGAAATTATCATTTTATCATTGATTTCAAATTTGTAGCATATATAAATATTTAAATATAAATAAAATATACAAATATACTTAATAATTATTTTTATCATTAGGGCTCAGAAGTTGTTGCACTTGCATGTTTTTTTCTTACCATCCATTTTATTGCTATGTAAAGTACAAATTCATTTTATGTAAATATGATTTTGTTTATTAAATTTTTTTAGTTTAATTTTTAGCAATTTCTGGCATTTTTTGCCAATAGTACAATTTTTGGTACTTTGTAAATTTGTACGACAATTTTACTGATATTAATGATTTTTGAAATATATGAATAACATTTTTAAATGTGTCATATCTTCATTCTATATTGAGAATTTAAAAAAATTGTTAATCGTAAAGTGTAATCTTACATAAGGTAAGCAAATTATACATTTTTAAAGAAATTATGTTAAATTAATAGATTTAAGTACTTATTTTAATGCAATTTTTAGGCTTCTAAAAATCTAAGGAAACGTCAAACAAAATATTCAATTATTAATTTTCAAAATGTTACATTTTAAATTTATTCTTGTAATTAAATATTTTCTATAAATAAAGATATATATAGTGAGATTCTATGGTGCGAAATGTTTGCAGATGATGTAGGAATAGTGGGAGAGTCCGGAAGAAGAATGATTTCCCACATAGTTGGAAAATAAGGCAAAGAAGAAGAAATTAATATTTTTTATTATCCACTAATTTTTAATAATAAAAAAAAATGTTTATTGCAATTTAGTCTATTTTTACAGCAATATTTCAAAAAGTTTTTTAGTGCAATAACTTCCAAGTTTTATTTATCATGATTATACCATAATCATTTTAAAAATATCTTAAATTCAAATGTTTTTAATCCAAAGTTAAGCATGTATTAATAAATTTGTATAGTGTTTTAAGTTTGTTTTATGTTGTAGCCTTAAATATTAGAATTGTAAAATGTATAGCGAAATGTTAGGAGTAAATTTTCAACTTCTATAAGAGACTAAAAAATTAATAGCATCACACGGCACAGAATTGGTTTTAGAGTTAAATTTTAGGATAAAAAAGTGAAAATACAATAATTCGCATATTATACATTATTTTAAAATCAATATTTTTATCGAAACAAACAATCAAGTACAAAAGTTGACATAGGAAAACAGCTAGAGGTACCAGATTTCGGTATAATCATAATAAACAGACTCTAGTGAGTTTCGTTTCATTTAAATGTGATCATCGATCGTGCAAGTATTGCGCACCATTTCTTGTGCGAGTCGCAATTCAAGCCCACCGACGCGTGTCGTATGTACCGGCAGACAACTTACCCTTGTCCGGCACGAAGCTCTTTAGGTGATCATCTTCACGCGACACTTGGGTGATAATTGATGATCCTTCCATTTAAACATTTGTTTTTTCACCTCTCGTGGTGTTCTGTGTACGTCCGTGCGGCCGAGATCGCTGTAAAACACCATATACCCGAGTGCGGCGGGACGATGGTCGTCGTATACACCGGAGTCTGTCGTTGGCGGAACAGCCGAGCGGGTTTATCGGTATTCGGTAATGAAAGTGTCCTTCACTTTTTCAAACGGTTACCATACATACTTGTGCCCACACGACGCGCGCGCGACGACGACGAAAACTGTACGCGTACGGGTGACCAATGTGTGTCGCACTCACTCGTGTTGCCCAATAATTATTATAATACGCGAACGAATTATGTAGTTACGAGAACGGGGTTAGCGTTACGCGCATATAAAAAAAAAACGTGTATTATTGTGGAATATTGGTAAAATGTAAATTGTCGAAAGCGACGGAAAAAAAAAATTGAAACAGAAAGAGACGGATAGTACAGATTAGATAGTAAGGTTGCGAGAGAGAGCGAGTGAAGAAGGAAAAAAATAGTACGAGTGAAAGAGATTGATAAATACAATTTGTTGTGCTAACATTAATTGTAATCAGAATAATAATAATAACGCGTGTGATATCATCATCGAAACTTGTATCACTAGCGTAACTTGGTAATTTGTTAATTTTTCGTTACCATTGTTATATATATATATATATATATATTTATTAGTTTTGTTTATCGTTTATTGGCCGCGTTTAAAAAAGACGAACGTAGGAGCGCTACGGGCGATACAAACACACACATACGCGCGCGCGCCAACAAAATACTCCTTCCAAACCGTCATCCCACAATTCACAGACGAGAATACCTGATCGTGCCCGTCATCATTCACAAGAAGCAATTGAATGCGCAAGATTCCCGCGCATATTCCAAATTTCCAACCTGACGTATTTCGTTTTCTTCGAGTATACCTGCCACAGACCGGCCCGCGGTGATTTTATTTTTCCTATATCATTCCTTCCACACAAACCGTTCTCGGCGTTCCAGACGAGGCAAATAAAACAGCTGTCGTTTCATATTTATTTTTTTATACTAAATTTTTACCAACGCTACAGGATAATAACAATATTATACCACAGATTATATGATTATACCGTCCATCAAATCATGACAAAACAAATCTGTTTTGTCATGCTTAAAATCGTGATTTCATAAAGTGAAGTTTAATTATTTGGTCCATAGATAGCGATACGAACACGAAATTTTGACGCCGTATGCGTATTTACTACCTCCAACCTCCGTGACTATACAGAACACGGTCGTTGTAGAATGGACGGTGATTTGCAGTTTTATGATAATTTAACCACGGTTATACCGGTTAGCTGTCGTTGGGTATATTATCTCAAACATTAGTAATTTTAAGGTTATATTAATTGAAAATGTACTATTAAATATTTTGGCAAATAAAAATTAGCGATTTTGTGTACTGAATAAGTAAGTAAGAAAAATAATATCTAATTATCCCAAGGTTATTAGATTAATATAAATAATCTAATAACCTTGCAATCACCTAACATAATATATTTTTATTATACAATTACAGCGCTCATAGTGGTGATAGCTATCAATCGTATTACTTTCTATCAAATATCAAACAAGTGATTATATTACATTTCGATAAATACATCTTGATTATTAATATTAACTTTTTTTTACTTTGCGTTCGATTTGCCATTTGACATTTATCCTTGAAAGTTGAAATCTCAATCAAATTAATTGTTCTGTTAAAATTCAGTAAAATATTATAATTTACATTTTACATTTTATTGACACAACATCATTTTTATTTTCTTAATCTATTACTTAGGTTAAAAGTTAAACAGTAAATTACCATATTGAGAAACAAGCATGTTCAATTTGGAGGGTGATGATAAAAGTATGTAATTTAAAGTTTATTACAGATTTCGTAGTTTAAAACTATTATATTTATTATATATTTGTATACAAAATTACAATTTATGTAATCTACTATATTATATGCAGGGATGTATTGGTAAATAATATCTTGAGTAAACGCTATATTTTTCTCAAAATTTTATTAAAAAAGAAAAAATTACTTGAAATTATAATCATTATGACATTAATTTTTTTACTCAAATAATTAGTTTTTATCCTTAATAATTATATAAATAAATTATAACTAGAACTCTATACCTTATTAAATGAAAATTTATTTTGTTTTAAAAATTTTTAATTTTAAATTGAAGAGGTATATAATATACTATATACAAAGTGTATATTATACATGAATTAAATAATAGAAACAAAATACCTTATACATTTATATTCATTAATAAAATATATTTAATATTAAAATTATAAAATATTATGGCCATATACCTACCGTATACTTATAAAATTATTATTTATATTGAGTATACTCACTTTTATACAAATATTGTTATAACTATGAGTATACACTGTATACTCTTCTATACACCACTAATTATATGTATTTAAATTAGCTAATCGTGGTAGATTGAACAGTTTTCCATCTCCATATTTAAACTTTGACCCACAACTACTGCCTCAATCCACACAGCCGGAATATATATTTTTGGAAGGTGCCGGATCTAAGCAACGAGGTCGTTTTGAGTTGTCATTTTCAATGATCGGTACATCATGCTTGATTGGTGCTACGCTTGGTGGTTTACGTGGAATGTATAGTGGTATTAAAATGACATCAATGGAAAATCAAACCAGTACATACAATAGAACACAGTAATAAATTTTATAATTACTTACTTACTTCCGTTGGAAAATAATACTGTAATACATAATTTTCAGAATATTGAACAGTGTTTTCAAAAATGGTGCTCGTTTGGCTAATCAATTTGGAACATTATCTGTGTACTATAGTATATTTGGTGTCATATTAGAAAAGGCACGAGGTTGTGAAGATGAATTTAACACCATTGTAGCAGGTACAAGCACAGGGCTTCTATACAAATCTACAAGTAAGGTTTTTTAGTTAATTAGTATTGTATTTATAACTATAAATATATTTAAGCTCATATCAAAATGTATAAAATAATAATTAATGATATAAATATTGAGTTGGGTTGGGTAATAAGTTTTAACCAAGCTATCCTACAAAATATAAAATATATTTTTCTACAAAATCCCATAATCTGTAAAGCTTAAAAATATAAATTTATAAAAAAAAACAATTCAATAAGGTTAGTTAATTTTATATCTATTATAAAAATTATATTTTATTATATTGAATTCATTATAAAAGTTCAAATAGAAAACATATTTTGAACATTGTTTTTAATATGTTTTTCTATAGCTAAACATATAGATATCAAAGTTCAAAAGCTAGTCTCTACATTTACCACTATAATCCAATTTAGTATTAGAAGTAGATAAATAATTAGTTAATTATGATAACTATTTGACTGTTGAACTTGTAAAGAATATTTTTATTTTATAATATGAATAATTATTTTATAAGACTATACTATATTATTTAAATTATTTTCAAAAGGTATTTATTATACCTCCTAATTTGAATAAAAAAAAAATTATGTATTTAAATTATTACTAGTAATTAATTTAGAATTTTTCATATTTTATTGACAAATAATAATTTTTATATTGTTTAATATATATTATAGGTGGACTTAAACGCTGTGGCATAAGTGGTCTGGTTGGATTAAGTTTAGCAACTGCATTTAGTCTGTTGACATCAAGAGAAAAAATCAAAGAGATTGGAAAAAGTATACTTCATTCCTAAAATATTTTTACTATAAAACAAATATTGTAATATAATTTTTAGTAACATAGTATGTCTATTGAAAACCAATAATATATGTTTTAATAAAATTCAATAAATATAATGGACTGAGTTAATAATTAAAAAAATTACTGTTTGTCAAAATAGAGTTATTATTATTAATAAGTTTGTAGACTATATAAAACAAATAGTTTGTGTAATTTTGTTATTACTTTTATTAAAAAAAAAAAAAAAAAATGGTAAATCCTAATCATAAACATCCATAAATTAATGAACTTTAATTATGCTTTTATAAAAATCATCGAGCTCAATTTAATAAGGAATGTATTTTATGAGTTTAATGTTTATTTAAATAAATTGTTTTTACTTCAGTGGATTATGTTTTTTATATATACTTTATTTAGGAAAAAAATGAGAGAATTTAAATTAATTAATTAATTTGGAGTACGTTTAACTTAAATTTTAAAATAAGGCTGTCTAATTAAAAAATCCCTATGCTTTATATACAATGGTATTTATGTAAACTATATAATATAAATTAATTAAACATTTTGTTTTAAATCATTTCTAAATTGTTAAATGATTTTGTCACATAATATCAACATTCAATGTAAAATAAATTCACATTTATTTTAAATAAAATTACATTTTTTTTAATAACCTTTGATCTTTTTAAATGACTGCTCATTAGCTGTATCTGAGAAATTGAACTAAATTTTAGAACACTATTCTCTAGTGAAGTTATTGTTGGTACTAAGTTTTGTTCAAATGATTGAACCATGTTTTTTTATTTAGTCCTAAATTACGTAAAAATGACAAAATTTACAGATCCAACTATCTAAAGCCCCATTCACACAATGATGGGGGTTTTAGGAAACAATTTAACTGTTTGAAATATATATTTTAATATATATTTATATATATTTGGAATAATTATATCAGTGATATAAATGTTTTGACAGTTACTGTCATGACTCTAAAAAACATAAACATACCGACTACAAAAATGTTTCAACAGATGAATCACAATTTTTCACATAATGTATACAGTTATGTATTCTTTTTATATTTAATTTATTAAAAAAGATTTCAAAATGTCAACCATTTGACGCTGCTATTGTAATTATTAACGATTTTAAACGAACAGAAGACAAGAAAGGACGTAATCAGACAAAAATAAGAAAAATACTTGGAGCATATTTTATTTATATATATTATGTGTTATTTTGGATGTTTTTGATTCCATAGACAAGGATTATTTTCATATTATTCAATAAGTTTATGGATGTTCGCCATAGTCCATTGTTTTAGATTTTGAATAAAGCGAGGACATTTTTATAAACAATTATTAAATACAAAAAATGTGTATTTTAATTTACATATATTTAAAAAGTTGTCTCTGTGACTGTCAAATATTTGAAATCATTGAATAGTTAAGAGTTGTGTATTACACTTTCAATAATTAATAAATCGGAACAATTTAGACCCGTGCAAGAATTGTCATTAAAGTTGTGTCATCAAAATTAAATAATTGTACGTCAGAAATATAAACAATCGATCAAACGTACAGTTTATAGTGTCATATATTCATACAGTTGTAGATATTTCATTCTTGTGAATGTGGTTTAAGAATTTAAGATAGTAAAATAACATAAATATATAGTTTATAATAATTTTACATTATATTAATGTAATAATAATGGACTAATTAGAGTTTAGACGAACATTAAGAATATTGAAAACGAAATAAAATACGGGAATAATCTTATAACTAACAGATTTTGATTCTATTGTTTGAATATTTATTAATTTTAAATTTATAATCGTAAAATACTTTGTAAACGACATTTTAATTTTTATCGAACTTGATAAGGAAATAATGATAAGCTGTTCGTGTTTACTACATAGAATTGATGAATTCTGTTTTAATCGAGTTAATTTTACTAGAAAAACACTTGAGCATTCTTCGCGTAGAAATGAGATTTAATACGTCAAAGTGTGCGTATATATTATAAATATAGTATAATTGAATACTGAGAATTGTTAATGTTCGTAAAAGGTTATTGATACCTACTTATTTTCTTTCCGTTTTTGTGACACCCGTATACGATTTAATGAAAAATGGCTGCTCAAATTAAACCAGGACCAAGCTCCAACAATGACAAATTCAATTCGAATCGGAAGCCAGTGTTGTTGGCGAAACTTGAGGGGTGTAGCGATAGTGTGAACAAAGCTATCATAATTCCTGAAACCGATGGTGTTATAAGTGTTTCCAGCGATCGGTAATATTTATTATTTATACTTGTTTTAGATTTTAGATTAATAAAATCAAAACTAAACAAATTAATGTGTACATAATCAATAATGATAAAATCTACTCGGTCGTTTAATTTGTAATTCTTGACTTTTATATTATATAAGTATACCGGTATACTTGACGGCTAATAATCTTAAAATCTAAAACACAAGAAAATCCGAACGAAAAACGCCCACTTTAAATATGCTCCCGAAAAAAACCAATCTGGGTTATTTATATTAAAAAGAAATACTAAAACATCTATCTCAAATAATATTACTTGTAAATTCTTAAATTTTTTCAATGTTACTATGTGGGTATATTTTTGTCATAGACAATACTAGTATTCTCAAATTTCGTAAATGATTTTAATAATGTATAATTATTTTCTAAATAAAATAAAAGATTTAATATTATACTTTTTAAAAATATTAAATCTATGAATTTTTAATTTTAGATTATTTGAAAATGAAATCATGAAATTTAATATTAAGATTATAAGTTAACAAAAATTATAAAAGTATGGTCTGTTACATAATAGTTATTAGGACTGTCGTTAAGGGTAGGCAGTACAAGCATTTGTTTAAGGTCCCGCATTTACATGGGTTATTTCCAAATGTTAATTAGTAACTTTTTAAAAAATAATAATAGTTAGGACCTCGCAATTTAGAAATTTCTCAAGACCACTAGAAACATAATTACGACCCTAATAGTTATACAAATACAAATTGAGTATCTATATTAAAATATATTAAATATAAATATATTGGTAACTACTCTGTGAAACACCATCATACGATTATATCATTTTTTATAAATATAATATATATGTTTCTATCATTTTTACTTGCACTTTATTAAAACTAATTAATAATTATTTTTAATTGTTGTTTTGTGATTATGTTATTTTATAAATAATCAACATATAAAGTTAATTAATAAATGTGTTAATAGTTTTGAAATTAAGTTGTTTATCCAAATGACTGTAGAATTAATCAATTTAACATAATACACTATAGATATTTCCTTTTTCATAGTTTTCAATAAAAAATATTGAACTTTTAAATTTCAGATCTGTTAGAGTATGGTTGAAGCGAGATTCTGGTCAATATTGGCCCAGTATCTGTACATTTTTACCATCTCAAGCTGTTGATTTGTTTTATCGTCCAACTACTAGACAATTATTTGTAGGACAAGAAAATGGCACTATATCTGTAAGTTTAATCAATATTAAATAATGTTTAAATATAACATTGCTACATTTAATTTCAACAACATATGAAACTATAAAATACCTTGCGTGTTGATATTACAGTTGTTTAGTGTTGAGCGAATATTGTTATTTTGATATTGAGTCAAGTCAAGTACCTGAAAATTGGCAAGTACTTGACAATTATTGAGTTATTCCAAATTTCTAGAGTATTTTAAACTACACAAGTAAAATATTTTGAGTGTACACTGAAATTGCAGGGTTTAATTTAAATATGAACATAAATAAATATATGTTTATTTTTTAGTAAAAAATTAATTTGAGATATATATAGTTTTTACATTTATTTTTTGAATAATGCAGTTGACTACTTGTGTGTATAAGTACAAACAATCCTTAATTGAGATGAGAGATGTTTACAAAAGTTGAGTATTCGCCTAACACTAATTTAATGTTAAATATTTAATTCAATGGTGTTAGACTTGCTGTGAATTTTGAATTAAATCGATTAACTTTTAGTTATTATATTTTAATAAAATCCATTTTACCTAATTCAGATTCATTATTTCTAATTTAATAATTTTAAATGTTATTTTTAATTAACAAATAATATATAAAGCTCTCATATCTGAGGACTGAACTTACTAAGATACTACTGTAACGGTACTGTTCGTCTAGTGAACGTCCGTCGATAGATTTGAC